>CM019067.1:252591452-252960177 GCA_009667805.1 Leptobrachium leishanense
ATCACTACGCACTCCTATACACTGGTGATTTTTATATATATATATATATATATATATATAACGGTAAAAGTGAGATTAAAGGCCTTTATATATTTATATATATATTCACTCACTAGGTTATAACAAAGACTAGTATAATTTTTACTTCCAAGAATTTGTATTGCACTTCCCTTGGAGGTTACAATATATATATATATATATTCCAGCGGGTACAGCACTCACCAAAGTAGGTTTTACTTGCCTGGTGCAATCACTCTAAAAAAAAAATTTAGGGAACTAATGTAAACTATACCAATAAAGATTTTTTGTTTTTAATGGAAGTCCGAGAGCGCATCTCATATTGTTCACGGAGATTACAATATATATATATATATATAAGTGCAATACAAATTCTTGGAAGTAAAAATGATACTAGTCTTTGTTACAAACTAGTGAATATGTAAATATATGTTAAGTAGCATTATTTTATATATTTGGCTGGCTGTGAGCTACTCTTGCTGAAAAAAATAAATTTATATATATATATATATAACAAATTTACTGAGTTAGGTTTATGTTTTTTTTTTCTTAATAATTAAGGCTGATAGCCAGATATTGTAACCTTTTCATACACTATTATTTTTGTCATCATAAATGCAATGAAAAAAATATCTAGAATCATTGGGCGAATTAAAATGTTGAAAAAGCTGATCCCTGCATTGAGATAGTGGTAGAACTAATCTCATATAAAAGTAGCTTTGAAGTTGGCTCAAGTCTCCTTGCTGGGGTACAGGGCTGTGTGAGCAGCAGGCTTTCATAAAAAAAATCAGCATTTTTTTCTCATGTCTATAGGGCTCACTGAGCGGGAGGTGTGATGAAGAAAAATTGCAAAAACACAACACAAATTTCGCTTACCTCACTTCTAGGCAGCTGGGGAGTTCAGCAACAAAAAACAGGACATAGGGTTTGGGAATCAGGGTAAGGTTTTTTTTGTAACTGTGAGCTGTTATCATTTTGTTCACATAAAAATATATTTTTATATATATTATTATGTATCTAAGGCAGGTTCTGAAAAGTGAATTCAATAAAAATATTAGAAAATAATTTATCTAAAAATGGGGTTTTCGCATATTTGCAAGATACATGCGTGGAGTCATTTCAACGCTCTAATTTTCTGTCTGGTTTTCTGACTGTCTTGTCTCTTTGTCTGTGTTTTGTTTATATATTTACATATTTTCTTTAGTGAACCAAAAACGAAAGCAAAAAGAGGGCAATATAATGTTTCTCTATACGGGCATAACCCAAAACCTGCTTTGTGGTTCTTATTTTCTTGTTTGTCTGTCTGTTTTGCCCTTTCTGTCTGTCTGTCTGTGTTTATCTAACTTTGTATGTGTTTGCGTATATATGTATGAATATTTACAAGTCAATCGTTCATGCCTTTTTTTAATTTATGAGTCATGGGTTCGATCCCGGCAAGAGCACCTCTCCAGTAAGTGTCCTTGGGAAAGACACCTAACGGTACATACTCGTCACCCAGGACATACTTGAAAACGAGAGAAATCTCAATGTATCCTTCCTGGTAAAATCCTTTCTCAAAAAAATAATAATAAAAAAAAATGTTTTAAAATATCCTCATTCCATTTGTTTAATTCTGATATCTAGCTTTATCTCCAATCCTTAATAATTCATTATATAAAAATAAAATAAAATATTTAGTGGAAGGACATAGCTCATCGATGGTCTATAAAGTTTCCTGAAATCCTCTAAGCGCTGTTCTCTGGAGCAGAATGTTACCGTGTGACCATCCAAACCAATCTTGTCTGAAATTGGCACCTTTTTCAATTATAAATACTGTATTAGTCATCTTTTTATATTAAAACAGTACATTAAATACAGCTTTACAAGTCCCAGCGATATTAATTTATGGCGGAATGTCTTAAAAATAATTAACTTTTCAGACCTATACAGCCACTGCATCTGTCTGTGTCTCTGTCAGTTGTGTATCTGTCATTCTGTCTACCTGTATGTCTGCCTATATGCATTCCTGTCTGTCTATCCATGTATGATATACACCTATAAAATATATATATATAGGTAGTATATCAGTGTGCTGATGTGAGCAATATTCAGTAGAATAAAGAGTGAGCCTAATATTTTGTACAGGCTAGGTTTTGGGTAACCCTTTCATTGCCATACCATTGAATACATTGGATCGGTTATATTTTTGGATGAAGGATTGAATTGTGTGAAAATGTCCTAAAAAAGAAAGCACGCAGTAGGTTCGGCCCATGATATTGAGACGAAGCCTGCTCTAGTTGCTGGCATGAATCGCCTGAGACCGGCTCCCTTGCGGCGGTGTTGCAGAACGAGGCCCGGAGCAGGAGGTGTTTATTTGTGTGCGTCTCGCGGAACGTCTCTTCCATAAACAAGATGTGCTGTTATATTTAGCCAAACTAAAGGCACGTTTATAAGCTGCAATATGATCTGACCTCTGGTGTGTATCCATAACACATCACACCGCTGTCTGGGAGGGAGATTCACAGGGCCGAGAGCCTGTCATGATCTGCTCTACCGTGGACTGTTTTGGATCGTCTTATCATCTGTACCGACCTTTTTGTTATTTGCTGTTTTCCCTTACCTAAACAGCTGTTGATGTGATTGGTCATCTCAATAAAACCATGGCGAGCTACGAGCCAAGCCACCTTAATTTTTTTCCATCAAAGCGCACGATTATATAAGGCGGCTTATTCGGAGTGCCGCTCCAGCTTCAAACGACTTGGAGAGCCCGGCCTGAGCTTGGGGCTGTAATTAACTGAAATGGAAATGAAAGCCAGTGAAAATTTTAGTTGGTGATGTTTTAATTTGCAACAGAGATTTTTTATTTATTTATTTTTTTATCCGTGTGTCGCTAAAGAAAATTTCTTCGAGGCAAATGTAATTATTTAATTATGTATCTTTCAGAAGTGTTTGGGTTTTATAAATAAATAAATCTATTGGTGTTGATTACTGGACACGAAGCAAATGACGCAACATTCATGAGATTATCCGCCTTGCAGATGGCTGTAGTATACAGAAGATCCGATCACATCGGCCTGCGAGCGGGTCTGAAAATAGCCTTGAAAAATCTTTATAATGTGCACCCATGGTCTGCACGGTGTTCAATAGCCTAATAGCAGAAACGTTTGATTTCCTTTATAGACGCTTGATGGAAAACCTTGATCCTTGGTTTAGAAGCTATGTGCAGGTGTGGGGATTCTTTTCTTTGAGAAAGTATTTTACCAGGAAGGATACATTGAGATTTCTCTCTTTTTCAAGTATGTCCTGGGTGGCGAGTATGTACCGTTAGGTGTCTTGCCCAAGGACACTTACTGGAGGGGTGCTCTTGCTGGGATTCGAACCTTTGTCTCCACGGTTATAGAGCAGTGGTGTTACCTCTACTCCACTCACCCAGTGCAAGTAACATATAAGAAAAAGGCACCCCTGACCTCTTAGCTCTAACATTTGGTTTTCTAGGCCCATTAAGTGTTCCACTTGGTCTTTTCCTAGGGGTCTTAGCCGTACCCCGTTGTGGCCCCAATAATGCCATACTTATCTGTTGCTTTTTACCTTCTGTTGATAGACTTAAATTTTGCACCTGAACACCGTTCCCCATCCAGAGACTTCTGTATCCAATGTTCTTCTAGATCTATGTGTCTGTTGTCTATGATCCCTGTCTGGAATGTCCGTATACCTTTTTTCCCCTCACTAAGGGCTTTATTTATTTATTTATAAAGGATTTTACCACGAAGGATACATTGAGATTTCTCTAGTTTTCAAGTATGACGGACGTTTTCTAGGGTAAAAATATATATTGGCTGCTTCAGCTGAAAACAATTTTTGGAGTCGATAATCGAAAAATGCTGCTCAGTCCGGGGGGGACTGACTGGTAAAACGGCCGACAAGCTTATTTTCAGCCAGTAGCATACAGATTTGTACCTATTAGATTCTCTAGTACTTAAGGTCCCTTTTTACCCTGAATTGGGCCATCTTTAACCTACCAACTCCACCGACACCCCAATCCTTTTCAAAATGCCACGGGTTCTGGTTGAGTCTCCTGGCTGTGACGGGCAAAAAGGCTATTCTTTCACAATGGATATATACTCTCCCCCCCCCCCGTACTTTTCGCATGGTGTATGACAGAATTTATTCCATATTCCTGGCTGGCTGGTCTGACGCCTCTCTACACCAAACGGAGAAGACTCTGAATTTTTTTTCTTCACTGGTCTCCCTTAATTCGTACTCTGTCACCTGATGTTAAGACCTCATTGCAAAACACCTTTTTTTTTGTGTACAAATCCTGCAGGGTTTCCCACCTATCCCCCAAGAGCCCCTAGACCAATCACTGGCGAATTTTCGTGCCTCCACTTCCCGTACCAACCCAACCCACTCACCCACTCTACGGCAGACTTTGCCGATGCGACGCCTCGTGGGTAGGAGTCGCAGTTCGCTTGTCTGAATGTTACTAACACTATTTTGACTGTACCAGTCTGATTGGTTTGTAGAAGGATGAGACATTTTTTTTTTTTGTTCAGTGTTTTACGGCTTGCCTTTCTACTGCTTTTTCTGCTCTGTACGTCGTATATTATTGTTAACACTGTATTCCACTGCTGATCCCTCAATAAAAATATATTTAAAAAAAAATGCCTATAAGAAATATCTGGGGCCCTATTACATTCTTCGCGCACTTTTTTTTTGCAGGGGCGCAAAAGCGCATTAACGCGAGGGGCAAAACTCTTCGCGCTGAACGTCGTATTACGACGTTCGCGTATACGATGCGCGTTAACGTCTAACGCGAGTTCCCCTGCCCGAGCGCAAGTTCGTGCGCGTATCCCATACTTAACATTGTGAGCGCAAATGCGTTTGTGCGCTGGTATGCGGATAGTATTACAATCGATGCACAACTTTTTACGAACGACATTTGCGTGCATAATTTTAATGTCTTTGAAAAGCTGGTGTTAATGGCAAATCTGAAAGTTCTGGCCGAAACCAAATACACCAGCACGAAAAATAAAATACAGCAAAGTATAGTTACACATTCTACACATACCCAAACAATAAAATAGAGAGGTTGTGCGTGTTTTTTTTTTTTATTGCTGCAGCATATATACTCAGATTGATTTTTGGCAGGCACAAAAACTGAACAGGAGACAATTGTGGTTCTTAATTCTGATTGCCCACCGATTTCTGCGCGCAGCTTTAATTTGCGCTCGTTTTTGCACGTCTTTTTTACTTGTGATATTTTCGGACGACGGATGAAAAAATGCGCTCGGATCGTAGTACCTGCGTTAATTTACGCGCCTTAACTTTTAACGCTGCTCGCAAAAGAAATTGCGCTGCGTGTACGAATTTGCGCGGAGAATGTAATAGAGCCCTGATGTTTAAAAAAGATTTCAGTCTAATACCCTCTATTTCCCTGCCTGAAAAGCCATTTAATATTTTTAATTTTTTTGGGAATCAGCATAGCAATAAATTTGTATTGAATAGATGGTTGATATTTCCATTGACAAGTATAGCCGCAAAACGCTGATATTCAATTCAAATTGTTATGAGGAATCAAAGGCCGGTAAAGCCGCATTAAATTCTCCAAAAAATGGCCGTATTAAATCGAGCCCTACGCCTGACCCATACCTTTTTAGAATGTCATGTCTGTCCTAATTTTCCTACGCTAGCCTTGAGACACCCAATATATTATCTGCTAGAGTTCCTGGTCTAGATAAAGTCAACTTAGTAGTAGTAAATTTTCCGAAAGAATCTTCATTTGTTGTTAGTGTGAAAGAGGCTGGATCGTAGATGTAGGGATTTTTGTACATTGTTCCGGGAGCATTGTGCAGTGGAGGATGTGTTTGCACCACACCTGTGTCAATAAATCAGAAGTGCTTCGGTTGCTTGGAAAGGTTCATAATTATGGTATTGGATAAGTCTTCCTAGTGTTCATAAGTTAGCTTGGACTTACCCTTATGATATATACCTAGGGTTCCGGAGCTAAAATTGAGCCAATTACGGTATATCATATTCAACTTCTATTGATCTTCACTTTAGTTTTGTCTTCATTGTCATATTCATAACTGACCAATGACCACCCAGTGTCTTGTGAATGGATATTGACCTAATATGACCAGTGTTACATTAGAGCAGCCAGCAAGAGTTTGTTGTTCATCCCTTTGTAGGGGATGAACAACCTGGTCCAGACACCAAAGAACACCGTCTAGATTGTATTTTTCTATTAATACTTGGGTGACTCCAGGTTTATGTTGAGCAGTTGAATATGTTTAACATGAATTTCCGTCATGTGCGCCATGTCTAACAAAGTGTCTACCACCTTATGTTTTTGGACGAAGGACAACAGAGCATTCAAGTTGCTTGAGCAAGCCATGGAAGGTGAACTGGTCATAAAGTAACCCATCAGGCACCTACCATTCAAAACTATGGACCGACAATGCAGATTACCACATGCATTGTCGTTTATTGCTCACGTGAAATGGACTGGTTCATAGATACAGCTATTTTGCACATCGTTCCAGGAACTTAGTGCCGGGAGACGACAACGAAGGATCTTCTTGCACCACAACCAGTTCCATAAATTGATTGAAAGGGCTCCGGGTGCTTGGAGAGTCCTATATTTGATGATGATGTTGTACATTCATCGATATAGATATGTGCCCCTGCTTGGGGGGGGGGGCTCTTTAGCTCTCCATGAGCTGCATATTATGCTACAAAGAGAATTATGAATGGCTTCATTTACTGGCTTTTCGTAGACACTAAGCACTATACCATGTAGGTCATAATGATGCCATAAAGTGATGTGTTTGTTCTGGACCACCACTGGTCAACGCTCAGCCCTTGATTATATCTTTTACTTTGAAGCAGTAGTTGTTAATATATATGGTCGTTTATTTACAGAGCTTGAAACACATCAATATATTGAATTAGATACAGCAGTCGGCAGTCAGTGTCTCTGCTCCCTTCCTCCTCAAACAAAGGACTCAAAGACCAAACTTGATTAATGTTAATGATGTAATCAAAGCGTCAAGATGTATTAATGGTGGGAGTACATGGGTAAGAGTGTTCAAATTTATTGGAATAAAATCAATACAGTTGTCTTTGTCATTTTAACATTACAAATAGTACAAAGTAACATTATTTATGGAAATTGATGTTCTCTGTGAAATAAACTTATCTCGATTATATTAATGACAGTTATCCAGGAGCAAATTACCGTTATTAAATCATCGGACTAATATTTAATGGGTTATAAACTGGCAAATAGGAGATATTCAATGGAAGGTTAAATTTATAGCCTAAAATCGACATGCTGAAGGAATACTAGATTTGGAATATATTTCAAATTTAGCTATGTGGTCACAAATTTAAAATTCCTGATTACTTCTCCATTAATTCACCACCTAACGAACACCCCTATTAAGGCTGTAAACCTAGCAGAAAGCTTACCCGTAGATACTCGAGTATAGCACGACCCGAATATTACGCGATGGATAGAGATTTATTAAGGAAATTGGAGGATGCTCAAGACTCGAATATAACGCGAGGAGCAAAAGTATACTGGACTGGGAAACCATTAAAATCCTTCCAGGTTTTTTTGAGAAAGTATTTTTACCAGGAAGGATACATTGAGATTTCTCTCGTTCTCAAGTATGTCCTGGGTGGTGAGTATGTACCGTTAGGTGTCTGGCCCAAGGACACTTACTGGAGAGGTGCTCTTGCCAGGATTCAAACTCATGTCTCCAAAGGCTCTCTCCACGCAGCGCAGTGATGTTACCTCTACTCCACCCAGCCGGTACTGGTTCTTTTTAACACCGTCAGGATACCCCTCTTGGCATGGTGCTCTGCTCTAGAATGATTGTAGTTGTTACTAAATATGAAGCTTCCGGCCACCTGTCTTCTTACTTGCGATAAGATGGCCGGCGGAGCTGGATGACCAACACAGTGAATCATTCATCAATAGCCAGCATGCAGGGACTGGGAGGTGTTGTTTTCTGACCTCCTGCTCCAGCAGGCAGGCTCATCTACCGCTTCATCCGCCGATAGTCAGGGAGACTTGGGATCCATGAGCAAGTCAAGTTTTCTTTTTCTTACATGCCATGCAGATGTCTCGAATATAACGCGACCCCTCCAATTTTTAGATTACTTTTTGTCACCAAAATCTAGCGGTATACTCGAGTATCTACAGTATTCACTGTGACTTGTCTATTCAGTGAGGGAGAAACACCGGCAAGGCACCCTCCCGACTACAACTACCAGGAGAAATTAGGTCAGGATTAATTGATTTTGTGACCTCAAACATTTAGACTGATGGAGGTCTCCTATCTCAAAGAGAGCTATTTAAAGAAGATATTTTTGGAGTGTTCAGTTGTACAATAAATACATTTTTTTGTACTGTGAAAAGACTTTCCAAATGATGACATGTTTTACCTTTTTAATGAGAAAAATATAGAGAAAAGACTGCAGAGCTGTGTGGCTCTTAACTCTGTGTAATGTGATATCAATGCTCTCCCCCTCATAGAACAGCAGGAGCTGCCACGCCATGCAGTGAATAATGGAAGATGTGGAGTAGTAGTGTGTAATATCTTGAAGACTGCTGAATAAATGGCTGATAGCAGTCTGATTTGTATATGGTATAGCCTCGTCTGTAATGGCACCATTGAGCTAAAACGGTATGAGACCTGAGCGAGTCCCACGTCAAGTCAAGCCACTGATGTTGTTGGCTGTTCTCCGCAATCTCATGTGAACCCATTGCTCAAGTTGCCTAGAGGTTATCGACTATGCCCTCCTGACGAGGCCTAACAAAACCGGAATAATCCTTGGGAGTTGCGGTTCTTCTCTTGCAGGGATGACGTCCTTGGCATTTCAGTACTGGTCACCCTTTCTGGGTGACCGCGACTATTTTGCATATGGTATACTTCCTCTGTAATGGAACCATCAAGCCAAAGCCTTATGAGACCCACCATAGGGCAGGTCAGTAATGGTGTTGCCCATTCTCAGCAATTTCATACACCTTTATTTTGCGCACTGCTAAATAAATAGGTTAACTTTGCATGGTTAGAAAATAAGCAGACTGTTTCGGTTGCTAAAAGGCTCCTTTAACCAGAATGGGTTTTTAAGGCTTCCTTTAAATGCCATGAAAATGCCTCTTTAATCCAGATGCAAAATATTAATCCCTTAATGCCGGCTGCAGGGAGTGTCCGAGACGGCCCATTGAAGACAGCAGGGCGTACCTGTAGGCCCTGCATCATCAAGGCCTACCCGCCGGGGGGGTGGCATAGAACGTCCTGCAGCGGGAAAGGGTTAAATAAAGTAGAGATTTTTATTACTTTATTCTGATTTCATGGAAGGATTTTCAGAAACAGTTCTTCCAAGATTAATGAAAAATAAAATAAAAATGTGATTACTTTAAAACGGGTTTGTGTTTTATTAGCATTAAAGGGGGGGCACTCTACACATCCTGAACACTTTATCTTTTTGAAGTGGCCAGATGTGAGGAGTGCCCATCCACCAGCCCAGTCGAACTGGTTAAAGAGCTGGGTGAAGTGGTGGACTTTCTTCCACCCCATGCAGCATCACCAGCAGCCATGGAATCTGAATTTCCCGGCTGCCGGTTACTAGTAGTGATGTTGACATTTCATCATTTCTGAGACCAGTCGTGTTAGTGAACAGTCTCAGAGAGGATGTGTTGGATCGGATCTGCACATAAGCGGAGCTCAGATCCATTGTTCTGCGCAGGCGCCACTGAATTTGAGTATGTAAAGTTCGCAAGTCTCATTGCGTTGCGCAATTTGCAGTTCCTACAAGTAGTTCAGGGAACACAAATTACGCAGAAAAACCTCCAGGGACTTTCGGGTTCGGGATTCCTTGAGCCCAAAGAGGAGGAGCTGATTGCATTAAGGGAGAAAAGGAGAGTAAAATCACCCAAAATAAAAAAGAAATAATTATCGGACAGAGGCTGTCAGCAGCTTCTGCCCAATTATTTAAGGGCAAAAAAAATGACTTCCAACTTTTCAGTAGAGTCTTCCTTTTAATTGTCGTTGTTAGTTGCAAAGTCGTGTCCAACCCATCGCGACCCCGTGGACAACGTTCCTCCAGGCCTTCCTGTCCTCTACCATCTTCTAGAGTCCATTTAAGCTCACGCCTACTGCTTCAGTGACTCCAACCAGCCACCTCATGTTCTGTCGCCCCCTTCTTCTTTTGCCCTCAGTCTTTCCCACCATTAGGCTCTTCTCCATTGAGTCTTTCCTTCTCATTAGGTGACCAAAGTATATATTAAAAAAAGGATTCCTTTTAATAAAATCTAGTAAAAAATGTTTTTTACTTTTAAATTTCTTATTTAGCAAGTATCACATGCGGCATAGCAGGGCTGTCAAACTCGCAGACTCCCAAATGTTGACGCCTACAATTCCCAGAATTCTTTCAATGCAATAGATGGCCGTGGAATCATGTGAGATGGCATTCAGAAACATCTGGGGTGCCAGAGTTTGACAGCCCCGCGGCTGAGGGTTGGGCTGAAAGGATGTTATTGCAAAATGTTCCTGGTTTTATTTAATTCTCATGGCATTGGCAATATAAATAAAATTAAGCAAATTCCCCCTGTAAGTGCTTTTGCATCTCTGGATACACCATGGACTGCCGGTTACTAGTGATGTTGGCATGTCATCATTTCTGAGACCAGTCGTGTAAGGCCCGTGTCAGACGAGCGCACTGATCACGTCCGTGTTGCCGCACATTTGTACGTCCGTTGTAGCATATAATTATGATCAATAGAAACCCACACACAAAGTACATGTGCACAGAACTGCGGACGCATAACGGACGTGGCAAACGGACGCAGGTTAGGCAAGAACATAAATCCGCTAGAACGAACGCAGAGTGTGCTGCGTCTGCAACGTCCGCATAGCTTTGTGTGTGAGTGATGGAACGAAGTCAGACGAACTGCATTTACAGTTGTGTTCAAAATTATTCAACCCCCACTGAAATTGAGTGTTTTGGCCAGTTTGACATAGATTTTGATCATTCAGTCATCTTGCTTACAATTAAATCAAAGAGGCACGTGTAGGGCAGACAAATATAACATAACATTTATAATGAAATAACCACAAATGTCTTTTCTGTGCTCACATCATTATCAGTTTTATTCAACCCCCAAGTGACATTCAATCTTAGTACTTAGTACAACATCCTTTTACAGTTATAACAGCTTTTAAACGTGAAGCATAGCTTGACACAAGTGTCTTGCAGCGATCTATGGGTATCTTCGCCCATTCGTCATGGGCAAAAGCCTCCAGTTCAGTCACATTCTTAGGCTTGCGCACTGCAACTGCTTTCTTTAAGTCCCACCAGAGGTTCTCAATCGGATTTAAGTCAGGTGACTGCGATGGCCACTCCAAAATGTTCCAGCCTTTAATCTGCAACCATGCTCTAGTGGACTTGGAGCTATGCTTGGGGTCATTGTCCTGTTGAAAGGTCCAACGTCTCCCAAGCCTCAGGTTTCTGACGGACTGCATCACATTGTCATCCAATATCTCCTGGTACTGAAGAGAATTCATGGTACCTTGCACACGCTGAAGCTTCCCTGTACCTGCAGAAGCAAAACAGCCCCAAAGCATGATTGACCCCCCGCCATGCTTCACAGTAGGCAAGGTGTTCTTTTCTTCATAGGCCTTGTTCTTCCTCCTCCAAACATAGCGTTGATCCATGGGCCCAAACAGTTCTAATTTTGTTTCATCAGTCCACAGAACACTATCCCAAAACTTCTGTGGTTTGTCCACATGACTTTTGGCATACTGCAGTCGACTCTTCTTATTCTTTGGAGACAGCAAGGGGGTGCGCCTGGGAGTTCTGGCATGGAGGCCTTCATTACGCAGTGTGCGCCGTATTGTCTGAGCTGAAACTTCAGTACCCACATCTGACAAATCTTTTCTCAGTTCCTCAGCAGTCACACGGGGACCTTTTTCCACTCTACGCTTCAGGTAGCGCACAGCAGTCGAAGTCAGCATCTTCTTTCTGCCACGACCAGGTAGCGTTTCAACAGTGCCCTTTGCCTTGAATTTGCGAATGATGCTTCCTATGGTCTCTCTTGGTATGTTTAACATCTTTGCAATCTTCTTATAGCCATTGCCCTTCCTGTGAAGAGTAATCACCTCTTCTCTTGTCTTCCTGGACCATTCTCTTGACTTCCCATGTTTGTAACCACACCAGTAAATGTCTAGAAGGAGCTGAGTATCAGTCATTTTAAAGTTGCCTAATTGGTGCTTATTATGCTTTATTGCTGCTCCGTGACATCCACAGGTGTTTTCAATACCTGATTGAAAACACTTGAATGAACCTCTGTTCTTCAGAGTGGTAGTCTTTAAGGGGTTGAATAATTGTGTCAATGAAGAATTCACAAAAGAAACATTTACTACTGTATTACAAAACCAATTGATGTCATTTTAGTTGCATATGGTTCTTTAAAAAGTCCTTGTAGGATTTCATTCTGAATACAATTACAAATGTACACTAAATTCCCTAAAACCCTTTACAGCATTGGGGGTTGAATAATTTTGAACACAACTGTATACGTCCAGCATTTTGACAGACAATATGTTTTTCATATTAATTTATTTTCCCTTCTACATCAGTCAAAAAAAAGGCCAGTCACAAAAACGGACTGTGTGGCCACTACCTTGTCGTCAGTCAGAAAGTACGACCATTGTGCACGGACGCACAGTCTGCAGAGAATGCGCTCGTCTGACCCTAGCCTTAGTGATCAGTCTCGGGCTGTGTTGGATCGGTTCTGCACATAAGCGGAGCTCCGATCCATTGTTACGCACAGGTGCCACAGAATTTGCGTATGTAAGGCTCGCAAGACTCGTTGCGTTGCGCAATTTGCAGTTCCTATACCACACAAGTACCGTAAATAACGCAGAAAAGCCTCAGGGACTTTCGGGTTCGGGATTCATTTGTTCTGTAGCAAGTAGACATCTCTCCCAGCACGCAATAAGGTTTATCCCCTTTGAGGAGCACTTGGGATTTGGTCCACTCTCTGTATAATAAGATAAGCAGAAGTGGAGGCAAAATGTTTTACTTTTAATTTATTGAAATGGGCTGCTGTGAGAAGAGGGGCCCGACCAGTGGCGTCCGTAAGGGGTCCCATGTTTTCTGATGCATATCTTATAAAGGCATAATGCTATTGGTTTAGTGGGATGTAAATATTTAATTTGAAGCCAGCGGGAGATCCAGCCACTTCCTGGTGTCTGCAAAAACCGCAGATCTTGATGATGAGCAAAAAAACCAGTGACACTCATGGTGACTCATGTCTTTCTTATGGCTGGTTTGATAACCGATAAACTCAGTTCTTGTGTAAATGCTTTGTGACATGCTATATAATGGAAAAGTATTCTCAAGGTTCTTAGGGCGAGCACATTTACAAAGGTCCCTGATATGATCAGTAGAGCAGTCATATTACATGCCTTCTGTATGCAAAAAAAAAATACTTTGAAGAGTAGTAGTACTTCCCTTAGGTTTCATTTTTTTCCAGAAAAATTACAGAAGCCTAGAATTGGAATCAGATGTCTGAAATAAATCTCACACATCGGACTTCCCACGTTCTGAAATAAAGTTCCTTTTAATTTACTGCTTTCTGGAGTGCCTGGATTCTCATTTTTTGTTTGTATTCTTTACAAGGGTTTTGGCCACCCTTGGGCCATGAGCACCCAACAAGAGTACCCACTTGTCATGCAATGTGGTGTGAACGTCCTCCTTTGCTGATTCCAGTGTTGCAAACACAGGCAGCAATCGCTGACTCTGACAAATGCCTGCATTTCACAAAACTAAAATCTGATGAGCAAAAAGAGATGCTTCCCAGGCAAACCCTGGCACTTACCGCACCCCCCCCCCCCACACACACACACACTTATTTTTTTTAAAAATAAACAGTTGTAGGTGTGACCTGTCAATCAAACCTTTAAAATGTTTTCCAGAATGATTTTGACTAAAAAGAAAAAAAGTTACCACAACATTTAGGAAAATTTTGACATTTTTTGCCTAACGTGTATATAAACTCAGGAAAAAAAACCTCGCAATTTCAATTGCTTTAATTTCCAACTTAACATAGGTAAATATTTGTATGAGCATAAAACGATTCACCAATTGAGACATAATGTGAGCGAGATGTATTGTGTTGTGCATTTCTGGTGGTGTTGTCATTCTATATCTGACACCCAGGTGTGATCGTAAGATGTACCGGTCATGTGCAGGTATTGTTACACATTTGTTACCAATAGGATGATCTACCGTTCTCCCTTTCTCTTGGTAGCTCTGTCTTCAGCATTAGGTATTACAACATTGCAGTTTATTGCCCTAGTCACATCTACAGTCCTCATGCTGCCCTGCAATATGTCTTTGGCATGTTCAATATGTCTTTGGCAGTCAAACGGCACCCTAGGCATCTTCCTTTTGTGTTTCTGAGTCAGAAGAAAGGTCTCTTTGTTGTCCCTAGTTATTCATGACCTTAATTACATTCTATCTGTAAAATGTATTTATTTATAGAGTATTTTACCAGGAAGGATACATTGAGATTTCTCTCATTTTCAAGTATGCCCTGGGTTCAAGAACGTAGAATTTTTACAGTTGTTACAGAAATACAAAGTAATAAATGCAAGATATTAAAAAACAACACAATTATACAGATTAACATAGAAAATAAATATGTAGGAAATATAGTCATTATGTTACATAGTGGTTTATCGAGGTATATCAATAGAGATCTCTTAAGGGACTTTAGACTGGGGGAAGATTTGATGGTGTCTGGGAGGTTATTCCATAACTGCGGTGCTCTGTAGGAAAATGAGGATCGAGCCACATTCTTTTTGTATTGTGGTATTGTAAGTAAGGTGCAGGTCCTGGATCGGAGGTTATAGGATGAGGGAACTGCTGAGGGAAGCAGTCTATTCAGCTAGGGTGGTAACTTCCCAGAAAGGCTCTTAAACACCAGGTTGGAAAGGTGAAGGGTCTAGATTCCAGCTACGGCCAGTTTAGCTCTTTCAACATGTCACAATGGCGGGTCATGTAGTTACATTGTAGCACAAAGCGGCAGAATGAGTTATATAATGTAGTAAGTTTATGAAGGTGTGTTTGCGGGGCGGCTGCATACACTACATCTCCATATTCAATAGCCGGCATAAGCATTTGTTGTACAATCTGCTTTCTTATCGCGGGGCTCAGGCAGGATTTGTTTCTGTGCAGGGCATCTAGTTTGGGGTAAAGTTTAGGTGAGAGTTTTGCGATATGGTGGCAAACAGATAGATTTGGGTCTAACCACATACCTGGATATTTGAGAGAACTTAATGTGGTCAGCGTGCCATTTGATTTCGTCCCCACACATAGATGGGGATTTTGTAATTTATGTAGTTTAGGTGCTGTTCCAAAGAGCATTGTAACAGTTTTGTCAGCATTTAGAAAAAGTTTGTTATCTTTGATCCACTTTCTACCTCTATGAATTGTTCTTGCAGCACTGCCTCCAGCTGCGGGAGATTTGGTTTGCTGGTATAGATTACTGTGTTGTTTGCGTACATTCGTACTGTTGAAGTTTTGTTGACGTTAAGCAGATCATTTATGAATATTGTGAATAACAGACGGCCGAGTATCGAGCCTTGGGGTACACCGCACGTGACTGGGAGGGGAAGAGAAGCACTGTCAGAGATGGACACATATTGACCAATCCGTTACATATGATTGAAACCAGGTTAACGTGCGAACACCAATACCTGAGAATGTTAGTGTGTTAAGGACCGTTCTGCAGGTGCATCAATTGATTCTGGTTCACTGAACCAGCATGGAAAACATTGTTTAGCACAGTGATGGACAGCCTTGCCACCCCAAATGTTTCAGGACTACATGTTCCATGTCATGATGCCTAGACAGGATAAAGCTGTCAGGGAATCATGGGATATGTAGTTTAAAAACTTCCCTGGTACAGAGATTCGCCATCACTAGTTTAGCCATTGGCAATAAAGAACTGTAGAGCGTATTTGGATTTTACAAAATTATATTTAAAATACAGTATTCGGAAGCAACAGGAATTTTTTTTTCTTGCTACGCTCATATAATTATACACACACACCAAAAAAAATAAAATCCATTTTTTTTCGGAAAAATATAATTTTGGAACACATTAAGACATAAATCTATGCACCCTTATAGAATTCACATACAACATGGCCATGGAGTTCTGGCCTCCCAGTGATCACATTGCGTATGTACTTTGAAGAGTATAAAACTCTAATTGGCAATATTGACTTTGAATTTCACGAGCATTACACGTAACCTGAAAGATGGACAGAATAAAGGCCTACAATCCATTGAGTTCTAGAAGTGTTTCATGTTTGTCTGCGCTTTACATGATCAATATTAACTGCCCCGCTGAAACTAACTGCTGTATCAAATAACCGTAAATCAAAAGAATGTGCTTACAGATTATTTATTGAAAGCTTTAATTGTTCGCCGGGGTCCGCTTATCTCGCAAACAATAGGGCTGCCGATCTAATCGCTCCAAACACTGCCACGTCTTTGGGTTTTGGCTTGTCCACTTAAAAAGTTATGCTATAAACAGATATGTTGCTTTAATATGGTATACACTCATACCTTGTGTGTAAGTAATATATTACATACGCCCACCATTCATGTTTTTCGAGTGACAGATTATATGATTTGTCTTTTATTTCAAAGGCGTTTAACTCTCCACTCGGGTGCATAAACCTCTGCCAGGCTTCATGAAGGAGATTCACATTATCTCCTGCTGTTTTTTATTCACATCACAACTAACAACTACTATTAATTCATGGAAGAGGATTGGTGAACAATCTCAAGCAGTCATGGCATAGTGCTGCTGTCCAGGCTTTCATTTGATGGCTGGGCATCCGCAGTATTGTTGACATGCATAGTACTGCTGGCCAGGTACCTGTATTTTTCCAGACATGGCATCTATTTTACTGCTGGCAGGGCATCCATATAGTTGGAGGCGTGGCATCTATATTACTGCTGGCAGGGCATTCATATGATTGGAGGCGTGGCATCTATATTACTGCTGGCGGGGCATCCATATGATTGGAGGCGTGGCATCTATATTACTGCTGGCAGGGCATTCATATGAGTGGAGGCGTGGCATCTATATTACTGCTGGCGGGGCATCCATATGATTGGATGCGTGGCATCTATATTACTGCTGGCATGGCATCCATATGATTGGAGGCGTGGCATCTATATTACTGCTGGCATGGCATCCATATGATTGGAGGCGTGGCATCTAAATTACTGCTGGCAGGGCATCCATATGATTGGAGGTGTGGCATCTATTACTGCTGGCATGGCATCCATATGATTGGAGGCGTGGCATCTATATTACTGCTGGCAGGGCATCCATATGACTGGAGGCGTGGCATCTATATTACGGCTGGCAGGGCATCCATATGATTGGAGGCGTGGCATCTATATTACTGCTGGCAGGGCATCCATATGATTGGAGGCGAGGCATCTATATTACTGCTGGCAGGGCATCCATATGATTGGAGGCGTGGCATCTATAATACTGCTGGCAGGGCATCCGATATGATTGGAGGCGTGGCATCTATATTACTGCTGGCAGAGCATTCATATGATTGGAGGCGTGGCATCTATATTACTGCTGGCAGGGCATTCATATGATTGGAGGCATGGCATCTATATTACTGCTGGCATGGCATCCATATGATTGGAGGCGTGGCATCTATATTACTGCTGGCAGGGCATCCATATGATAGACGTGGCATCTATAAAACTGCTGGCAGGGCATCCATATGATTGGCGGTGTGGCATATATATTACTGCTGGCAGGGCACCCATATGATAGACGTGAAATCTATATTACTGCCGACAGGGCATCCATATGATTGGCGGCATGGCATCTATATTACTGCTGGCAGGGCATCCATATGATAGACGTGGCATCTATAAAACTGCTGGCAGGGCATCCATATGATTGGCGGTGTGGCATATATATTACTGCTGGCAGGGCACCCATATGATAGACGTGAAATCTATATTACTGCCGACAGGGCATCCATATGATTGGCGGCATGGCATCTATATTACTGCTGGCCAGGTAACACTGCCTTTGTTCCATAGATGGCTGGCTATGCTTTCATGATAACCAATTCCTAATGTCAACGATATTGCCGTACTAAGTACATAACTCGATGGTGGAAGTTAATGAGGTACATCACTGCTATATAAACGTGGAGAGAGACTGTGGAGACAGAGTTTCGATCCCGGCAAGAGCACCTCTCCAGTAAGTGTCCTTGGGCAAGACACCTAACGGTACATACTCGCCACCCAGGACATACTTGAAAACGAGCGAAATCTCAATGTATCCTTCCTGGTAAAAATACTTTCTCAAATGACAAAGGTTATGACTATCAGCACTAATGTAAAGTTCTATAATGGTTACGAGTTGGGGATAGAAAAGTAATTGTTGAAAATGTAGAATAAAGCAGGCTAAAATTTGAATCAGGTGTTAACCAGAGCTCTGCTATACCTACCAAATTCATTAGCCAAAAACCATTTGACTTTGCCAGCTCTGGTAAGCGTACCCCTGACCTGAATCCATCTCAACATTCCTTGCTTAGGGTTCATTATTAACCTATGATTAAAAGTAGGGATGCATCAAAACTGATACTAGTATTGGTATCAGTGCCGATACGGGATCTGCACGAGTACTTGGTACTCTGCCAGGCCCCTCCGGGTGGCCTTGTTCTTTCAATCGGCTGCCGGCAAAGGTTGTAGCACGGCCGCTCGCTGGGAACCACCAGCCGTGATCTCACAAGATACAGGAGTTCACAAGATCTCGTGAACTCCCGGATCTCGTGAGATCGCGGTTGGTGATTCCTTCCTTTGTAGTGTGTGTGTGTGTGTGTGTGTGTGTGTGTGTGTATATATATATATCACGAGTATAGCAGTACGTAGTGATACCTTTTTTATTGGACTAATGTTACATTTAAAAGACAAGCTTTCGAGAGGATTCTTCTCTTCCTCAGGTCTGGAAGCTATAGCTATAGCAGGTGCAGGTTTTCCTCCTTAGTGTCCCCCGTTTTAGCATTATGATTATAATATGGCTCTATGTGGTTTGTTTTCCTTGAAAATAGTACATTTTGAGTGGTATGAAAGGATTTTTTGGGTAGAAAAAGTTGATATATTATGCATATATGTTGCATGATTAATATAAAAAATAGGGATGCACCGATACCGATACTAGTATCGGTATCGGTGCCGATACTGCCGTTTGCACGAGTAATTGGTACTCGTGCAAAAGGCCCGGTCCACCCCCCGATACCGGAAGCCAGCGCTGGGCCGGCTTGCCGGCATCCGCGAGGTTGGGGAAGCTGGCCGCGTGCATGAAAAGCACGCGGACAGCATTGCCTTCCGGCGTCAGCGATACTCACCCATCCTGAGGTCCGGTCGCGCTGCTGTGGCGCGTCCACGCGGCCTCCGGGCGCCTCTGTGACGCTGAATCTCGGCTGGAAGAAGCGTCACAGAAGCGCCGGCGGCCACGTGATTGTGCCACAGCAGCACAACCGGACCTCAGGATGGGTGAGTATCGCTGCCGCCGGAAGGGAACGCTGGCTGTGTGCTTTTCATGCACGCGGCCAGCTACCCCAGCGTATAGGTGAGCGCCGGGGCATTTCCATGAGAGCTGGGGCATTTCCATGAGAGCTGGGGCATTTCCATACGAGCTGGGGCAATATCCATACGAGCCGGGGCATTTCCATACGAGCTGGGGCATTTCCATACGAGCTGGGGCATTTCCATACGAGCTGGGGCAATATCCATACGAGCCGGGGCATTTCCATACGAGCTGGGGCATTTCCATACGAGCTGGGGCATTTCCATACGAGCCGGGGCACTATCCATACGAGCCGGGGCATTTCCGTACGAGCCGGGGCATTTCCGTACGAGCCGGGGCATTTCCATACGAGCTGGGGCTTATCCATATGAGCTGGGGCATTATCCATATGAGCTGGGGTAAATTCATATGAGCTGGGGCATTTCCTTATGAGCTGGGGCATTTCCTTATGAGCTGGGGCATATCCATATGAGCTGGGGCATTTCCATATGAGCTGGGGCATATCCATATGAGCTGGGGCATATCCATATGAGCTGGGGCATATCCATATGAGCTGGGGCATATCCATGTGAGCTGGGGCATATCCATGTGGGCTGGGGCAATATCCATGTGAGGCTGGGGGCAATATCCATGAGAGCTGGGGGCAATATCCATGAGAGCTGGGGGCATATCCATGAGAGCTGGGGGCAAGCTACATGTGAGCTGGGGGCATTCTGTATATATATACACTATATTGCCAAAAGTATTCGCTCACCTGCCTTGACTCGCATATGGATGGGTGAGCGAATACTTTTGGCAATATAGTGTATCTCGGAGGGGTATATACATGTGAGCTGGGGGCATGTTTATATGAGGTCTGTTCTTATTGGAAAGTGGTCACATGACATAAAATAAAAGTATGGGTACTCGGTATCGGTGAGTACTTGAAAAAACGTATCGGTACTCGTATAATAAACAAACATTGCTTTTTGTTTTGTAGCTTTATGAAAAACTAGTATCCGGAAGGAAAAATGATAATGACTAGAAATCATTATTATGATTGTAATATTCAGGTTTCACAGCAGGTCCTTCTAATGCATAGGTGGACTCGGTCTCAAAAGGGTATATCAGCTTTTCACTTCGGCGATTCCATTTTGCCAAAATTTAGGTGAATTCACTACTTAGCAAATGGTCAGTATAGTGCGCCAAAGATGGAGTTGTCGTAGCAGTTATGGGATGTCGGAAAAAAAACATTGATAGCTGCCAAATTAGCATTGGCAAAGTCTTTCGAACGGAGAAAAAAAGGAAGGCTCCTATTCCCCTAATAGGAGTATAAATCAATAACATGTGGCCAAATAATAAAAAAGGACCTTTTTGAAAAATAATAAAAAGGTTTGTTAGATAACAAAAAAGTATTTTTTTAAAAATAACAAAAACAAAGGTGTAATAAAAAAATAAGGGTTTTTGCTTAAAATGAAAAGAATCAACGGTCTTTTAAATTATTTTTTTTAAAAAAAGATATTACGTTTTTACATTGAATCCAATGGGTTTTTACCTGTTTAAACCTGACGGACTAAAATACCACAAATCAGGGCATTTCACCGGAATTTCAGTGCAGGTCAGCATTCTGTGAATAGAAGACACAATAGTCTTCTATGGGGCAGTTTTGGTGCTGCCGAACGCCACCAAATTGCGACGAACTGCGTTGAATTTCACCTGTATTTGGTGAATTAATGGCTTAGTGAATAGACGAACTGCACCGACCGGTGAAACTCACTGTTCGAGGCCTATTCGGAGGTTAGTGAATAACCTCTAAAGTAGTGAACAGGGATAATCAGATCATTCATTTGCGTATTGACCTTTTAGATTGACAGCTCTTCGGAGCAGGGTCTTCACCGTTTCTCTTTTTGATCCAGGTTTGGTAATATCTGAGGTTCGATTTGTATTGTACAGCGCTGTGGAATATGTCTGCCCTGCACTGTATGAATAATTGTAAGTCGAATAACACTGTAAGCATTACGTACGCCCAGCGTCACTACAGAGATATGGCTGGGCCGGGATCCTGAGGTTTGCCATAGGTATTCATTCCCAATGTATTACTAGACAACAATGCATGAACTTTTGACCCGTTTATTTAACCAAGTGCATAAAGGGAGATAAGGATAAGCATGATAGGTAATTAACACACAGAATATACTCTCAGTGAAATGAAAAACTGCTCTAATCTCAAAGCAATTATCCTCTTCAGATTTTATGGTTTTATCAACAGGTTTGATGGGGATATATGGGCACGTGCCCAGATATGGCTGCCAGCGCATTCACAGAAGAACAGGTGACGCTCAGAATTTTATTCTTCATTCACAGAAAAATTGAGAAAATTCCTTTTGCACAGCACTTTCTATTTAAATGTACAGTATATGCTCTGCAGGTTTTCCTGTCTTCTGTTGCGGCCCGCCAACCAGCGGCGTTCTTCTACTCCCGAGGCGAGCGGCCGCTGACATGCAGCTTGGCCGCTCGCCTGGGATGGGAACCACCTGACCATCGCGCTATCTCGCGAGAACACGGCTGGTCAGGTGCTTCCCATCCCCGGCGAGCGGCAAAGCTGCATGTCAGCGGGCGCTCGCCTCGGGAGTAGAAGAACGCCGGCGGATGCGGAGCCTGGGGCCACAGAGGAGGTGAGAGCTGGGGGCAATATATACCCATATGAGTTGGGGGGCAATATATACCCATATGAGCTGGGGGCAATATATATCCATATGAGCTGGGGGCAATATATACCCATATGAGTTGGGGGCAATATATACCCATATGAGCTGGGGCAATATATATCTATATGAGCTGGGGGCAATATATACCTATATGAGCTGGGGGCAAATATACCCATAATAAATGACCAGGAAAAAGTCCAAAAGGGACCAGGACAATTTGCTATATTGTCATTAATATTCTTAAGAAAAAATTCAAATTTTTGACCAATGTTAAGCAAAGAATTAAATAAAATGGCATTGTTTGGTGAGGTGTTTTCTCTTGAAAATTGAGCCCTAGCAACTGATTCTCTGCACACTCTTTCTCATTGAGTTTTCAATGTGGCCCTCTGTAGAAAATGTTTGCCCACCCCTGTACTATAGGAAGGAAAAACTACAAAATATGTAGTAAGTAGAGATGT
Organism: Leptobrachium leishanense; assembly: GCA_009667805.1. NCBI lineage: Eukaryota > Metazoa > Chordata > Amphibia > Anura > Megophryidae > Leptobrachium > Leptobrachium leishanense. Next base: position 252,614,261 of record CM019067.1, read on the forward strand.
GCATGCTGTTTTTTTTTTTTTCTCGTTTCGGGTCATTTCAGACAGGTTTGTGTTTCGTTTCAGAATTTCAGATCGATTCGGGATTTCGGATCGATTCGGCATTCTGTTTTTAATGGGTTATTTTGTTTAACCTTTTTGTGAGTTATTTTGTATTGATTTTGTATTTCGTTTTTATGCGTTATTTCGTTTTTTTATTGGTTATTTCAGAATGGGAAACAGATATTACTACCAATAAAATAAAAGTCTCCATACTTTTTTATATTTTTTAGGATTTTTGGGGGATTTTTTGGGTTTAACTTTAGGTTTCCTAACTTATTTTAAAGAAACTAGGCATTTTTCCAGCATAGTTTTCTTTTTTTTATAATTCTTTATTTAAAGTTTCAAAATGGCAATGCATGACAAAACAACCCCCCGAAGGGGGTGCACATAATAACATGCTATGAAGTACCACCTCATTTTCAAGTAAAACACCGAAACAAAACAACAGGATTAGAAACAAAAAATGAGAAAGAAAAAGAAAAGAGAGAGAAGAGAAAAAGAAAAGGGGAAAATAGGGAGGGGGGGCACCATCTCAAGCAAGTTATACACAACTAAGTACATCTCTGAAAGAAAACCCGCAGAGGGTTAAACAGAGCCGTGCCAGAAATCTGCACTCCTCAACCCGGCTCAAAGTCCAACCAGGGCGACCACACCCGAAAGAACTGCTGCATAGTGCCATGGACCATAGCAGACAAACGATCCATGGTCATATTGTCCCGAATATTAATTTTGACTCTGTTCACGGTAGGGAGGGATAGCGCCCTCCATCCGTGCGCCACTGCCCTTCTAGCTGCCAAGGCTATTTTGTGAAGGAGTTTGTTCTCTGATCTTGTCAAGGGCTCCTGAGACCTATGTAACAAGAAAGTCCAGGGATCCAGGTCCACCGGCCGACCCAGTACCGACTGCACCAGGCTTCGAATCTGCAACCAAAATCTCTGGATGTTGAGGCATGTCCACCACATGTGGTAAAAGGAGCCCTTGGTCCCACACCCCCTCCAACAGAGGTCCGAGGGACAGCTACCCATATGTGACAGCTGCGAGGGGGAGGTGTACCACCTGAACAACATTTTAAAGGCTTGTTCCTGGTGCACTACATTTATGGAGCAGTGTGCCACATTGTCCCAAATGTCCTCCCAGTCCTCCCCAGGAAGCTCCTCGCCCACGTCACGCTCCCAGCGATGTGTATTCAGCAGTGGTCCCCATTCCGAGGAGCCGGAGACCAGGGAAATGTAAAGAGTAGAAATCAGTGCTTTCGGCAGTGAGGGTCGAGAACACAGCAGTTCAAAGGATGATAGCGGTGTCAGTGCTGCCCGTCGTACAGCCTGAGTCTGGGCAAAATCCGACAGCTGCATATAGCGAAAGTAGTCTGCCGGCGTCACACGACCCCTGGACTGCAGTTCCCCAAAGGTCAGCGGAACTCCTCCGTGGAACAGATGATGTACCCGTTGCAGGCCCAGGTCTTCCAGAGCTGCAAAAGATCGAGGGGACAGACCCGGAAGGAAACTACGATTCCGGAAAATTGGAGACATAGGTGACCAGTCCGAGGAGAGCGAGTGTTTAAGTCGTAGCTTATCCCAGATTCTGAGGGAATTGATGGTGGCCGAGCAGGCTGATTGCAACAGAGGTCTGTGGGCCTTGGTCATCCAAAAGTAAAATTGAGGGAGGTCTGGAGCAAACAGGTGCGACTCCAGATCTGCCCAACGGTGCGTACCAGGTGGAGCATGGAACATAGCAAATTGAGCCAGCTGGGCAGCATAATAATAATACAGCAGACTTGGCACCCCCAAACCTCCTCTGTCCCTAGGCCTATGCAGGACCTTCCGCGAGACTCTGCGACGTTTGTGGTTCCATATAAAGTTATCAATCTGCCCTTGCAAGTGCTTCAGAGAGGCAACCTCCACAGGAACGGGCAGGGTCTGAAACAGATACAATAGGCGAGGCAACAGGGTCATTTTAACACAAGCCACTCGTCCCACCCATGAAATGGCATAGTCATCCCAGGTAGTCAGATCTGCAATCAGTCGGGTGAACATGGCATCGTAATTAGCCCTATAGAGCTCCGCTGGGTCACTCGTCAGCCATATCCCTAGGTATTTCAAGGAATCGGGAGAGAAGTGAAAGCCTGTAAGGGAGCGCAAACCATCCACCTCCTCCTGTGACAACCCCAAAGGCATAGCCCGGGATTTGTCCAGGTTTACAGAGTATCCTGAGACCTCCGAAAAGGACTTCAGAAGAGCCAGAAAAGGGGGGATCGACGTCAGGGGGTTCGTCATTGTCAGCAGCACGTCATCTGCATAGGCAGATACTAAAAATTCCTCCTTCCCCACAGTCATCCCCGAAATAGAGGTAGACCCACGGATAAGGGCCAATAGTGGTTCTAAGGACAGGGCAAAAAGGAGGGGGGGACAGAGGACATCCCTGACGCGTCCCGTTACCTATTGTGAAATACTCTGGTGTCGCTCCCTGGGTCAGAATCCTTGTAGGAGGGGCTACATACAGAAGCTCCAGGGCCTCCCCAAAACGAGGAGGAAAGCCCCATTGCTCCAGCAGGCTGAACATGTATGGCCATTCCACTCTATCGAACGCCTTCTCCGCATCCAAAGAAAGAAGCAGAGAAGGCGTCCGAGAGACCCCCCGCCCACTCAATCAGGACCGCCGCCCGCCTGGTGTTTTCAAATGACTGTCTATATGGGATAAACCCCACCTGGTCCAGGTGAACAAGCGAGGGAAGTAGGGGCCCCAGTCTGTTCGCCATTAATTTAGTAAATATTTTATAGTCCACATTCAACAAAGAAATAGGACGGTGACTCTGTGGAAGGGCTGGGTCCTTACCCTCCTTAGGGATTAACACCACGTCTGAGCTTAGAAAATCCTGGGCTACCGGCCGGCCGGCCGTCCAGGAGAGAGTTATATAGCCTGGTTAGGTATGGAATCAGACAAGGAGAGAAGCTTTTATAATAAAGGGCTGGTAAGCCATCAGAGCCAGGAGATTTATGGGGCTTCATCTGCTTTATGACCGAGAGGATTTCCTCTTCGGTCACTACACTCTCCAAACCCTCCCAGGAGGATTGGGTAATCTCTGGACCCTGCCATCGCGCCAGAAAGTCCTTCACCCTCTGCATGTGGTCAGAGTTGGAGAAAGAATGTTCCGGGGAGTGGTTATAGAGTTGTTTAAAATAAGCCGTGAAGATGGAATTAATCTCCTGTGGCAACGTAGTGGAGCCCCCCGCAGGGGTATGAGCCGATGTGACCATCCGAGATCTGCTGCTCTTCTTTAATTTATTTGCCAACATTGTATGAGCTTTATTAGAATATTCATTAAAGGTCCGCTTCGACCAGGCCAGGGACCGAGCTGCGTCCGACACCAAAAGTGCCCGAAGCTCTTGTCGCACCAAGAGCAGGGTCTCATAGTCTCCCTCCAATTGAGTCAGTTTATGAATTCGTTCACTTTCAGCCAACTGAAGCTGTAATTCAGTCAGGCGCCGGAGCCTCTCCCTCTTTATTCTGCTACCCACTTGAATAAGGTGGCCCCTGATAACCGCCTTATGGGCAAGCGAAAGGACATCAGGACCCACGTCCTCGGTGTTATTTGTTTCGAAATAAGTGGTCAATTTGTCTGAAAGTTCGGCCACTATCTCCGGGTCCTGCAAGAGCGTAGAATTCAATCTCCAGGACCAGGCTGCCTTAATTCCAGGGAGCGAAAATCTCAGGGATATCGGTGCATGGTCCGACCAGTTAATATGCCCTATCTCAGTACCCGTGACCCACTGGAGCTAGCTACGGGGAAGGAGGAAGAGATCTATTCTAGAGTATGAGGAGTGAGGGTGGGAATAGAAGGTATAGTCATGGTCACCCGGATGTTGAAGCCTCCAGACGTCTAAGAGGTTCGAGTCATCAATTGAGCCAGCAATTTATCCTGCGGGGAGTCAGGTCGCGGGAGCGACGGGGATCCCTGCCCTCTCCTGTCAATAGCCGGGACCGGCGCTGCGTTAAAGTCGCCCCCCAGTACTAGAAAAGAGTCGGCGTTGTCACGGATCAAGGACTCCAGGTGAGTCAGAACGAGGCGTCAGGGACATTTGGGGCATATACGTTAAGGAGCGTCACCGCCGTTGCAGCTATCGTCCCCCTCAGCAATACATAACGGCCGTCAGCGTCGCAGTCTGTATGGAGCACGTGAAGCGGACAGGACTTGTGTAATATGATCGCCACCCCTCTGCGCTTACAGTCTGAGGATGCCAAGAAGGAGTGGGCTAACATGCGATCAGTGAGACTGAACTGGCTTGTCTTCTGAAAATGAGTTTCTTGCAAAAAAGCAATGTGACATTGCGAACGTCTCAGGTCACTACAGACGCAGACGCGTTTCGCAGGGGAGTTCAAACCCTTGACATTCTGTGAAAGCAAGTTTATCTCAGTCAGCATGTTCCAGCATAGTTTTCAATGTAAAAAAAGATTCACGTTTTTATTAAATATTTCTGGATTCCTGAAAAGTAAACATATTATTATCATACTATATTTCACTTTCAGGACCATGGTTAAGGCTCGGAACTGTCCATGGTTCTGGCACAATGTATCCAATTCATTGCTGAACGCAGACAGACTGTAAGAAAATAATACAGCTGCATACGTTCAGCAAAGAAAAAAACACATTTCGTTATTACATTTAAAATTAGTTAGGAAACCTAAAGGTTAACCCCAAAATTCCCAAAAAATCCTAAAAAAATAACTAAACAAAATGGCTTATTGCTGCAATTGAAAATAAGAAACGGTTTAATAAATATTTAATAAAATCACAAATATTTTTTTACATTGAAAACTATGGAGGAAAAAAGCCTAGTTTCTTTAAAGTAAGTTAGGAAACCTAAACTTTAACCCACAAATTCCAGAAAAATGCCAAAAAATCCTAAAAAAATAAACAAAATGGCTTATTGCTGCAAGTGAATTTTTTTTACAGTTTAATAAATATTTAATAAACATGCAGATTTTTTTTAACATTGAAACCTATGGGATTATTGTGGTAACGGATGGTATTATTATTGTAGTATACTGGCTGTATTTTTTGGAGGCAATGTAAGCCATGAATGTTTCCATCTAGCAAGGAAGTAAGGTATGTTTGTCTTGTTCAAATCCACATGTGCGCTTCACTTCTCTTTTCTTGTAGGATTCATATGCTGCATTAATTATACTGCAGAGAGGCGCTGCCCAGCAGTGTGTGGATTCATATGCTGCATTCAAATTATTTTTGGATCTTTCTGTTCTGTTTTAGATAATTTCATTCTGGTTTTTTTTCTTGTTTCAGACCATTTGGTTCCGTTTTTTTTAAAAAAAATTCAGTCTTAGATCTTTTTGTTTCAGATCATTTCGTTCTGAATTTTATTAATTTTTGATCGTTTTGTTCCGTTTTTTTTCAGCATTTCACATAATTTTCATTCCGTTTTTCGCTGGCAATTCGCTAATATTAATGGCAAATTGCCTGCTTTTTGATAAGCCGAATGACCACAAAATTGCACTGTACAGGGGAAATTCATCGTTTGGGACAATTCTGTGGCCAAATCGGTGCTCTTTGAATAACCCCTCCACTGTCAATACTTGAACAGCATGTGAATTAGTAACCGTATGTGAATTAGTGACGGTATGTGAATTAGTGTCAGTATGTGAACAGTATGTGAATAAGTGATAGTACAGGGTTATTCAGAGAGCAGTGAAAAGCAGGAGAATGACTGGAGAATGGAAAATTCTAGGTCAAAATAGCCGATTTGGAAAGTGAGATAAATGGGAGAATTTTTCTGTTTTTTTTCTATTTTGACCTAGAATTTTCACTTCTCCAGTCATTCTCTTGCTTTTCACTGCTTTCTGAATAACCCTGTATGTGAATTAGTGACGGTATGTGAACAGCATGTGAATTAGTGATGGTATGTGAACAGCATGTGAATTAGTGATGGTATGTGAACAGCATGTGAATTAGTGATGGTATGTGAACAGTATGTGAATAAGTGATAGTATGTAAATTTGTGTCATTATGTGAATTAGTGATAGTATGTGAATTAGTGACGGTATGTGAACAGCATGTGAATTAGTGACGGTATGTGAATTTGTGTCATGTGAACAGTATGTGAATTAGTGATAGTATGTGAATTAGTGTCAGTATGTGAACAGTATGTGAATTAGTGACGGTATGTGAATTAGTGACAGTATGTGAATTAGTGTCAGTATGTGAACAGTATGTGAATTAGTGACGGTATGTGAATTAGTGACAGTATGTGAATTAGTGACGGTATGTGAACAGTATGTGAATTAGTGACGGTATGTGAATTAGTGACAGTATGTGAATTAGTGACGGTATGTGAACAGTATGTGAATTTAGTGACGGTATGTGAATTAGTGTCAGTATGTGAACAGTATGTGAATTAGTGACGGTATGTGAACAGTATGTGAATTAGTGACGGTATGTGAATTAGTGACAGTATGTGAATTAGTGACGGTATGTGAACAGTATGTGAATTTAGTGACGGTATGTGAATTAGTGTCAGTATGTGAACAGTATGTGAATTAGTGACGGTATGTGAACAGTATGTGAATTAGTGACGGTATGTGAATTAGTGACGGTATGTGAATTAGTGTCAGTATGGGAATTAGTGTCAGTATGTGAATTAGTGACGGTATGTGAATTAGTGACGGTATGTAAATTAGTGTCAGTATGTGAACAGTATGTGAATTAGTGATAGTATGTGAACAGTATGTGAATTAGTGTCAGTATGTGAACAGCATGTGAATTAGTGACGGTATGTGAATTAGTGATAGTATGTGAATTAGTGACGGTATGTGAACAGTATGTGAATTTAGTGACGGTATGTGAATTAGTGTCAGGATGTGAACAGTATGTGAATTAGTGATAGTATGTGAATTAGTGACGGTATGTGAACAGTATGTGAATTAGTGACGGTATGTGAATTAGTGACGGTATGTGAATTAGTGTCGATATGTGAATTAGTGACGGTATGTGAATTAGTGTCAGTATGGGAATTAGTGTCAGTATGTGAATTAGTGACGGTATGTGAATTAGTGTCAGTATGTGAACAGCATGTGAATTAGTGACGGTATGTGAATTAGTGATAGTATGTGAATTAGTGACGGTATGTGAACAGTATGTGAATTAGTGACGGTATGTAAATTAGTGTCAGTATGTGAACAGTATGTGAATTAGTGACGTATGTGAATTAGTGTCAGTATGTGAACAGTATGTGAATTAGTGACGGTATGTGAATTAGTTTCAATATGTGAATTCGTGTCAGTATGTGAATTAGTGACGATATGTGAATTGGGGTCAGTATGTGAACAGTATGTGAATTAGTGATAGTATGTGAATTAGTGATGGTATGTGAATTAGTGTCAGTATGTGAACAGTATGTGAATTAGTGATAGTATGTGAATAGTGTCAGTATGTGAATTAGTGACGGTATGTGAATTAGTGTCAGTATGTGAATTAGTGTCAGTATGTGAATTAGTGACGGTATGTGAATTAGTGTCAGTATGTGAACAGTATGTGAATTAGTGTCAGTATGTGAATTAGTGACGGTATGTGAATTAGTGTCAGTATGTGAATTAGTGACGGTATGTGAATTAGCGTCAGTATGTGAATTAGTGTCGATATGTGAATTAGTGTCAGTATGTGAATTAGTGTCAGTATGTGAATTAGTGATGGTATGTGAATTAGTGTCTGTATGTGAACAGTATGTGAATTAGTGACGGTATATGAATTGGGGTCAGTATGTGAACAGTATGTGAATTAGTGACGGTATGTGAATTAGTGTCAGTATGTGAATTAGTGATGGTATGAGAATTAGTGTTAGTATGTGAACAGTATGTGAATTAGTGATAGTATGTGAATTAGTAACGGTATGTGAATTAGTGTCAGTATGTGAACAGTATGTGAATTAGTGACGGTATGTGAATTAGTGTTGATATGTGAATTGGTGTCAGTATGTGAACAGTATGTGAATTAGTGACGTATGTGAATTAGTTTCAGTATGTGAATTAGTGTCAGTATGTGAATTAGTGACGGTATGTGAATTGGGGTCAGTATGTGAACAGTATGTGAATTAGTGATAGTATGTGAATTAGTGATGGTATGTGAATAGTGTCAGTATGTGAATTAGTGACGGTATGTGAATTAGTGTCAGTATGTGAATTAGTGACGGTATGTGAATTAGTGTCAGTATGTGAACAGTATGTGAATTAGTGTCAGTATGTGAACAGTATGTGAATTAGTGTCAGTATGTGAATTAGTGACGGTATGTGAATTAGCGTCAGTATGTGAATTAGTGTCGATATGTGAATTAGTGTCGCTATGTGAATTAGTGTCGATATGTGAATTAGTGTCAGTATGTGAATTAGTGTCAGTATGTGAATTAGTGATGGTATGTGAATTAGTGTCTGTATGTGAACAGTATGTGAATTAGTGTCAGTATGTGAATTGGGGTCAGTATGTGAACAGTATGTGAATTAGTGACGGTATGTGAATTAGTGTCAGTATGTGAATTAGTGATGGTATGAGAATTAGTGTCAGTATGTGAACAGTATGTGAATTAGTGATAGTATGTGAATTAGTAACGGTATGTGAATTAGTGTCAGTATGTGAACAGTATGTGAATTAGTGACGGTATGTGAATTAGTGTCGATATGTGAATTAGTGTCAATATGTGAGTTAGTGACGGTATGTGAATTTGTGTCAGTATGTGAATTAGTGACGGTATGTGAATTAGTGTTGATATGTGAATTAGTGTCAGTATGTGAAATTAGTGACGGTATGTGAATTAGTGGTGGTATGTGAATTAGTGTCAGTATGTGAAGAGTATGTGAATTAGTGATGGTATGTGAATTAGTGACGGTATGTGAATTAGTGTCAATATGTGAACAGTATGTGAATTAGTGACGGTATGTGAACAGCGTGTGAATTAGTGACGGTATGTGAATTAGTGACGGTGTGTGAATTAGTGTCAGTATGTGAATTAGTGACGGTGTGTGAATTAGTGACGGTATGTGAATTAGTGTCAGTATGTGAATTAGTGACGGTATGTGAGTTAGTGTCAGTATGTGAATTATTGATGGTGTGTGAATTAGTGACGGTGTGTGAATTAGTGTCAGTATGTGAATTAGTGACGGTATGTGAATTAGTGTCAGTATGTGAATTAGTGACGGTGTGTGAATTAGTGTCAGTGTGGGAATTAGTGACGGTGTGTGAATTAGTGACGGTGTGTGAATTAGTGACGGTGTGTGAATTAGTGTCAGTATGTGAATTAGTGATGGTGTGTGAATTAGTGACGGTATGTGAATTAGTGTCAGTATGTGAATTAGTGACGGTATGTGAATTAGTGTCAGTATGTGAATTAGTGACGGTATGTGAATTAGTGTCAGTATGTGAATTAGTGACGGTGTGTGAATTAGTGTCAGTATGTGAATTAGTGTCAGTATGTGAATTAGTGTCAGTGTGGGAATTAGTGACGGTGTGTGAATTAGTGACGGTGTGTGAATTAGTGACGGTGTGTGAATTAGTGTCAGTATGTGAATTAGTGATGGTGTGTGAATTAGTGACGGTATGTGAATTAGTGTCAGTATGTGAATTAGTGACGGTATGTGAATTAGTGTCAGTATGTGAATTAGTGACGGTGTGTGAATTAGTGTCAGTATGTGAATTAGTGTCAGTATGTGAATTAGTGACGGTGTGTGAATTAGTGACGGTGTGTGAATTAGTGACGGTGTGTGAATTAGTGACGATATGTGAATTAGTGACGGTATGTGAATTACAGGGTTATTCAGAGAGTGTGAAAAGCAGGAGAATGACTGGAGAATGAAAAATTCTAGGTCAAAATAGCCAATTTGGAAAGTGAGATGAAAGGGAGAATTTTTCTGGTTTGGCTACTTTGACCTAGAATTTTTCATTCTCCAGTCATTCTCCGGCTTTTCACGCTCTCTGAATAACCCTGTATGTGTCAGTATGTGAATTAGTGTCAGTATGTGAACAGCATGTGAATTAGTAACAATATGTGAGCAGTATGCAAATTAGCGACTGTTTGTGAATTAGTAATAGTAGGGGAGCCAAATACTGTCGAATTGACAGAGAAATACAGTGCAGTTCATCACAGATCACTATTCAGCGACCTTCGGCAACAGCGAAATTGCCTCATAGAGATGTAAAGGTTAATCTATTTAGAAAATGCCCTCAAATAACCCTGATAGTTTCAATGCATCGCTGGAGGGTCATGGTTTAGCACGCCTGCTAAATACATCTAAAGAGGTATACACAATATAAAGATAGCTAAAGAACATTCCTGAAAAATGCCTAAAAGATCCTAAAAAATAAATAGACTTTTTGCTGCAGATTAAAAGAATAAATGGTTTATTAGATATTGAATAAAAACTGGACTTTTTTTAAATTGGAGCCTATGGGATTCGACTGATTAAACCTACCGAATATCAGGACAATTCTCTGACATTTCACTGCTGTTCGGTGTTCTCTGAATAGTTTAACCATTGCTTCTCTATGGGGGATTTCACTGCCTTCGAGCAGGCACCGTATTTACTGTCAAATCGCCAAAATTTGGTGAAATGCCTGCTTTCTGAATAGCTGATTGGCCACGAAATTGCACCATACGGGGAAATTGACTGTTCGGTTGAACTTCAGGGCCAGATCGGCTCTCTCTGAATATCCCCTTTAGCTATTCCGGAGGCATTTTGTTACATCAGCAATGATCAGCTAGGGTTTTTTTTAGATCTCACATAATTACAGACATATTAAGTGATTAATGAAGGGAGGGCTAGCCCCCACTTCACATTTTCTGGGGAAAAAACGAATAGATCTTTTGTTAGATCTTATAAGATCAAGTGGATTTAACATTAGATCTCACATGATTACATCGCTAAGGGATTTGTTGGCGCTTTATAAATACTTGTAACTGTAACAAAGATATTTCCCATAAAACCCAGATATATTAGGTATTACAATAGGGGGGCTGCGAGTTTATGTGAGATCTAACGAAAAGCTTCCGTAATAGCTAAGTATATGGTAATTTTTTTTAGATGGGGCTGATGACGGGTTAGCCCCCCCCCAGACAATAGTGTTAATATCTGTCCTGAAATGTGTGATCTAACGTAAAACAACAATTGATCTCAGCTGATCTAACGAATTGCATGAGTTTTGTTCAAAAATGTCAATAAGGGGGACTAACCCAGCAGAGGTGCAGAATTCATATTTTGCCATATTTCCACCAGAGCAGCATCCTGATTCTATAATAGTGTAGTCAGATCGGCCATATTTTCCAAGACACAATGTAACTTCTCCATGCTAATAGGCCGCACATCAAATAAGACGTTATTCACTAACTTCCAAATTGGCGCCGAATTGCACCTAACGGTGAATTTCACCATTCGGTGCACTTTTAGGTCAATTTGTCTATTCACTAAGCTGTCAATATGCCAAATACTGGCGAAATACGGTGTAATCCACTGCAATTCGGAGGGTTCAGCGGCACCGAAATTGTCCCATAGAAGACTATCATGTGGTTTATTCACAGAACGCCGATCTGCACTGAAATTGCAGCAAAATGCCCTGATTTCGGTATTTCAATTCGACAGGATTAAACAGGCGAATCCCATAGGATTCATATGTTAAAAAAAAACACTTTTTAATTTCTTTTTTAAAGACCACTTATTATTTTTAGTTTTTGCACAAACATTTTTATTTTTTTAGACAACATTTTTGTTTGTATTATTTCTAAAATACTTTTTTTATTATTTCGACACATTTTTACCAGGGTTTCACCTGAGCCTGGAGGCCGGCCGGGCCTCCAGGCTCAGGTTCAGATGACTGATTTGGGGGGGAGGTGAGATTGTGTTGCCTACACATATTCACCTACATACACATACTTTGGCCCTAAGCTCCTCCAGCAGTGGCAGTCACATGGTGGCAGTCCTCCAGGCCCAGGTTCAGATGACCAATTTTGAGACGAGAGGTGGGGGAGAACGCGTTGCTTACACATACTCACCTACATCCACATACTTTGGCCCTGAGCTCCTCCAGCGGTGGCAGTCCCATAGTGGCAGTCTTCCGGCATTCAGCTCCCGCTCTCCGTCAGACGCCAGTTGCAGGGATGACGTCACAGAGGCGGTGCATCCCTAATTTTGGTGCATCGCCTAATTTTTGCTGATTAGGAGAATATGAGACTTCTTTTTTCTTCCTTCAGTTTAGTGGAAATCGCTTAATGCCAATTCGGCGTTATTCGCTGACATGTGATAACTGCTTCGGCGAATCCAATTTCGGCAAAATACGGTGACCATTAGCTAATTTCGGTGCTTTGAGAATAGACTCTATTATTTCCCTCCTGCAGCATGTGAATTCTACATATTGCAGGAGAGCTCTATTATATGCTGCTTTATATAGCATGCTTAAGGTGTACGTGTTGTGGAAAACATGACTCATCCAGCAACATGCATAGCAGGTAGGAATAATTCCTGTGCTGTACATGAGGGCACATCAAGGAAAATATGGTGGCTGCTCATGTCATCAGCCTTGCCTGGCAGTCATGTATGTAGATCTTTCTTTATGGCAAATATTATCCCCTAATATCTATTATTATTATTTTCCTTTATTTATATAGCACCACATATTCCGCAGCGCTTTACAAGATCAGTTTTCACAAGGAGTTGATACATTGGAATACCACACATGGATGATATGGCATTGATTCAGGGGGACCCTGTTCCCAAGGGAATTTCTAATCTATGAGCTGTACAACTATTTTGTGAGGTAGGAGCATCCATATCATTAGGCGTCTTGCCCAAGGACACTCGCTGGTGGCATCGAGTCGTCTTTCCATGATTGTAGATCAGCGACCTGGTGGTTAGGTTGAACCTGCTTCTTGAAAAGTCATTACTTGCTTCTCCATAGTTGTTTTGGAGGGATGTGTTGAACGGAATTTGACTTGCTTCTCCATGGTCAAAGGGTAGAGACGTTACCACTGGACTCCACAGCCTACATTGTGTGGTAGGCAAGTATGTACCGTTAGGTGTCTTGCCCAAGGACACTTACTGGAGAGGTGCTCTGGCCGGGATTTGAACCTGGATCTCCACGGTTATAGAGCGGTGATCTCCCTCTACTCCATCCAGCCGGTACACTCCATCCAGCCGGTAGTCAGCAAGTATGACAGCGCACCTTATCGACAACCTGTCATACTTACTTACAGGGCATGACCATCTTGGAAATTGCATTGGCACAGCAATCTGAGGTCCAATCAGAGCTGCCAATGTTTATCTGTCAGGTGAATTCAGAAGAGCCGGCCTATAGGCGACAGATGATGGCGGTACCCAGCATTTGAGTATGCCAGGTGCATTTTAAATCCCTAAATCTCAGTGGTTCAATATTCAGTGCAAGCGCTGTGTGCTGACGGAGAGTAAAGGGTTACTAGTGGGTACCAGAGCAGGCCGCAGTCCTCCTAATTGCCCATGTAAATGGACATTAACTACAAGAATATCCATAGATCAATTAGCATCCTAGCGCGCAGCTGGCACGAAATTAATTGGCACGTGTAACATTTAGCCGCTTTAATGTCTACCTGATAGTCTGACCCCAATACTGAAATAATTCTTAGGTAGGCTATTTTCAGCTATTATTGCCCATGAATAATTTCATTGCTAATTTGTTAACTGCTTCTCCCTGTAAAATGGCACGAAATGTTTTCTGCATCCATTACACTGTAACAAAGGCTATGCCAGCGTGATTCTCTCTAATAGTAAGGCGGGATCGTAGGACGGATCCCGGTTATTGTAGCTTTTCCCTAAAAATCGTATTTCCAACATGCTTTATTTATTTATTGGTGCATTTATTTATTTATGTGTTATGTTTGTTTGTGTTTAAGAACAGGAATAATAACAGCAAGTCCCCCACCAGTCCCAGATCCTTCCCACCCTGCGATGAAATCACTGGTATCACGCGTACAGGGGCTGAGGATGTGCACAGCCCGCAGCCTTCATCAAATATTCCTTTTTGTGTATTTTTTATTAAAACAGCACGTTTTAAATGTCAAGCAAACCTGATAAGATATTGTGTTGGCTACCAATGGCAATGCTATACAGAGGCTGAAAGAATCATGCTGCAGCACCTTACATCACTGCATATATTGTTCTTCATGGAGCTCGGAGAGCACGGTGTACAAAAGTGTACCCTGCAATGGAGGTTCATTGGTATGTTTAGGTACGATTAGGGGTTCTTAGGGTTAGAGTAGGGGTTGGCCCTCGAGATGTTTTGAAGCAACATCCCTCATGATGTGTAGCTACTCTTCAGATCGGCTGAATCTCATGGGAAATGTAGTCCCAAAACATCTGAAGGGTCATGTTTGCTGACCCCGAGGTTTTCGGATGCCTGTATGTTTTCCCAGATGCATGTACAGGTAACATCACTGCTCTATGGGGGTTATTCAGAGAGAGGTGAAAATCAGGAGAATGACTGGAGAAGGGAAAATTCTAGGTCAAAATATCTGATTTGGAGATAAATGGGAGAAATTTTCTGGTTTGGCTATTTTGACATATAATTTTCACTTCTCCAGTCATTTTCACCTCTCTCTGAATAACCCTGTATGACTGTGGAGACCGTGGAGACACAGGTTCGAATCCCGGCAACAGCACCTCTCCAGTAAGTGTCCTCGTGCAAGACACCTAACGGTACATACTCACCACCCAGGACATACTTGAAAACGAGAGAAATCTCAATGTATCCTATCCAAAAAATAAATATATACAGGATTCCTTGCTAATTAGCAACCTATTTTTATACATTTCATATCCTGTAAGGAAGAACATTTCATGTTCTTCCCATCAGTAGAATATTGTGGACCTGGCACCTTGTTTTATACCCATGCATGTTAACTTTCCCTGGTGTGCATGCTGACTTGCTTCCCCATGCATGAAATCCCTTTCTTTGTCTTAAGTGATCAGATCCCGGGTTAAATGAGGTCGTTAATAGTTACTGATGATTGTAACTTTCATCATTGTCACCCCCGCAATTGAAAGGTAATATCCAGAGCATCATGAACATGGTACCCTCTCACCCAGGTTTAATGCCCCATCATTACAGTCTGGGTTGCCAGATATTTTCTACGACACCTACAACGTTCACATGAATGTGTTCCCCAGCAGCAACGGTGGCTCTAGAACAATATGTAGGGGGCACATAAGGTACCACAGTCAAAACGGGGGGGGGGGGGCGCACTAATAATTTTCGCCACTAAATCGTACCACTGAAAAAACTAAATACAAGTATATATATAAATAAGATTCCAAAATCCCAGAGTAATGTGGTGCAATCGTACCTTTTTTGTTGTACTATACTGATACTCAAAACTAATATTTTATTCGGCGGTTTTCGCCAACTTTGGTAACTGCTTCGACTTCAATTTTCAAAAATTAAGATGACCATTCGCTAAATAGGGAATTCACCATATTTTCAGCAAAATGGATTCCCCCGAACTGTGACAAAAAGCAAAGGATCTAGAGGTGAATAGACCCTTTAGATTCTAACTTCCATAATAACCCTTAAAATGCCATAAAACCAGGGAAATACAATAAAAATAATAAACAGTGTGGCATGTAGCCTACCCATTAACCCCTAAAATGCTATTAATCAAGGAAAAACAGGAAATTAATACACGGTGAGGCATCTAGCCTATCCATTAACTCCTAAAATACCAGTAGTCAAGGGAAAAAGTATACTGTGAGGGAAAAAGCCTACCCATTATCCCTTAATATACAACTAAACCAAGGCAAAAATGAAAGTAATACACCATGTAATTTATAGTCTGACTGGTAACCCCTTCACTGCCGAGTCATTTCAACCCTGTGAAAAGAAAACGTTACATTTTTATTTTACACTGAATATGGTCATGTTGGGTATCATTGGAAAGGGCAGACTCATGGGACAAGGAATAAGCTAGGAGGGGCAATTGCCCCCCCTGTAGAGACGCCAATGCCCAGCAGTATGTAGTCTTAATATTGGGGGGGATAAACTAATTACTAAGATTTCCCTTCCTACAGCATATGAATTCTGCATACTGCAGGGGAGCATTTGTGTGTGCCACCCATTAGTATTTAGGCTGGCAGCACACATGCACAGTTAGTGCTTGCGTGCGCCCGCACTTCCCTGCATCTGTGCTGTTTTGAGGAGGGCCAACCACTGGACGTCAAAAAGCCCTCCACGTCAAAAAGCTAGGCGGACACTGACAGGGATACAAAGCTATGGAGGATCGCACTATGTTCGCTGAGCGCACAGTGTGGAAGGAACGTCCATTCTCACGGGCGTTCCTTCCTCTCACTTAGAAACGCTTGTGCCGTCAGCCTTAGCAGTTACAGTTGTGTTCAAAATTATTCAACCCCCACTGAAATTGAGTGTTTTGGCCAGTTTGACATTGATTTTGATCATTCAGTCATCTTGCTTACAATTAAATCAAAGAGGCACGTGTAGGTCAGACAAATATAACATAACATTTATAATGAAATAACCACAAATGTCTTTTCTGTGCTCACATCATTATCAGTTTTATTCAACCCCCAAGTGACATTCAATCTTAGTACTTAGTACAACATCCTTTTACAGTTATAACAGCTTTTAAACGTGAAGCATAGCTTGACACAAGTGTCTTGCAGCGATCTACGGGTATCTTCGCCCATTCGTCATGGGCAAAAGCCTCCAGTTCAGTCACATTCTTAGGCTTGCGCACTGCAACTGCTTTCTTTAAGTCCCACCAGAGGTTCTCAATCGGATTTAAGTCAGGTGACTGCGATGGCCACTCCAAAATGTTCCAGCCTTTAATCTGCAACCATGCTCTAGTGGACTTGGAGGTATGCTTGGGATCATTGTCCTGTTGAAAGGTCCAACGTCTCCCAAGCCTCAGGTTTGTGACGGACTGCATCACATTGTCATCTGGTCTCCTGGTACTGAAGAGAATTCATGGTACCTTGCACACGCTGAAGCTTCCCTGTACCTGCAGAAGCAAAACAGCCCCAAAGCATGATTGACCCGCCGCCATGCTTCACAGTAGGCAAGGTGTTCTTTTCTTATAGGCCTTGTTCTTCCTCCTCCAAACATAGCGTTGATCCATGGGCCCAAACAGTCCTAATTTTGTTTCATCAGTCCACAGAACACTATCCCAAAACTTCTGTGGTTTGTCCACATGACTTTTGGCATACTGCAGTCGACTCTTCTTATTCTTTGGAGACAGCAAGGGGGTGCGCCTGGGAGTTCTGGCATGGAGGCCTTCATTACGCAGTGTGCGCCGTATTGTCTGAGCTGAAACTTCAGTACCCACATCTGACAAATCTTTTCTCAGTTCCTCAGCAGTCACACGGGGACTTTTCTCCACTCTACGCTTCAGGTAGCGCACAGCAGTCGAAGTCAGCATCTTCTTTCTGCCACGACCAGGTAGCGTTTCAACAGTGCCCTTTGCCTTGAATTTGCGAATGGTGCTTCCTATGGTCTCTCTTGGTATGTTTAACATCTTTGCAATCTTCTTATAGCCATTGCCCTTCCTGTGAAGAGTAATCACCTCTTCTCTTGTCTTCCTGGACCATTCTCTTGACTTCACCATGTTTGTAACCACACCAGCAAATGTCTAGAAGGAGCTGAGTATCACAGTCATTTTAAAGCTGCCTAATTGGTGCTTATTATGCTTTATTGCTGCTCCGTGACATCCACAGGTGTTTTCAATACCTGATTGAAAACACTTGAATACACCTCTTTTCTTCAGAGTGGTAGTCTTTAAGGGGTTGAATAATTGTGTCAATGAAGAATTCACAAAAGAAACATTTACTACTGTATTACAAACCCAATTAATGTCATTTTAGTTGCATATGGTTCTTTAAAAAGTCCTTGTAGGATTTCATTCTGAATACAATAACAAATGTACACTAAATTCCCTAAAACCCTTTAGAGCATTGGGGGTTGAATAATTTTGAACACAACTGTATATTTGACCTGGAAAACATCTGACAAGCCACACATTTAGGCTAATGTCAGACGAACGCAGTCTGAGCGCACTCTGCATGCATGCACAACGGACAGACGTACTGACGGAAGATACTGTAGACACCACATGGTCAGTTTTTCTTGACGGACGTAGGAAAGAAAGGGAACTATCGGAAATAAAAATAATATGAAAAATGCAAAAAATTTGAAAAGGATATGAAAAGCCATTGTGTGCGTCAAGGTGCTGGACGTTGCAAATGCGCTGCGTCTGACATCTCATCACTCACACAGAACGCTACACGGACGTGGCGCACTCTGCGCAACCGTGGTAGCGGTTTTCCGTTCTTGCCTAACTTGCGTCCGTTTGCCACGTGTGTTGTGTGATCTATTGATCATGATTCACTGCGTTCGTCTGACACGGGCCTAAAGCCAGGTGAGAGAGGTCCAATGCTGTGGACTTGTTTTATGTGTGCTGGGAAATCTGTCTGACTTGGTAACCCTAACTATAGTGGGGTACACAGCTGTGTGTTCAGTCATACCAGAGCAGGACATAGCTCATTGTAATATCTTGAGGTCACAATAAAGATGTCGTGAGAGACTCCTTTTTACAATGTGTTTTGAATAAAATATCTTTATTAATGCATAAAATGTATGAACACAAGGGGCCCTATTACAACCAACACCTTTAAGCGAAGAGCTGGAGCCATTGTACATAACGACTTTGACCATTTGCTTCAATGTTTAAGCTGAGATTCCAACACTGGTTTGTGGTTCGGCTATTGCGTCAGCTTACTGTGAATGAACAACTCCTATACTTTGGTCTAGACTTTGCACAGGAGCCATTAAAGGAACACTCCAGTCTGAAAATCCCCCCCCCTTTTTTACATTATATTAAAGCTATTGCCCTAACTAGTCATTCAGTATATATATATATTTTTTTTTTTTTAATGTAATACTTACCCTAAAAACGACACTTTTTTTTACTCCCCTCCCTCCTCTTCCGCTCCCGTCATGGAAACTTGGAACTTGGCTACAGGTTTACGTGCAAAGCGCGCATGCGCGTCTATCACGTAAACCAGCCAATCAGCAAATCAGCAGGCTTCTTCCCGGAATCCTGCTCATTCAACCGCGCATGCGCGGAGCAGCGCACGTTCACGAGCGGCGAGGTGAGCTGAAGTTCACCCCGCCTGCTCGTCTAAAAACTCTTTGGTGGAGGAGAAGGAGGAGGCGGCAGCGGCTCCGGCTCCTTCTCCTGCGCGTCCCCGCGACTCTGCCGGAGTGGTGGGACGTCATCGCGCTTCTAGCGCGATGACGTCCCAGCTTTGCCGAGAGTTCCAAAACGCGGGGACCTTGAAACCCGATCAGCTGATTGACAGCTGGGAGGGCGGAGTAAAGTCCACCGCTTCTCTCAGCAATATCAGCCGATCGGGAAAAGATAGAAGGCTGGGGAAAAAAATGGGATACTTCAGGCAATATGACCACCTTAAAAAGCTGAGGTGGTCATATTGCCTGGAGTATCCCTTTAATCATTGAGGGGAGCCAATGAAGAACAAGCTACTCCCAACATCACTCGTTCTTCATGTCTCCAGCTGTTATTCAGGAATAAACACAGACTCTTAGGCTAGGGTCAGACGAACGCATTTTTATGTTGTCTGTGAAAAAGTGCGTTCGAACGAATGGACGCATTTTTTCACAGAATACGTGATAGTGGTCATACTATGCGCATTTTCGTCCGTGATTTTGTACGGATCATCAATAAAACTCTTTTTGTGTCTGGACGTTATGTTGGCCGGACATTAGCAGCGTCTGACGTCTCCTAATCACACACACACGCCGCTAGCAGACGCAGCGCACTCTGTACGTCAGTACCTGCGGTTTCACGTTCTCGAAAAAATGCGTTCATTTTCCACTTGCGTTGCGCAGCCGGACTTTTGTGCGACCGTACTTCGTATATTGGCCGTCATTGCCCGGCATCTGCTGCTAGTGCGGCCGTGATTAAGTGCGGCTGCACGCGCGTTCGCACTGCCTCAGTCTGACCCTAGCCTTAAACCTTGGTTTTAAGTGATTTTGACTTTAACCCATCATGATCTAAACTCATCAAAAGTCCCTTACTTACTCCTTATGCCTCTGTGCAGGGGTAGCGCAGTTCTTTCAGGGTTATTCAAAGAGATCCGAACTCCCCCCGAAATTGCACCGAACAGTGAATTTCCCCGTACGGTGCAAATTTGTGGCCATTCGGCTATTCAAAAAGCAGTCATTTTGGCAAATTGCCGGCGAAATACAGTGCTGTTCGTTGACAGATAAATCCCCATAGAGAAGCAATGGTTAATCTATTCAGAGAACACCGAACAGCACAGAAATGTCAGTGAAACGCTCTGATGTTCAGTGGTTTCATTCGGCAGGTTTAGTCCGACAAATCCCATAGGTTTCAATGTTAAAAGTATTCCCATTTTTATTCATATGTAATAAACCATTTATTCTTTTAATTTGCAGCAAAAAGTCTCTTTATTTATTTTTAGTAATTTTTTTTAATAAAGTTTTTTTTTCTGTAACAGACGTTTTTATTCATAGGACCTTAGATGTTAATTCCAGACATTGTCATCCAGTAGTTTTTTTTGCAAACAGTGTTTGAATTTTTTGAGTTCAATCGTTTTTTGTTTTTTTTATCCCCGTTCGTCGGCTTGTTGGCTTTTGTCTGGCAGCTGGTCGGTGCTGTGTTCAGTGGATCATAGGCTTTTTTTTTACGTGTTCGGCGGGTTTGCGTTACGGATCGATACGATTTTGTGGACCGTATTGGTGGGATTTCCGGCGATTTTTATGAGGTCAGCAGCTTTTCCCTGCACTTCGGGGACCCTACGTTGACTGCTGAATTTTCAGCAGGGTAGGGGAGTCTGATTTCCCCCGAAGTGCGGGGAAAGAGAGAGCACCGAAATGTCAGTGACATTTCAGTGCTCTCTGAATAACCCCTATAGTCTTCACTGTCTGTAAGCAGCAGAAGACTGGGAGCTATCCCTGTGTACTTCTGCCGTTTTTGTGTGACCCTTCATACTCAAACTCGCGGCAGGGTCGCGCCTGGCTCCATAGAGTCCTATACACTCCAGGAACTGATAACAGTGGTGGCGATGCACGCCCACTGCTGTTATGAACCAGCGGGTCACAAATATTTGGACCTGAGCTGCTAATTCATTGGCTCGGTCAGAACAAACCTTTCAATTGTGAGCTGTAACTTGAAAACGGCCCCTGAGCGCACTCTGCGTGCGTGCACAACGGACAAACGTACTGACGGAAGATACTGTAGACACCACACGGTCCGTTTTTGTTGACGGACGTAGGAAAAAAAGGGGAATTATAGGAAAGAGATGAAAAATGATAAAAATTTGAAAAGGATATGAAAAGCCATTGTGTGCGTCAAACTGCTGCACGTCGCAAATGCGCTGCGTCTGACATCTCATCACTCACACAGAACGCTACGCGGATGTGGCGCACTCTGTGTGTCCGTGGTAGCGGTTTTACGTTCTTGCCTAACTTGCGTCCGTTTGCCACGTGCATTGTGCATGTGCAGTTCGGTGCGGACGCACTTCATGTGTGGGTCTCTATTGCTCATGATTCTATGCTACGACGGACGTTAAACTGTGCGGCAACACGGACGTGATCACTGTGTTCGTCTAACATGGGCCTTACCCCAGTTAACACATCCGTCTCGAAACAACGGTGCAAGTCCTCCATGGCACGGCCATAATGGGCAATCAAAGGATCAGGCTCTGAAAATCAGAGTACAAGGAAGTCCCAGTGCGCCAAGAGAAAGCAGGCAGGGATGTGTTAACATGAACGCTCCACAGCAGCTTTAATTTGCAGGAATCCAATATTATGACTGTATAAATATATATATCAAATTACCCTCCAAACAGGAAAGTATCTGCATGTGCTGCCAGTGACAGCAGCTTCCCTGCCTGATATTAAAATACACATTTCATGTTGATGTAACCTTTAAAAGTCGCCTACTTGCTCTCTGTGTGATTCTTGCTTGTTCCTCATATACCAAACATATTTGCTTACAAAGTTTTTTGCCCTTTTTTTTTTTTGAAACTTGATGAATCAGCTTAAAACTCATCAGCAGAAACTGTTTAATTTTCTGTATATTAGAATTAAAGGGATATTTTTGGTAAAGAAACAAAGTACCCCTTTTCAGTAAGGCAATTTTAGCCCTGACTTGTTTGTGAACTCATGGCTTTCAACCCTGCAAAGAAATGAAAAATATTCTTTAAACCAGCGCATGACAAATTTGCTTTGCACCTAGGAGCCAGCTAAAAAAGTTAGGGGCCTGTTTTTTTCCTCAAAACTTAAACAGGCAACTGTGAGCCACTTAGACCCGGCTCATGGTTTGGTGAGACCTTCTCACCTCCCTGCTTGTCTTCAGTATTGTGCGCAGAGAGTAAGAGGGAGAAGGAGGTGACCTGTGACACGTGCAGATTGGTTAATGCCAGTGTTCTAGGAGGGGAGTGTAACAGCATCTAAACACTCGGCAACAGTGGTACTAAATGTGAAAGAAAAGAACAGTCACCTGCCTGGCTCCTGAAACTGCATGTCAGGGCGTCGGGTGAAAGGAATCGTGCACCCCGCTGATCGATGAAACACCCAGGTGCCAGTACAAAATTCTTTGTCACTATGGTGAACTGGTTTCTGAGGTTTGTTGCACATTGCTTTAATCTATACATGGCCAATCTCATCAACAGTAGACCATATACCAACAGGAATACGGCTGACCTGCGTGCTCAGTGGCTGTATGTATCAAAGCACATCCTTTGTGTGTTTTAAATACTCTATAGAAATACGGCCTGCACATCTTTGATTAGAACAACCCGTTAGTAATATTGGAGTTACACAACGGCGATAGTGTGTGGTATTGCCTAAATGAGAAAGAATTGGAGACTGGGTCTGTAACACGATGCTAGTTTAGGATCACTGGTGTAATGGTTTGCAAGGGGTGGTCTGAACCCAGTAATGCAGGGATTTTTGTTTTTTGAGAAATGAAGGATACATTGAGATTTCTCTTGTTTTCAAGTATGTCCTGGGTGATGAGTATGTACCGTTAGGTGTCTTGCCCAAGGACACTTACTGGAGAGGTGCTCTTGCTGGGATCGAACCCATGTCTCCACAGGCTCTCTCCATGCAGAGTAGTGATGTTACCTCTACACCACCCAGCCGGTCACAAGTAGACAGACAGTAATATCAGTGAGCTCAGGAAACATGTCTGCTAGACACACAACTTGGCAGGTTAAGGATGAAGCATTGCTGTGTGGGAGGAGCAGGCCTTTATTCCAACAGGAAGGTGTGGTGTTTGTCAAGTGTTTTAACTGTTTGTGTACCTCAGAGAAACCTTGAGCATGGGGCAGCACTTTACATGTAGCTGCCTAAGCACGTATCGAGGGCACGATGCATACAGCAGCGGAGGCGTTACAATGATAATTGTATTGCACAAATTCCCGTAGTGTTGAAATGAAGGAACTACACTTCCCATGATGCTTAGGCCCACTTTACGCTGTTTAGCATCATGGAAAATGTACTTCTGGCGTACAAAAGCTGCAATCACCAAGGGGACATCAAATATTATTATAGTGGCATGAACCGCAGGTTTTTTTTTTTTTTACCAAGCACCTAATTGACTAAATAGTTGATCCTTCTGCTGCAACGCTTAATCCAGCAAAGATGCATACACCCAATCAAGCAGGGGTTTCAACTGACCTTCCATGGAGTCCCATGGACTCCGGTTGGTGTGCATAGCCACTGCCTGTATTCTTTTTGCCAGACAGAACATTTAACTGTAGGGGCTCACTTATAATTGACTCGCGTTAGGAATATGCAAAGGCATAAGGGTTATCATCGGATTATTATCTTTACAGCTCCCTAACTATATAAACCCATTTTCAGTCTAAGGCTGGGGTCAGACGAGCGTAGTGTTCACGTCCGTGATTGCGCCTAAAAGTACGTCCGTGATAGCATGAAAGTAAGTCCATTGGAGCCTGACACATGAAGTACGTCCGCACTGAACTGCGGACGCACAACGGCCGCGGCAAACGGACGCAGGTTAGGCAAGAACGTAATACTGCTAGAACGGACGTGCGGAGTGCGCCACGTCCTCAACGTCTGCATAGCTTTGTGTGTGAGTGATGGAGCGAGGTCAGACGGACTGCATTTATACGTCCAGCATTTTTGACGGACAGAATGTTTTTCATTGTAATTTATTTTCCCTCCTACATCCGTCAAAAAATAACTTCAGTGAAAAAACGGACTGTGTGACCACTACTGCGTCATCCGTACTGACGATGTCCGTACTGCACGGACGTACAGTCCGTAGAAATCACGCTCGTCTGACCCCAGCCTAAGCTTTTACTGAAAAGCATTTATTTTCATTTACACCCTTTGATACTAAAAAGAGGAACAAAAATGAGCACCGGTACATACATGTTTTTGAATTTATTTGTTTAGATTGGTAGTATAATTCATTAATAACTACACCATGCTAAATAAATACATTTTGCAAGGGCTGGACGTTTGACACAAGAAGGGACCTCGTCCTGGAGTCTTATAGTGCCCGTTACATTTGGCACGTGAGATATGCCTGTGAGAATACAGTCTGTAAGCAGTGGCATTTGTTGATGGATTCCCTTTGTTCATTGTGATGCGATGCGTTCCTCTGATGTGTTAATGTGTATGCTATCGCTGACACCATTCCTTTGAATATTTATTTAGAGATAGTTCAGATAAGCCCTCTGGGATTGGAGGTGGGGAGGAACCACAAGCTGGCAAACCGCTTGGCACTTGCCAAGTGAATAATCATTCGGTTGTTCCAGTAGATGTAGTCTCAAACTCCCGTTGAGCTGTAAGATGATATTCCACATTCTCCGAATTAAAGTATATGTTATATCTCCTGGCACTGCCTCCTTTTTCCTCTTTTATCGCATGGCACTACCTCCGTTTTCCCACTTATCTCCTGCAATACCTCTGTTTTCCTTCCTTCTATCCCCTGGCACTGCCTCTGTTTTCCCGTTTTCCTCTTCGATCCCCTGACACTGCCTCCGTTTTCCCGGTTTCCTTTTCTAACCCCTGACACTGCCTCTGTTTTCCAGTTTTCCTCTTCTCTCCCCTGGCACTGCCTCTGTTTTCTCGCGTTTTCCTTTTCTATCCCCTAGCACTGCCTCTGTTTTCCAGTTTTCCTCTTCTATCCCCTGGCACTGCTCTGTTTTCCCGTTTTCCTCTTCTATCCCCTGGCACTGCTCTGTTTTCCCGTTTTCCTCTTCTATCCCCTGGCACTGCTCTGTTTTCCCGTTTTCCTCTTCTAACCCCTGACACTGCCTCTGTTTTCCAGTTTTCCTCTTCTATCCCCTGACACTGCCTCTGGTTTCCCGTTTTCCTCTTCTCTCCCCTGACACTGCCTCTGTTTTCCTTAGTTGATTTCTTTCCGTGACTCCGTTTTCCTCATATAACTCCTGTCACATCGCAGTTGTGTCGTGGCTCATTGTATCCTGTGTACATAGCAGAGCGAGAGTGAAATCAAAGCCATTACCTCCTCCAGAAGCCATTGTCTTTATTGTGACAGGCCTGTGATCTGCACCTGTTACACAGTAAGAATAGCGAAGGCTTATAGCCTGGCAACAGTTCCCAGGCGGTGTCCGGCGTGACCGGGTCAGACACACTCCCCGTTGGGTCACGGCTGGGTTACCAAGTCAAGACTGGCACAGATCACAACGGGAGTCCTCTCTGTCCACTCTGCTAGCTGCAACCAGGGCCAATTCACCACCTTCCGGGGACTTATGGACATGACTTATTCTATAACTCACACACGACTTTATCCCAATGCTTGTTCCTTCAAAATACAACTGCAAAAATCTTTTGAAAACAAATAAATTGCGGTGTCTGTGTGTTAATTCCCTCTGTGCTGGGATATTTGTCCAAACGGACCCCCCCCCCCCCAGTCACCAAGATTCTTTTTTTTTTGTCTTTTCTGGGCAGTAACATATCATTGTATTATTAGGTATATTTTTATGTGCTTGGTTATATTGCATAGAAAGGAGTACAATTTAAAAAAAAAAACACACAAAGGAAAATCTAAAACAATTTAGACATGAACGGAGTAGAATGTACACAATGTCTCTCTCTCTCGTGTGTGTGTGTGTGTGTATATACATACATATATATATATATATATATATAAGATTTCAGTGATTAGATTAAAATGATAAATGTTTTTATAGTTAGGTAACGTGTATATTTTAATCTATATGTACGTGTTCGGGTTCTCGGTTGCTTTGTGTTTTTGTGCTTCACTACATGTTTTTGGGGTTACATTCTTGGTCGTTACAGCTCTGCAGAATTTATGAACATCACCCAGATAAATGGTAATAATTCCATGGAGTTAGTTTTTGAATAGGCTGGGTAATTCTATATACATATATGTCTGCGGCGACCAAATAAATAGCTTGTTTGAGCGGTCCAGAATCTGGTTCTAATTACTTGTACTCTGTTTGAACTTTGGCGTTTCCTTTGACTCTGTGCCTAATGCATGTGAGCTGCGCAGGCCGCTTTCCACACCAACACATACACACACTGGAAGAATGGGAACTCCAAGTCGGCTCCTCTCACTGACAACAAAAATCAGGGCACACACAATGCACTGACCAAAGGCAACACTTTGCTATTCACCCTAATTAGCTCAAATTGCGCTTTCCCACTAGGGGCTCTGAGCTCAGCGCGCGTAATCCCCCGAGGCCACGCAGGAAATGCCGTGTATGAGATACTATTCCTCTTGTTTTAAATCTTGGCAGCCCAGAAAAAAATTATATATGCAGTTTATGTGGGTATATAGCCCTGAAAAAGAAAAAAAATAGTGTGTGTGTATGTGTATATATATATATGTAAATGTAGACTAGATAAGCCGTGTTAGTCCTGATGCCAAAATCACCAGAGTAAAGCAGTGCGTAGTGATACCTTTTTTTATTGGACTAACGTAGACATGCCTTTGAGAGTGTAACCTCTCTTTCTTAGGTCTGGAGTTATTCAGGTGAAACTCGAAAAATTAGAATATCGTGCAAAAGTTCATTTATTTCAGTAATGCAACTTAAAAGGTGAAACCAATATATGAGATAGTTAAAGCCGTGATTTGTCATAATTGTGATGATTATGGCCACAGCTCATGAAAACCCCAAATCCACAATCTCAGAAAATTAGAATATTACATGCAATCACTAAAACAAGGATTGTACATAGAACAATATGGGACCTCTGAAAAGTATAAGCTGCATATGTACTCAGTACTTGGTTTGGGCCTCTTTTGCAGCAATTACTGCCTCAATGCGGCGTGGCGTGGAAGCTATCAGCCTGTGGCACTGCTCAGGTGTTATGGAAGACCATTTTTTATATATATATAACTAACTGTATATTTGGTACCAGCTCTGTCTTAATCGAGGTCTGCAGTGACTTGCACATGAAGTAATTGCCCTTGATTGACATGGAGGAAATGGGGTCATTCTACATACCAACAATGAGGAGTGGAATCCCATGGCTGGTTCATGGTGAAGGGGTGAAATTCAGGCCATATATTTTCCATAAAACCATTGCCCGAGAGTTCACACAGAGGTAAAGAATCAGGGCAATTCAGGTCACTTGTCTCCTCCCACTGCGTTACAACAATGTCATTGGCCAATCAGAGACGTATCCGATTATAAAAGTGTGTCAGTGTGCAATGTCTATTTCTGCTGAAACGTCAAATGGGGCTGTGATAATTCTAACTATTAAACATAACGCATTGAAAGACAGTGCTATACCTCTACGCCTAAATACAAAGAAAGCTTCTGGTAATTAGACCTGATTAATGACTGTTAATTACCTATTGTTTAATGAGACATCACTGATTATATGGCCCTTCCCAGGATGGGGGTTCTAGGAATGGTCATTTGGAGAAAAGTAAAACTCCAAGGCATCAGCTTATATCTATCTATCCCCTATAAATATATATAAAAGCAATTAAGATATAAAAAATAGAAGCTCTGTATAGTATTGAATGTTTAAGAAAAGCCTCCATACAACTAAAAGAAAAAATGGGAATTATATAATCATGTGGTGTATTCTATCTGAATATTTTAATTATTATTATATTTTTTATTTTATAGCGACCCCCAAGCTGGAGAGTCAAGGGAAACCATATGTGATCCTACATGCTCCAGTGCGTCACATGACCCAAAAGGGACAGGTTACACTTTGAGGAATGTCACTGGGGGTGTGGCCAGATTAGGCCATTGGAAGACATTTCGAACATAGTTTAGGATTGCATCACTGTGAGATTGTTACTTTGTAGTTCATTTATACACTCACCTATAAGCCAATTAAATCTTTAGCCCTGAAAAACAGGGATGTTTGAATAGAAAGAGGGACAGGGGGATTTGGGCCCAAAATACAGACTTTTACTCCTATACAGGAACATTTGGATGGCATGCAAGCCCCCAGGTAGTGCATTGTGATTGCAGCATTAAATGCTTATTCTGTGAAAATTTACCGGAGGGAACACAAGGCTGGCCGTCCACTGGCACCGTAGTCGTGCAACCGACTTGGTCACCAGAATACGGACAACGCCATCGGCCGATCAGGGTCGTCCACTGGAAGCCTCAGTGTATGACCCAGATCGGCTGATGGAAAGGCCGGCCAAGAAAAAATAACCCCGCTGCGGAGAAAAAAAACTGTCTCTGGCGCTAAAACCCCGTTTCAGCTCCAAAGATGGCCCCCATCCAGCGCAGCTGAAGCAGGGGAAAATAATAAAATTGCCAGGCTGCATGGGGGATTAACTACCCCTGTCCTTAGTGCTGAGTTTCAGCACCAGGAACAGCAACACCGAATGCAGCTGGCTCGCAGAAAAAAAAAAGCCGCAAGAGAAAAAAAAGTCTTTGTCTTTTTCTAAAAAAATAATCTGAACCCCAAATTTTGCCTAAAAAAATCCAGAAGAATACCTAAAAAGAAAAATTCAAAAAAATTAAATAAATAAAAAGGCTTTTGCTGCAGATTAAAAAAAATGGTTGAATAAAAACATAAATAATTTTTACATTGACTCCTATGGGCTTCGCACTGTCACGAGCGCCCCAGGCAGATGCAAAGGAGGGCCCTTTATACAGTGTGTTATTAAGCCCTTTAGGCAGGTTTGTTGCTTGCATGATACAGGGCCCAGTACTCAGAATACACAGAAACTGAACAAGAGATGGCAGGACAGAATAGAGGGGGCCCTGCACTGGGATTAAGGTTTATTCAACCTTCTGGATCCATACAGATTACAGGGTGGGGAATAAACACCAGAACAACAACCAATATGCCCAGCAGCAACACAGAACCCTGAACTATGTATGAGGTCCTTCTAGTTGGCCTCTATCACACAGACTACACTATGCTGCTGGGTAAAGACAAGGAAATAAGACTTACAAAACATGAAACAGGGATATGCAAGAATAGTCAGGGAAAAGCCAGGCCTAGACACCAGAGAGGATTGTCAGCCAAAACCAGGGATTAGGAGCCAGAAGAGTTAGTCATACAAGCCAAAGTCATACACAGGAGCGGTTCTCAGACAGACCAGGTCAGCAACAGGATATATAGCATACAGGGTACAGGGAGCAGACGGAGAATAGTCAAGAGATCACACCAATAGTCAAACACAGAAATAGCAGAACAATATCAGAGAAACAGGTACTCGGTAAGTGAAGACTTATCCTGGACCAAAGATCTGAGGTACTGCTGGACATATATATCGGGCTGGGCAGGTCATGTGACCAACGGCCAAATCAGTCAGAGACACCAGGGGAGGAGAGCCTGAACAGATTAACCCAAATCCCACAAGGGCTAACAAGGATGCTCTCACCACCAGGGTGCTAGGCTGAATATGTGAAAACGTGACAAGCGCATGGCTGTTTTACTATACAACGCATCATTTCATGTTGCCCTGAAGCTCGGCAGTTTTACTATACAATGCATCTTTTCATGTTTCCCTAAAGCAAATTTTCCTTAAATCTAATTTTCCTTAAATCTAATTTTGTGTGAAAACAAGAACCATAAATTAATATTAAACGTGTCATAGTCTGTGTCGCAGGAAGTTTTTACCCCTCCTGATTTCCTCCACACCTACCCTCCTGTTAACAGGAGGGGATTAGATGGAAATTAAGTTTCTGGGAGGAGCAATGCCTCTGCAGTCAGAAGGCTGAATCAGCCCTCCAAAAGATCTCCCTGGCTGTGGAGTGGTCACAATGCCTTGAGTGTCTGTTTTAAGTTGAGTGGTAATCAAAATGATACTTTACCGACCTGAGTTGTGATAAGGCATCATGGAATGTGTAGGTCTGAAGCAGCTTCAGATCTACTTTTTGCCAGAGCAGTGAGGAAAGATGAATTTTCTAGGTATGTGTGTATGTATTTGTATTCTAGAAGTGCTACTGAGACTAATAGATACAATATAGAAACCTTTTCACTTCAGCGCTTGTAAACAGTGAAACTTCAGTAACAAGCCACAGTGGGCACAATACAGATCTGGTGATGTGTCCATTTATCTAGGTATTATGTAGGTGACATTGATCTGTCTGTGTTTGCCTGTCTATTTGTACATCCTTGGACTTCTGAAAACATCTGGCAGGTCATCACACAGATAATAATCAGCATTATTTTCTCTGTGACACCAGATGCACTGTCTGTGTTTTAACACTTCAGTTGCCTGGGACCCAGTAATCAGGCCAATCCGGTAGTCACATATACTGTACCATTGCAGGTCTTGGCAAAGTTATGTCAAACTGAGGAGCCAACCATGCAGTTTTGTAGGCGCCAAACAAAATACTATCAAGGTTAGAGAGAGCCGATCAGGCCCCAAAATTGCACCGAACAGTGAATTTCACCATACGGTGCAATTTAGTGGCAATTCGGCTATTCAGAAAGCAGACAGTTCTCCAAATTTTGGTGAATTGCCAGCAAATAAGATGCCTGTTCGACAGCAGTGAAATCCCCATTGAGAAGCAATGGTTAATCTATTCAGAGAATACCAAACAACAGAGAAATGTCAGTGAAATGCCCTGATGTTCGGTGGTTTCATTCGGCAGGTTTAATCCCTCGAATCCCATAGGTTTCAATCTTAAAAATATTCCCGGTTTTATTCAACATCTAATAATCCGTTTTAATCTGCAGCAAAAAGTAGCTTTATTTATTTTTTAGGATCTTATACGCATTTCTTATTATTTTTGCGTCAAAAAAATGTTTCCAATGTTTTTTTTAATAGCATTTTTTTCTGTAACAGACCTTTTTTTTATTATGCATAGGACCTTATATGTTTATTTCAGACATTTTCGTTCAGTAGTTTATTTGCAAACAGCATTTAAATTTTTGACATTTTCGTTTTTTGTTATTTTTTTTTACCTCATTCGTCGGCTTGTCGACTTTCTCCAGCGGCTTGGCGGCGCTGTGCTCGGCGGATCGTTAGCCTTTTTCGGATGTGTTCGGCATGTTTTTTGCAGCGGTTCGAAGTGATCCAATATTTCAGATCATATCGACTGTGTTTTTCAGTGAATTTTCGGCTTTTTTTCTGAGATTTTGCAGCGGATTTTTGGAACCGTTCCCTGCATTCCAGAGACTCTGCGGTGCATGCTGAATTCACCGTAGGGCCGGGGAATTTGATCAGTGGAACGAGAGAGCACTGAAATGTTGGCGACATTTCGGTGATATATATATATATATGTATATATGTACATATAACACACACATACAAGTGATAGGCACTCAGTTTGTCAATAAGCAAATAACAGACACTTAATCCTTGTGCCCCGGTGTGTTTCCACTGCTTCTGTACATTCCCCTGTGTGTGTTTTTTTTCAAATTGTAAAATGTAAATAAAGCCAGTCTCCATTTGGATTTGAACCAGCATGTGTGTATTATTGCCTGCGGCCTGGGCCAGAAGCGATACTTCTGCGGAATACTTCCTTCAAGGGGAGCATTCTAAATGTG
This sequence comes from Leptobrachium leishanense, assembly GCA_009667805.1. Lineage (NCBI taxonomy): Eukaryota > Metazoa > Chordata > Amphibia > Anura > Megophryidae > Leptobrachium > Leptobrachium leishanense. Next base: position 252,646,314 of record CM019067.1, read on the forward strand.
GACAGAAACCCCCACATTACAGTATGCTTTTTTTCAAATTGGGAAATATATTTGTGTGATATAGATATATATATATAGGTATCTCATTTAAGTTATGGTGGAGGGCAAAAAGTGAGATTAAAAGCATTTCCCATTCCTACATTCCCCATATGCAGCAAGGAACTCTGGGAAGGACATGCAAATGAAGTTCACAATTTCCCTCTTTTTTTGCATCCTCTGTCTGTTTTAACATAGAACCCTCCTTGCCAGTGCAATGCCATACTAGATGGCTTTTTTTTTTTTTTTTAGCAAAGGTGAGGTTATGCAACGAGCCACAGCCACGCCTGGACATATATACATATTTTAGAGAGCCATAAAACTTTACATTAAACACTTCAAACCTTTAAAGGGTGTTTTTCCTGGGGAAAATGAAATTATGCAAGATAGGAGACACTACAGTAACTAGAATTTTCTATCCCAACAAAGTGCAAGAGTCAAGTGAGGTGTAAACATACCAGAAACATTAAGGCATATGGTGTTGGGAAGTTTTACCCATGCTCTGGTTAAGTTCACACATTACCTGCAATCCAATATTTTTGTAAAGGTTGAATAAAATCTAGTTTTACATTCTTTCAAGTTTTAAATATCTACGAGTAAGACGTATATACAAAATTGCTATTTATTCTACATTTAAGTGTTAACTATGTATCCCATGTTACAATTAAAGGGACATGCATGCCTAGAATAATTTTTTTAAATTGACAGTTAAACACTTTTATACTAATAGACAAACTAGAATAAATCAATAAAAGTTTTAAAAATGTGTAAGAAATGTTTATTTTCATGCTTTAAACTCTGTCATTTCATCCTCTCTGGCCACTCCCCTCAGCTAGGGGTGTTTCTTCAGCTCCCACTTCCTGTATATTCCCCGCCTCCTCCCCACCCACTACTCCACCTATCGATGCTTCACATGAAATAGCGCAAGCTGTGCATGTGAAACCCTGTGCACGCTCAGGACCTTCAGACTGGGGAAACCGAGTATTGGCTATCTCTGCAACTGTGAAAGCAAGACACACTCACCCACTGACACTCTTACTTGTACCCTTTTATGGTTTACATACTCACCGTCACTCAAATTCCCTCACACAGTCACTCACTCTCACGCTCTTTCTTGTGCTGTCTGACTCTTGTGCACGCTCTCTCGCTGCGCCTTTTCTTGCATTCTCTGCTTTTTCTTGCTGACTGCTTTATCTTGCTGTCATTCTCTCTTTACCTTTTCTTGCGGTGTCTCTGTGTGCTTTCTTTTTTTGTTGTCCCTCTGCTGTCTCTTTTTCTCCCCGTGTGTATTGATTTCTTTCCTTCCCTGTCTCTGCAGTAGCTGGGGGTGAAAGAGTTACAGATTGGAATGGCACTCAGGTCCTCCCTCCCCTCAGCTCACAGTGCAGGAGGGAGGTGGAGCAACTCAGTCGCACATGCTCAGTGCGTTTGTTATGCATTCCACAGAATACACACTGGTTGGTTAGATCAAAGTGCCTCCTGCGGTGGGCGTGGAAAACGCCAAGACAGAAAAGCAGGTAAATATGAAAAAATATCAAATTTTCTTGCTTTTTATGCCTGTTGAATGAGACTCCTGGCTCATTCAAAAGGTATTGCACATTTTTAAAAGCACAATGACAAGGCATGCATGTCCCTTTAATGATATATATTTTTTCTTTTAAAAAAGATCTTTGTAGTGAAAGGGTTAAATAGAAGGGTTCCAGTAGAGCTTTGTATAAGACCCAGCAGCTCTGATTTTCTGGTGGGCATGAAGTACACTGCAGAGCTTTACAATACAAGAGAAACAACTCAACATACGTTTATGTTCAGTATTTTGTCATGTTTTAGGCTAGGGTCAGATGAACGTGATTTCTACGGATTGTGCGTCAGTGCAGTACGGACGTACGTTAGTACGGAAGACGCAGTTTTTTCCGTTTTTCCACTGACATTATTTTTGACGGATGTAGGAGGGAAAATAAATTAAAATGCAAAACCATTTTGTCCGTGAAAAATGCTGGACTTATAAATGCAGTCCGTCTGACCACGTTCCATTACTCACACACAAAGCTATGCGGACGTTGCGGACACAGCGCACTTTGTGCGGCCGTTCTAGGGGTTGTACATTCTTGCCTAATTTGCGTCCGTTTGCCGCGGCTGTTGTACGTCTGCAGTTCAGTGCGGACGTACTTCGTGTGTGGGACTCCATTGGCCTTTATGTCATGCTATTACGGACGTACTTTTGTGCGCCATCACAGTCGTGAACGCTGCGCTCGTCTGACAGGAGCCTAACCATGACTAAACCAAATCAGAGCATTATAAAATCACCTAAATGTTTATGATTTGGGATTGTGCATTGGGACTTAGAAAAGCCCCAGTTTTCAGGGAGCCCATAATTACAAAATGAAGCAAAAATACCTGTTGTTCCTTCCTGCCGGTGGACTTATAATGCAGTTCTTGACTAATAATGCCCTTTTCTGGCATATAGTAAGCAAGTGTAGAATTCTCCCATAGAGGACCATACTGTGGCCAAAGATGCACTAACATTTCATAAGGGAATAATACATATTGGAACCGTCACACTAAGAACATGAGTCTTATTCCAAGGACAATGGCAACCCATGAATTTGCAGCTTGATATCATACTTATTACTGATAACCGGGTGTGACTGCTGTTGTTGGGTAGGTCCTGGTATTTATTGGAACAGCCACTACAAGCCATATCTTTTCTGGAGTCCACTGTGTTACAATGAGATTGTCAGAAATGTTTGACCATTTGATCTTTGAATATGAAGAACTTGTAGGTGCTAGTGGATCCCTTATAGTTTGTCTTTCCAAGTGACAACCAATGTGTGGGTTGATTGATCCAACCCCTGGAAAGTTTGAGGTGTCAGCCTTCAGGGTGGAGTGGCAAGGCTAACTGTACCCAGGCACAGCCAACTAGGGAGTAGACACTTTTACCCATGAGATTTGCCTTGTCATAGCAGTTGGGCTTACACTTTGATGGTCATTGCAAGTAAATAAAGATCTAATTTTTTTGTAGGCTGTTATTCGATTTTTAGGTCACTTCATGTGACAAAAATGTTTTTCTTGTGTAAGAGTTGGGGCTGAGCTAGTGTTGCTCTTCCTGTGAGAGCTGGGAGTTGAGCACACAACATCCTGCGTTGTTGTATTGCTGAGCAGAGCGTCATCGTAAAGGACAGCCCCCTGCTCAGTCTGCGCGCACCATTGACTGTCAGTGTGCTGACTGAGAAGTCAGCGTGCCAACTTCACCGTTGACAGATGGCGGCACCCATCAGTGGATTGAGGTGAATATAAACAACAAGGTTTCAGCAAGCAATAAGATATTGCACTTCATTAACACCAATGCGATATCCATCTCCTGATAGGATATCGCAGGCAAGGTGCACCTGGGTTTTATATGCACACTTTTCGTTATCGTGGAGTCCCACAATCTTGGAGGTCAGCCCTGCCTCCGGGACCTCCCCACCCACTGATGTCATTGCGCATGGGTGCGATGACTTCAGAAAGGGACCCTCTTGGCTGGGCAGGGAAATCCTAAAGATAGAGATACCCCAGTATCTCCTGAATGTTAACATGTACAAGGACATGGAAGGTATCATTGGAAAGTCCAGAGCATGTCCTTTCCAGTGATAACAAACGTGACCAGGTTATTTGTGAAAATAATGTAAAACAATAACTAAAAATAAACATTTTTTCTTGTTTCCATAATACAGCACTGTTGTTCACTTTTCAACTATAACGTGAACAATGATAATGCACTAACTCACCCTCTCATTCCCCATGCTGCCAACAAGTTTGAAGGCAATGGCACAATGTACTGTTACACATTGGTTCATTGAAAACCTAAACCGCTGCACCACACTTTGGAACCCTGCGTCCCTGATTTTTACACTGCAAAAGGTCAGTTGAGGTGTCATTGGAAAGGTCAGAGTGTGGTCTTTCCAATGATACCAAATATGACCACATAGTGTGTAAAAATAGGAAAAAGATGAAAAATTAATGCAATATGTACTTTGTTTTTTTCTCCGGTTTAAGGCAGTAGCATTTTGTGCTTTTACTTGTAAAGCAAACAATGCCACTGCCCTAACTTGCCTTCTCATTTCCCACGCCGAGATTAAATGTGCAGGGGATGGCGCAAAGCGTCATTACACATTGGTCCATCTAAAACACACGCCACTTCACTGCTTTGAGGAGAGTGGGGGTTCTTTGGACCCCTGTATTTCCATTATTTACACCCCAAAAAGTCATGTTAGGTGTCATTGGACAGGCCAGAGTCTGGCCATGTGAAATGTGATTTATACAATAAAACACAAACAAACCTAAAAAAAAAATTTCTATTGATTTATTTTTTTGATCCAAAGAAATGGTATTGTCCATTTGTTACATATAAAATTAGCAATACCACTGTCATTACACACCTTCTCATTTTCAATTCTGGGAGCAAGTTCAGGGTTTTATACATTGTCATATTATTCATAAAACACATTGCAGCAAAATAAAAGTGAAACATTTCGGTTTTTTATTTCTAGTTTAGTTAAAATTGTGCACTTTCTCATAAAAATACATTAACAGGTTCCCATTTCTAATTTTCATTAACAAGAGTGTCCCATAGAATATATAGCCACAAAGGTTTGGATGATAAAATGTGAAAAAAATAATTTTACAAGTTGTAAATTTTTAAAACCTGAATGGAAATTTACATTTCTATTACATTGTTGTTATAGCATTCTGACAGGACATGATGTATACATATAATAATGATATATTATGAATCTGCCGAGTGTGCTGAAAATAAGGATATATATATATCATTTGTCTTGGACCTACAATAAAATATGACTTCAAACCACGTTTAAATATGATCGGGTCAAAATGAGCGCAGCACACAGGGGTGAAATGGCTCCGCAGTGAAGGGGTTAAATTACCTGAAAATACATCTCATGACAAACCAAAGGAGAAATTTGTAGTGGTTGGTGTAACTATTGCTTTGTACAGGAGATTAATAAATTCTAAGGTTGACTGTAATTTATTGTTACTAAAAGGCCATTAATATTCTGAGACATTACTATAAAATTGCTTTTGTTTGTAAAATATTGATGTCCCACGCCTAGTTTTCTGTTTGCTGTCAGTGTAAGCTACCTGCTTTGAAATGTCACTTTTTTTTTTTTCTTTCGTAGCCATCGAAACCCAGAGTACCAGTTCAGAAGAGCTGGTACCCAGTCCACCATCCCCTCCACCACCCCCACGAACTTACAAACCCTGTTTCGTATGCCAGGACAAGTCGTCCGGATATCACTATGGAGTCAGCGCATGCGAAGGGTGCAAGGTAGGTCTGCAGCTTCAAAATCCCAGCATATATTGTTTAGATCAGGACTGTCAAACGTAGGCCCTCCAGATGTTTCTGAACTACAACTCCCATGATTCTCTGGTCATCTATTGCATTGAAGGAATTCTAGGATTGCCCGGGCTTAGATCCCAAGTCTGGAGTACGAATTCACTTGCTTCTCATGTTATGGTCTGGAATTCTTGAATGATGGACGATTTATCTGCTCATTACAGAGTTGATTATGTTTACCAAATTCATAACTGGCTAATGCAGAATCACTAACTTAGGACACTTTAAGAACATGTCCCTCAGGTGACGTGTAGCTGGACAGATACATTGAAAGTCAGATGGATAAACACATAGGCAAAATACTTATATAGACAGGTTGATTAACAGGATAGACCGAGAGCTAGACTGACAAATAGAGAGACTTAAGAAATTCACATTAATCGTTGCTTTGATTTCAGGGTTGCAAATGCTTGAGCAAAGAGCTAAGTCTCAAGTCTAAATAACAAAATTAAATACCTCTGGCCCTCGAACAGTGGTGGATTAAAGGGATACTAATGGGAGGGGAGGAAACATTAACCGACCCCCCCCTCCCACCGGACTAACCCCGTCCTATTTTAGCCCTTTGGTTTCTTTTAAAAACTTACCTATATGATACTCTGAGCCCTGCTGGACGTGACATGTTGCCAGCCAGCATGTCACATGACCTTTGGGCTGGACGCTCCAAACAATCGACTGTCTCTCCTTGCCGGACAGCATGGAGTCAGTGGTAGTAATTAGTTCCCAAAGGTCTCGAACCTTCGGAACCTGTGCTCAGCATTTTGGGTGGGACTAAGCCGCTTGGAGGACTGAACCAGCCCCCTGAGCTCCCCACTTCAAAGGAAGAAGAGGAAGCAGGGAGCTTGCAGCATTGTGACCACTAAGGGAGGCGGCACACGAACATATTGTAATGTGTCTGTTACGGATGCACTTTTTCACGGGAGATATTGTGAGTACTGCGTAATGTGCATGGCGGCGTTGTTTCTGCGTCCGTTTAGCTTTTTCACGTAGATTTTTATTTTTGCATCCGTGGCTTTATGCTTTGCCCGTCCGTGAACAAGTGCGCAGGTGCTTCGTGTGGTCTGTTTAATTGACTCCTTTATAATGCTACGACGGACATCAAAAAGTACAGTCAAACGGACACAAAATGTTTGCTACTGTGCCGCCAGCCTAAGATAAGATTGAGTGGTCATTCTGCATAGAATGTCTCTTTAAGAACTTAATTGGTCTAGACATAACGTTTTGTTGGACCTTTATCTAACGCACTCTTTAGTGAGCTATTTCCTGTACCCCCTCACTTCCCATTGTTCCATTGTCCAATCACCAACTCCTATAGTGCAACTGTGCAAGAGTCATGTTGTTCTCCAGGTAAGAGGTATTTAGTGCCTAGATCAGTGTTTCCCAAACCTGTCCTCGGGACCCTCAACAAGGCCAGATTTTGCAGATCACCTTGGGGAAATGCAGACTGAATCCTGCAATCACTGAGCAGCAAATCATATCACCTGTGCTGTGCTTCAGATATCTGTCAAACCTGGCGTGTCAGCGGGTCCTGGGAACAGGTTTGGGAAACACTGGCCTAGACAGTTGGCTTTTCAACAGGCGTATTATTGACATAGGGCCTGAGGCTGCAGACCCAAAAGCCTATATGGTAATGTGGTCCTGCACTCAAAGGGATAGTGTGATGGTATTTAATGCAAAGCTAATAAAAAGAATAATGTATAGATTAAGGAACACTGTTGTGGCCTAAAACCATCTGGATATTTATAAGAAGTAGTAGTGGGGCAGCATTTCGTGCTGCTCGGCTGGCCTTCAGACTCAGGTGAGCCCCTGCTCAGCTGGGCCTCTAGGCCCAGGCCAAGCCGGGGACTCTCCTGAGCTTGGAAGACGGCCGAGCAGGCAGCTCGGCTGGCCTCCAGGCTCAGGTGATCCCCGGCTCGGCTGGACCTCTAGGCCCAGGCCAAGCCGGGGGCTCACCTGAGCCTGGATGCCGGCCGAGCAGACAGCTAGGCCGGCCTCCAGGCTCAGGCGAGCCCCCGGCTCGGCCGGGCCTCCAGGCCCCATTTTGAAAGGGAAATTTTTTTCGGCTGAATTTCCATTTCCGCCGAAACCGAAAACACCATTTTCGGACGATTATTTACGGTGGCCGAAATTTCGGTGCATCCTTACTTACAAACTTCATCAGTATACTGTTAAAATACTAGAGAGTTATTTGTTATGTAGTTATGTTCTTAAAATGTGAAATAGAAATACACTAAACGTTACAGTTAAATCAACAGTAACAAATAAAAGTAATAAAATGTTTTTTTAAGAAACAAAAATAATTCCCAGGTCATTTTCATAATACAAACTGTATCCTGTTATGTGGACAGTCATCAGATTCACTGCGTAATCAGTCTCTACCCGAGATTCGATAAAACTATAACTGCTTACTTTAATAAAAACAATATCAACAAATAACCATCATTTATGTCTTTCAAATGAGATCTAACATTTCACTGACTTGTTTTCTGGGGGTGCCTGCCATCAGACACTTTCTTTGTACGATATTATAGTATTTTAATATCTTTGTCCTACCACTGCATTCAGTGATCGCTCAGGGTATGGAGGGGATTATTATTATACCCATCCTGACCCTTTCCTCCCCACCCTCCTCCCATTTTTAGCCTGAGACCATGGCACTGGTCTGGATCTTATATCTGCAGCCTCCATGGGTCCAGTCATTGGCTATCTGAAAATGTACTACTGTTCATTTCTGGCCTTTTAACTAGAATAAGGATGTCAAATTCATGCCCCCCAAGATGTTGATGCCTACAATTCCCAGAATTCCTTCAGTGCAATATATGACCAGGAAATCATTGGAGTTGTAGTCCAGAAACATCTGGCCTAGAACGTAGATCATCAAGCATTGATCGTCAGCTTCTTGGGCTTGCTGAACCCCCCCCCCCTTCCTGCTTGGATGGCTGAATCACTCCTTTGCAACCCATGCATTTAGGGAGGGTGGGGAAAACTTACTCACAGTTCCTGGGGTGTCCCTTTAATACAGGACTGTCAAACTCCGACCCTCCAGATGTTTCTGAACTACCACCCCCATGATTCCCTGGTCATCTATTGCACTGAAGAAATTTTGGGAATTTTAGGTATCAACATGTGGGAGGCGTGAGCTTGACATCCCTGTTTTAATACATGCTGACCCTACGCTGATCCCCACTTTTTATAAGCTCCCATTTTCCCCAGGACGGGGCATCTCATGGCACTCTCCTCTCTGATAGATTGGCTGAGCAGGCGGCTGAGCTGTCAGCCAATCGGTTGCCTCTCAATGTAAACACATTGAGAGGCATTGGTTTATCGGGTTGGATAAACTGTGCAGTGCTGGTTGGAATCCTGTAAGACTGTCCAGTGAGAGCTAATTGACAACCTTCTGGGCAGTGGGGTGCCTTTACTTTGAAAGGATGTCACATCATCCCAAAACATCAGACAGGGGCAAGAGAGGACACTCATCTCACCGTTACAAATTAATAGACTTAATTTGTTCATGGTGGTCAGAGTGTGCCTGTCAAATGATGCAAAGTGTGCACCATGACATCATCACTTCAATACAGATAGGGAATATAACTCGTCTGTACTTTGGGCTGGCAATATCGTTGTCACATACAAAATAAAAAAAAAATATGCTAATACATGATGATCAATACCCTATATATTCCGATGCCAGAGAAAATAGAGATATGTTGAGAAGGAATGAGTGAGTTTTTCAGTACGATGTTTTCTCCTCAACTCAATTCCTGGAGCTACATGCTTTAAAAGACTTGTAAAGACATTTAGCAGAAAGATAAAGCCAGTTATGTGTTTGCTTATCATTCATTTATTTCAAATGCTCCCTAATCTGTGAGATTCATTGTGCATTTATTTAATGAGTTCTGTCCGCCAGGTGTAGTCTGTGTCTTCTCTGTGTGTGCTCATCCAGGTGTAATTGGTTTGTGCAAACTCCAGATGGTATGATCATGGTGATTTCCTTACGGTACAATCACACCTTCATTCAGAGACACCCGAAGGGTATAATCACGCATTTGTCCCGGTGGCCCGATTTCTAAGTGGAAAGCTTTCCTCCGCCTGGAAGGCTGTCAATCAACTCCTGCTGGACAGTCTTAAAAGAGGGTTGGTCAGAAAAACGACTCTAATGACCAGCTAATGCCTGTTCATAAGGGGTTATGTTCAATCCCCCTGCCTCGATTTTACCTTCAAGCAGGGCTGTCAAACACCAGTCCCCTAGATGATTCTGAACTACATCTCCCATGATTCCCTGGCCAACTATTGCTTTGAAGGAATTCTGATAATTATAGGCATCAACAATGGGAGGCCGTAAGTTTACTAGCCCTGACTTAGAGTATCGCTTTATGTTGCCATTTTATTATAAGGGTAGGATAACCGGGTATATAAAATTAACTTTTATATAAGCATGGAGGAAAAATCACACATGTACTTCTTCTCTCTGTGTCTTTATTACAACACTGATTCTGCTTCCTGTTCCTGGAGGAAGAAGGTGGAGAAAACAGCAACTTTATTTACACTTTTGTGAACATACATAACATAGACTACACTGTGAGAGTACTTTCAACTTGCATCTCAACGCCTCCGCTTGCTGTCAGTGTTTCAATTCGCAGCATATTTCCTTACTATATTGATATAACATAGCTTGCATTCCAAACATATAACTCAAAGACGTTTCTAACTTGAATTTTGTTTGGACTTTAACTCAAAATTTTCTGGTTTCTCCACATAAATCTCACCATCAATTGGAGCTTGTAAATAGGCTTTTTTTACATCCATCTGGTGACGAACTAAATCATACTGTGCTACCAGTTGCATCAAAATTCGTACTGATGTAATGTTTGTAGTTGGTGGAAAAAACTTCATGTAATCAATTCCCTTTACTTGACTATAACCGTTAGAAACATATCTGGCTTTGTAAGTTTCTGATCCATCATTATTATTTTTCAAGGCATACACCCATCTGGTAAAGTGGTCAATGTGTCATTTTCTTTCAGTCAATCCATTTCCTCTTTCATAGCATTAAGGCCAGTGTCAGACTACTAGGTGCGCCCGTACTGACGTGCCTACCGGCGTCCGTCGCAGCATTATGATGCTGCAACCGGGCCGGTCACACGCACTAACTGCGCTCAGCGAGGTGGCCAGACGGGCATCGAGTGGGAGGAACGTACAAATCTCACGGCGTTCCTTCCACTCTGAAGTGCACTCGTCTGACCCCAGCTTAAGCCAAAACTCTGAGGTGAACTTATAGCATTCTTAAAATTTTGTGGTACATCAAACATTCTATAACAGTAATCAATATTTATTAGTATCTGATGACATCTTCAAAATCCGAAACCTAGTCCTTCACGTACTGAGGAGTTTTCCTGTCTCTTTTAGGGTTACATGTATGATGGTCACTTGGTATAGGGGTTACATAGCTCTCTATACTCATCATCATGTAATAAATCGGTTTTCAACAAGTTTTTTTGTGTTAAATTTTTCAAGCCTGTGTTTAAGGACCTTTCCAGTGTCTGGGTAAAACACTAGGGGCAATATTACATTCTTAATGCTAACGTTGGCGCACAGCTGTGTGAGCCTTAATGTTAGGTTAAGTTGCCCTAGCGCGGGCTGCCCATATTACATTCCCATTAAAAAACCCATTGGCACATCAGAGATTACAATTTCAGCGCGAGTTTACTGTACTTTGCGCTCCCCGTGTTATGCATAGGAATTGCAAAGAGTTAATTAGCATTAGGATTACAAAATCCTAATGCTAATTATGCCCTGCTGTGGTTAACTCAGACGTTAACCAAAACTTGGAGCTGGTGCTGACTGATTCCACAAATCAGATACTCACCTCTCATCACGCACTAGAAAGGCAGCCCGACCTGCCTCCTCTGGCTGCTGGGAGCAGTGAGACTGGGGGGGGGGAGTCCCCAGTCTCCCTCTGCAATCACTCTGCCAACCTGCAGGATCTTGCGACAGGTGCAATCCTGCAGGTCATGTGACCCAGCAGTCAAAGCCTCATTGGAGCTCTATGGACTCCATGGAGGGGATCTTCCGGGGGGGCGTATTAGCGCAGCCTCGAGTATCCTCAGGCTTAGCCCTCCGTTACGGGGCAGGCTGCTGGATTAGCACCTGCACCTGCAGGTTTCCCCGTAGCGTCCCCCTTTTAGCGCGATATTCGGAGCAGGCTGTAGCTCGGCACCTTTGCCCCAGAACACAGCACTAACAACTGGGATACGCATGGTAGCACTTCCGCTGCAAATATCACCTCTTGGAGTCCATAGGACTCCATGGTGGCTTGCGCTTCCAGGCCACGAGCCCTGCACGATCTTCCTCTCACTTACGTAAGTGGTAGTGTCCCTTTTTAGATTGAGTGAGCATCATGGGACATATAGTTCTGTGGTACCCAGGATAGCCATACGCGATATATGAGAATAAACCTGGAAAAGAGATGACGACTATGCATCTGATTATATTAAATACAATGGGGATCATTTTTAACCTTTTTAACATTTAGCTCTGGATCTTTCACACATTCTCATGACAAGGTCTGTCCGCCTACAAATTCTTTGCAAATGTACAATTTATCTGTTAAAATCACAGAAGGAGGCTTTTATACCATAAAGAGGGTCAGCCATAAACCAGAAAAGAAAAGAAAAACCAGGAGAAAAAAAAATCTAACATGCATAAAATTATATATATTCCCTCTAAATGCCTACGAGAATGCAAGAGGGACAGTAGAAGGAAAAAAAGAAAAAAAGCAAGATATAACCCACTGTTCTATGTGTGCTTAGCTGTCAGGCGCAATGGGAAATACTACACATTATGTTGACTCATTAAACATGTTATCTCGCTGGTGTTGGCACAAGCCTCACAGAGGGGTTTTATGGCTTTGTAATACACTGAGAATTCAATAGAAAGCCAGCTGATCTGACCTGCGCTGTGTACACAATGGATTCCTATTGTGCCCACATGGAAGGTGGTGTTTCTGTGTGTCCTTGCTCTCATGCCACCTGAACTCCCTGTTTTAACCTCTCTTGTTCAGAAAAGATCAAGAAGCCGGCGATATGCTTGGCCTCGTCCTGCTAAGGATACATTGTCTAAATAAGTTCCTACGGCTTTAAATAAAAGCTACAAGAACTCTTTTTATTCGACTCCGGCACATATGGTTTCATGTATCATTCTTTATTTTCCTCAGAGTGGATAAGATATCCACACAATTAAATGTGAAAGCTAATCTTCTGGACTCCCTTTTCCAGTGGCGAATGTTCACAGAACACACGCTGATACAATAGATTTTAAATAATTTATTTTGCACGTGTTTCATATGTTTTTTACTTTCAATCTGTAAATGAGGATTTCTAGTGTACCCAGCTAATAGACAAGACGTGTTCCTTTCTACCCATTACGAGCTCCTGCTCAATGAGTGCACGCCACAATTGGCACACATAGAAGCCCACAGTGTGTGTGTCAGAGGAGGCTGAAGATATAATATAAAAAGAACATTCTACTTATCCTGACCACTTTAGTGTTATGAAGTGGTCAGTGTGTAAGGAGTGCCCACCCCTCTCCCCTCCTGCCCTGGGGCACTGTGCACTACTGAACGCAAACTGTAGCCTTTGGGTGAGTAAGTGTTAACGTCAGGATAAGTGCCACCTGCATTACCTTCCTAACACTAAACAGTTAAAAAAGTCTCAATCTCCCTCCGCGATCAGTCCCATGGCCTCCCATACTCGCAGCGGCGCGGACGTGCTACTGTCAGTATCCCAGCAGGTAGTGCAATGATTCCGGGGCAAGGTGCAGGTGCAGGTTTTCTCTGTTAGGCCCCGTTCACACTGTGTGATTTATCGGGCGGATTTTGCCGCAAAATGCCATCAAAATCCACGTGATGTCGCGCTATGTAGCATTTTCTAATGCATTTCAATGGAGCTGTTCACATCTTGCCACGCGATGTCGCATGTCGCGGTAGCATGTCGCTGGTACATGACCCTTTTTTCGCGTTTTGCGATTTTGCGATTTCCATTGGTGGTGTTTTGCAAAACTGCGTCGTTGCGAGACGTCGCGAATATGAAAATCGCGTGGAAAAACACGCGTTTTTCAAATCGCACAGTGTGAACGGGGCCTTAGTGTCCCCCATTTTAGCGGTAGGTAGTGCACAGGGCCCCTGATCGGGTGAAAACACTGGGTGAAGTGGAGGAGTTTCCTCCACCCCACCTACTGCCACCAGCACCTGGGATTTTGAATTTCCCAGCTGCTGCTCACCAGATCGGTAACACGTCACTCTGAGATCACCCATGATATTGAGCTTTCTCAGGGAGGCTGCCGATGGATCAGTTCTGCGCCTGTGCATTCAGCTCCAATTTATCGTTCTGTGCAGGCACTATGGAACCTTTGAACGTAAAGTGCACAAGTCCCGCGCAAAGCGCAATTTAGGAATCCTGTGCTACACCGTTTCTGTAGCCACGCAAATTTTGTAGCAACGATACAGGGACTTGGAAGACCCTGAGCTAAACAGGAGCTAAGTGCGACGAGGGAGAAAAGGTGAGTAAAATCACTTAAAAAATAAATAAATAATAATTAGGCAGTTGCTGTCAGCAGCGTCTGCCCAACTATTTAAAGGTAAGGAAGGAACTCTATTTTTAATAAAGATCCCTTTAACCCTACGTCAGCAGAAAATAAGTAAAAAGTTTAGGTTGCTAGAAAGCTTCTTTTACCAAACTAGATTTATTAAGGCTTAGTTTAAAAACCACAAACTGGCCTCTATAATGCACCTCTTGGGTATCGCCAACCTAGCACTGGAGATGTATCCTGTTTTACTCTAGTTTTATTCTCTCCCTCCTCTCCGCTCTCTTTTATTTCTCTGTCTTGCACTCATGTTTGTTTCTGTGTCTTTTGCTGAGTTATCATCTTGTGTTTATAAGTATGAGCTCGAGACTGGGCAGACTATGCAGCATCGAGCTGTCTAGAAGAGGGCGAGAGCGGGCTGGCATCTGGTCCTTGCATATTGCATCATCTTTATTGTTAGTCTGCTCTCATTGTAATGTGCATCCCTCTATAATATGTGATACACAATGACTATTGTCTTCTCAAGCTGTCTCCTATAAGAATCTATTGATTAGAAAACAAAGAGAAGGAGTTAGAAACTGTCCTACATAATTACGCTCTCTTCAAGCAAAACCCCTTGTTCTTCTAATGAACACTAGAGGGATGGTGGGATGGATGCCACGTCTATGATGCCCCAACCCTTTTTATCTAATACAACCTCCTCTCCACCTCAGCCAACATAAAATTTTATTCTACATTAGGAGCTTTAGGCTGGGTTCACACCTAAGTGACGCTGCAGTCTATGGCTGCGAACGCACTGCAATACCACCCAGAAAAGCTCCTGTACTACTTTGGGCATAGGACGTTTTACAGTGTGTTCCTACGTGCTGTAAAATGCACAGGTGTGAACGGGCCCCATAGGAAATCACGGTATTTCTGTGTTTAGGCGTTTTGCAGCGCACAGGAACGCGCTGTAAAGTGCCCAGGTGTGAACGGGGCCTTACTAAAAACAGATGAACTTATTTATTGCACATCAATTATGTCTTGATTATAGTGAATATAAAGGTGACCGACAGACCTTACTCTGCTTTATGTAAATTGTAACATATACGTGAAATCACAATATGTGTAAATTTCTGGCAGCTCCTCCCTCCCCCTCCCAGTCACGTGCGGTGTACCCCAAGGCTCAATACTCTTCCCCCTGCTATTCACAATATTCATAAATGATCTGCCCAACATCTGCAAAGCCTCAACTGTACATATGTACGTAGACGACAACGTAATCTATACCAGCAAACCAAATCTCCCGCAGCTGGAGGCCGTGCTGCAAGAACAATTCACAGAGGTAGAAAAGTGGATCAAACACAACAAACTTTTTTTAAATACTGACAAAACTGTAACGATGCTCTTTGGAACAAAACATAAACTACACAAATTGCAAAATCCCCATCTATGTGTTGGGACAAAATCAAATGGCACGCTGACTACAGTCACTTCTTTCAAATATCTAGGTATGTGGTTGGACCCTAATCTATCCTTTGGCCCCCACATTGAAAAACTCTCATCTAAACTTTACCCCAAACTAGGTGCCCTGTACAGAAACAAATCCTGCCTGAACCCCGCGGTAAGAAAGCAGATTGTACGACAAATGCTTATGCCGGCTATTGATTACAGAGATGTAGTGTATGCAGCCGCCCCGCAAACGCACCTCCAGAAACTTACTACATTGTATAACTCATTCTGCCGCTTTGCATTACAATGTAACTACATGACCCACCATTGTGACATGTTAAAAGAGCTAAACTGGCCATCACTGGAGTCTAAACGTACCCTTCACCTTTCCAACCTGGTGTTTAAGAGCATTTCTGAGAAGCTGCCACCCTACCTGAATAGGCTGCTTCCCGCAGCAGCTCCCTCATCCTATAACCTCCGATCCAGGACCAGCACCTTACTTGCAATACCACAATACAAAAAGACAGTGGCTCGGTCCTCATTTTCCTACAGAGCACCACAATTATGGAATAACCTCCCAGACGCCATCAAATCTTCCACCAGTCTTAAGTCACTCAAGAGCTCCTTACTAACATACCTCAATACAGAATGCACCTGTAAACATGTAACATAATGACTATATTTCCTACATATTTATTTTCTGTTAATCTGTATATTTGTGTTGTTTTTTAATATCTTGCATTGTATTACTTTGTATTTCTGTAACTGTAACTGTAACACTTCAATGTTCTTGAACCCAGGACATACTTGAAAACGAGAGAAATCTCAATGTATCCTTCCTGGTAAAATCATTTATAAATAAATAAATAAATAACCTGGAACTGTATACCGCCGAATTTAGAAGTAGTAGTATGATTGTATATGACGTGTGTATAGCTATATCGAAGGTGAGTATCCCTTATCCAGAACTCAAAAATCGGAATTGTTACAAAATCCAATTTCCTTTTTTTTAGCGCTGACATGACCTAAAAGTGGAAAATTCCACATCTGACCTCATGTGACGATGGACAAAATGATTAAAATATTTCAGGTTGTGCATGTAATGTGTAAATGAAATATTAATGAATTTTGTGTTTATCCTTTGGTCCCAGCCCAAAGAGATCTCATTGGTCTATGCAAATATTCCAAAAAACAAAAAACTGCAAAAGGAAAAACACTTATGGTCCTGAACCTGTTAGATAAATTTTACTCAACTTGTATTTTGCGTTTGCAAACAAATGCAAGTCACCCAGTAGTCATCCAAACTCTTGCGTTGAGTTTCAGTCTATATTGTCTAGTGCAAAAATGGGGGGGGGGGGGGTGGTGTAGATCCTAGTGGCGCAGTTTAATAAATGACTTCTATGCCTAGGTAGTGTTCCTAGACATATATCAAACACATCAGATGAGTGCTTCAACTGAAGCCTAGATCTGCATTGTATGATAAAGCAGTGATAACATCACATGTAAAAAGTATCCCTCAGTGATTCAACAATTATTGATCCTGTGCAAAATCACAGACACATCAAGCAAATAAGTGTTGATAAACTAGGTTCAACATATATGATAAAGTGCAATGGATAAAAACCACATGTACAAATGCATATATAAAGTGCATGTGCTAATAAAGAAAATCCTCATATACAGTAAATTGCATACAGGCAATGTGTCAAAATTAAAGTACACAGTATTCCAGAAATGGTGTCTATCTCAAAAAAAACTTATTCCTAAAAAGTCTCTAAATCACAATACTGCATGTGCAAATGTGCAAAGAAATATGTCATTGAAGAACAGATGAAGTACACTGTAGCGATTGGCATCCAGCTAACCTCCTCAGTTGATGAGTCTCAATATAAATGCAAATAAGGGGGAGAGAGAAAAGAGAAAAAAAACACAATCGTGCAGATTGTTTCATACAGATTCTAGTGAGAGTACAATAGAAACTCACTCACAGATTACTGAGTTTAATGAATCCCGGCTCTAGGTTGATGCTCCTTATGCCAAATATAGGGTGGCGTTCCCCTTCTTTTCGTCCTCCAATTGGCCTAAAAAAAAACACACACACAGAGAAGGCGCTCCCATAGCATAACACAGTTTATAAATGTGCAATAAGGTTGTAGCGTCGGTCTAACTCACCGATGATGGAGCCTCGCATATATCAGGCTCTGCTTGTAAGCGTATAGTACTCCTTATCAGGTGGGTACCTAACCCTCTTTTGCAGATCAGCTCCCAGGTCTGTCCTGAGATCAGGTGCAATTTCTGGTTTGGAGGGGAGTCTCCTGTCCTTATGCTCCCTGGGCTTTTTCCATCTGCCTGCTGCTAAACTTATGGTCTACTACCCTGTCCCTAATCACACTGTCACTACATATATATATCGTCAGAACTATTAAATTCTTAATTTATCGTATCTTTTCTCATTGAAACAGTTTAACAATCTCAATATTGAAAGGGAAAGAAGGGGAAAAAGTAGTCACAGAATATCCTCCTTATTCTACGAACCTTACCGTTGAATTGGAAGATCTAGTAATATAAATACAAACAATCTTGTAAAGTCTCTCAATCCCATACACTCTAGAAAATGTGATATTTAGCAACAATTCATTCCTATTCCCCTTACTATTGACATAAAAACAAGCCTGTATATCTGTAAATTAGACCTGCGTGGCTTGATTCATAAACTCGCACATAAGTGATGCCTATGAAACCAAATCGTCCATGGCAGCCGGCCTAGTACATGTCATGTCGATGCAGTAAAAGAATAAAATACCAGTTATGTTTTTATTATCTTTGGCATAGAATGCTGCTCCTATAGACTTGAGACAAAATTCTCTTTCTAAGCATCCGAGAGGGTGATAAACTTTTAAAAAGCTCCGCGGGTCCCGTTTGCCTTTGGTTTAAAGACGCATAGAGCAGTAACAAGCCACACAAATACAGTGCTTTATATGCATTTTAGTACAGCAGCCTTGCCCATGGTATCATTGTTGTATGAAATATCGCAAGACATAGAAGTGAAGCAGATACACACTCTGGCTACATGACCTGGAACTGAGGAGCCCTCATCGTTGCCTTATTTTGTACATTTTTATTCATTTTCTTCGTATTCATTTCTTACATTATTCTTAGGAATTTCTGGTTTTCGACCTCACTTGGGACACTTGCTAAGAATTGGGTTTGAAATCCCTTCCAGCTGTTCACTCTATAATTAATAACTAAATTCAACAAAAAAAAAAGATAACGGCAGATCATTTTTTCCCCTCTTTTATTGGTTTCTTTTGCTTTGGCCAAGAAGTGTCTTAATGTCGCCAGAAATGGAAGGATGAGAGTGTTAAATCGTTTTATAAAGCCACTTTAGATATTCCTCAAAAGTCCTGCGCCGGCCAATTCCTAAATCCGTACTTGAATGCAGGTCTCTCATTTATTATGTGAGTCATTTTACAGCACATGCCTTGGGAAGACAAAGGTATATCTATAAAAAATGATCATGCAAAGGGATATCTTTAATAAGTGGTCATTTATTATTATTATTATTATTCTTTATTGATAAAACACCAGCATATTCCGCAGCGCTGTACAATGGGCACAGTATAGACAGGGTTACAATACATTGAACAACATTTTGTCAAACTAGTACAGGAGGAAATGAGGGCCCTATTCCTGTGGGAACTCACAATCTAGAAGGGTTGGGGGTGGAAACAGGAGAGGGCTGCAAGGTGAGCATGATGGACTGCAAGGTGAGAGTGATGGACTGGTTGTGTCAGTGAATCGGATGGTAGGCTTCCCTTAATAGGAATGTCTTAAGGGAGCATTTGAAGAAAGGGAAACTAGGGGAAAGTCTGACTGTACGAGGGAGAGCGTTCCAGAGGATGGGGCTGCACTTGAGAAATCCTGCAGTCTATCATGGGAAGAGGTGATGCGGGGAGAAGCTAGGCGCAGGTCACTGTTTAACCTTAGGGAGCGGGCTGGGGTGTATTTGGTGATAGTAGTGGTGCAACGAAATGGAAATTTCCGACCGATACCGACAATTCGGAATCGGTTCAGCCGAAAACCGATACCGAAACCGAAAATCAAACATGAGAATCTGGGCCTGGAGGCCAGGCCGGGGACTCACCTGATCCCGAAGGCCGGCCAAGCAGGCTGCTCGGCCGGCCTCCAGGCTCAGGCGAGCCCCTCGGCCGGGCCTCCAGGCCCTATTTGGAAAGGAAAATTTTCAGCGTTTTTTTTTTTTCCCTGCTGAATTCTTCATTTCGGCCAAAACCAAAAGCACCATTCTCGGCCGATGATTTCGGTGGCCGAAATTTCGGTGCATCCCTAGTGATTAGTGAGGACAGGTAATGGGGAGCAGAGCTAGTGAGAGCTTTGTAGGTCAGGGTAAGGATTTTGCATTGAATTCTGCAGTTTCTGTCATTTAAAGGTATCCCTATAATAAATGATCACATAAATATGAACCTATAATAAATGGTCATAGAAAGGTGTAGCTATACTAAATGGTCATATTACATAGTCATTTCTATAATTTGGATCGTATAGGTTGACAATCATCACCAATCCAACTTAATATATGATGTCTCCTGAGTATCAAAGAATAGCATTCTATAATATTCCTCTTTTATATATGACAATTTGTTCACCTTAAAATATGTAAGAAGACCAAACAATAAATAAATAAACAACTAGAGCTAACACTGCGGATCCTCTATGTATCGTCTTGGTGCAAGGTCAGGTTCAGGGCATCTGAGCAGCTTAATATTCAGGACGGTAATTGAATAAGTGCATTAAGTTGGATGATAAGATAGATGCAGGAAGTAAGAAGATGTAGTAGGACTGGAGGCATGCATGCGCACAAAACTCATTATTTATCAATGGTCACTATTCATTAAAGATAATTTTGGATAATTTGTGTTCTATACAGGGAAATTTTTTGAAATTTCGCTGAGGCTGAATTTTTTCAACTAAGTCAGTTGATGATTTTTTTAAAAAAAAATACCATTTGATCAGATTTAATAGAGCTTTATGTTTGAAATTGTGCAAAATGAGGAGGAGGTATTCATAATGAAAGTGAATGTGTCCATTAGATTTACTTTAACACTGCTGTTGCCTGATAATTGTAAAATAATATTTTCCTTGCTGAAAACCGTTCTGGTTGGAGGCTGAGATTTGTACCACAGCTGCTGGATTTTCGTGGAGCACAATACATTGGAAATTAATAAATGAATAGTAGTAATAGCATACATCCAAACTTATGGTGTTATGAATCCTCAGCTTACTGGTAAGTGAGAAATCATACACAATACATGTCCATCGTGAAGGCTTGATTATTCCTTCTTCTATGGTCCACCCTATACAGTTGGCATATCCCAAAGGGCTCTGGAGACAAAGGGAAAACTTCAATTTAAGTTGTACCGGCTGGGTGGAGTAGCGGTAACATCACTGCTCTATAACCATGGAGACACAGGTTCGTTCCCGGTAAGAGCACCTCTCCAGTAAGTGTCCTTGGGCAAGACACCAAACGGTACATACTCGCCACCCAGGACGTACTTGAAAACTAGAGAAATAAAATACTTTATCCAGAAAAAAAAAAGTAGTCTCAAAAATCATACTTTAGTTCCCACGGTTCAGGCTGCTGTCAGACGAGCGTAGTGTTCACGTCCGTGATTGCGCCTAAAAGTACGTCCGTGATAGCATGACAGGAAGCCCATCGGAGCCCGACACACGAAGTACGTCCGCACTGAACTGCGGACGCACAACGGCCGCGGCCCACGGACGCAAGGCAGGCAAGAACGTACAACCGCTAGAACGGCCGCACAAAGTGCGCTGCGTCCGCAACGTCCGCATAGCTTTGTGTGTGAGTGATGGAACGTGGTCAGACGACTGCATTTATACATCCAGCATTTTTCACGGACAAAATGGTTTTGCTTTTTAATTTATTTTCCCTCCTACATCCGTCAAAATATATACGTCAGTGAAAAAAACAGACTGTCTGGCCACTACGGCGTCTTCCGTACTGACGTACGTCCGTGTGCACGGACGTACTGTCCGTAGAAATTACGCTCGTCTGACCCTAGCCTCAGAGGGTGGCAAGATCCACCGCTTCTGCTCTTTGTATGCAGCAGAACACTGGGAACAAATAGTTCCCAGTGCTTTTCCACGGATCCTTCTGCTGTCTCTGCAACCAGTGCTCAAGCAAGGCTGTCCATGGATTCCTATGGTCGCCTGGAGCCAATACCCGCTGTGCGTTCTGGTGGTATTAATTAGTGACTCCCTATTATGGTTTGGAGCTGCCTATTTCAGCGGCTCAAGCGCAACAGTGTTGATAACAGGGAGCTGCTAATTGTTATTGGCTTGCGCTGGTTTTTGTCCTTAACAGCTCCCTGTTACTAACTCGGTGGAATAGGGCTCCAAGTGTCTTTTTTTGTTGTTTGCTATTAGCCTAATTTTATGTATTTATATGTATAAAAGGGGTTATTCACTAACCACAGTTCTTTCGGTGAATCAAGTACAGAGAAACTGCAGTGTATTCACTATGTAAGGACCTGCCGTTGTAGTCCTCAATACTTTTCACTGATCTTTCCACAGTATTTAATGCTGAAGTTTAGCCTAGCTTTCACCGTAGTTCCCACCGGCATGATTTTATTGTCAGTGGTGTTTCTATCAGCAGTCAATGAAGAGCATCACTTTAAAATTGACAAACTATATTCACCAGTATTACAAATGATGGTATAATAGTGCCTTATATTCAGAGAGCAGAAAAAAGAAAAAAACGCTTAAAAAAACCCCGATTTTTTTTTTGTTGAAAAATGCCTAAAAGATCCTAAAAAAATCAATAAATAAAGAGACTGTTTACTGCAGATTAAAATAATAAACAGTTTATTAAATATTGGATAAAAAGGGAATATTTTTAACATTGAAGCCTATGGGGTTCGCCTGAATAAATCTGCCGAATGAAAACACCGAACAGCAGGACACTTCGGCAACTTTTCACTGCCGTTCGATGTTCTCTGAATCGATTAACCATTGCTTCTCTATGTGGATTTCACTGCCTTCAAACATGCACCGTACTTGCTGGCAGTTCGCCAAAATTTGGTGAACTGCCTACTTTCTGAATAGCTGAATGGCACCGTACGGGGAAATCCCCTGTTCGGTGACATTTCGGGGCCAGATCAGCTCTCTCTGAATAACATCTTTAGTTCACCGTAGATGCTCGAGTATAGCACGACCCGAATATAACGCAATGGATTTCCATTTATTATGGAAATGAAAGAATACTCAAGACTCGAATATAACGCGAGGAACAAAATTATACTATACCGGTATACAATTAAGATCCTTCCAGGTTCTCTTAACACAGTCAGGCTACCCCTCAGGCCGGGGTGTTCTGCTCTAGAATGATTGCAGTTGTTACTAGTAAGTATGAAGCCACCGGCCACCCATCTTTACTAGCGATTAGATGGCCAGTGGAGGTGAGCGAGGTGAAAGATTGGCTTAAACCGAGCGTGCACTCTGGCCGTGATGGATCCCACCTCTCCTGAATCCAAGAGTTCCTGAAGTGTTTGCAAGCATCAGGGAGCCCACATCCACTTCAGTGAGACTTCCAGAAGTTCCGGGAGACTTGGGATCCAGAGCAAGGCAAGTTTTTTTTTTTTTTTTTTTACACGTGATGCAGATGTCTCGAATATAACGCGACCCCTCTAATTTTAAGGTAAATTTTTGTCACCAAAATCTAGCGGTATACTCGAGTATCTACAGTCTCATTTTGTGGAAGAATAGTGGTGTTACTGTTGTCTGCTGTTTCCATCAACTGTGCCTGCAGTCCTGCTGTTGTTGAAGTATCCTCTTCTAGATCACTGATGTTCACCTATGTAGTTGCAACAACGGTGAAAATCGTGGTTAGTGAATTACCCTTTTAGTATTCCAGTGATGTAGTTTTTCCCCCACTGTTGAACCTTTCACCTTTCAACCTCCGTTCATATTCCACGTTGGCGCTCATTTTAAATTAAGCTAGTAATGGTAATAATGGCATTCCTCTATCTTGGAAAAATATTTCTCCTCTGAACTTTATTAAATCCATCGAAATATGCGATCATACCAATGCGTTTCTCTCCCCCCCCCCCAATTAAATTTTTGACTTTTATACTGGCATGTTGTCTTAACAAGTCAAGATAAACCTTTTTATTGTCGATATAAGAACGAATCCCCTGTCTGGAGACAATCGGGCCATTGTTCTGTCGTTAGCGCGTCTGCAGGTGGCTGGCGCAGCGTTCCTGCGAACGTAACTGTATCTCTTTCAGTACTTAGTAACATAATTCTCATTACAATGTCAGCGTTTACATTTACCACTCCTGCTTTTTGGTGGATTAAATGTTTCTTTTCTCGAACATCTGTTGGAAAGTTTCAGATTATATTGATGCCATAAAGTCGTACATAGTACCTTCTCTGATCTTTACATGTGAAGTGGCATATGTTCAACACGACGCGGGCCAAATCTCTCTGCATCCAAACATTAAAGAACACGATTCGTGTAAATGAACGGGACATCCCTGACTGGCATTACTGACACACAGCTTTTTAAGAATAAAGATAGCGTTAAGAAAGATGATTATTTGAGGGGGGGAAAAATTACTTTGAATTTTCACCATTTTTTGCATCTGTAGGGACCAAGAAGTGGCAGAAAGTTTGATTCTGATCCTAGTCCTTCCATTATTTAACTTGGGACTGCTGTGCTACCACATTTGATATAACAAATTATTTTCATCATTCATATAGCGCCTACAGTTTCTACAGTGCTTTACAAAAAGGATTGGAGATCTAAACAACAAAGTAAAAGCTAACTTAGAAACCAGAGATATGAGGTGCAGAGGGCCCATCACACAGGAGCATACAATCTAGAAGAGATGAGGTGGAAAAGAGGAGTTTCCAGTTACCATTATAAGTAGTAAGGATTTTCTAATCAAACAGGGTTATTCAGAGAAAGGTGAAAACCAGGAGAATGGCAGGAGAAGAGAACAATCTAGACCAAATAGCCAATTTGGAAAGTGAGATAAATGGGAGAATTTTTCTGGTTTGGCTATTTTGACCTAAGATTTTCACTTCTCCAGTCATTCTCCTGAGTTTCACCTCTCTGAACAGCCCTGCTAGTGTTTGTATCAGAAATGGTGACAGGCATGGTGGTAATGCTAGCTATGCAACCTATAATAAGGAGGTGAGAGGAGAGATTAGTAAGCAATTCGATTCTCTAGTGCAAAAAATGGATTTTGATGGATTTCTTGAAGGGCTGAAGATTAGAGGAGGGTGATAGGATAAGGTAGTTCAGGGCTCAAATTTTCAAGTCCCAAGCTACTAACCAGGCAATAAGAGTTACTCGCCACCAGTTGTTCCACCTAACCCCTACCCAGGAATTAACTCTGCCCCTAAACACACCCCTTTAAATTATTTTATGAAATTACACTGTTAAAGGTTTTATTTAGAATAAAGTTACAAAAATAACATTAATACCCAGACATCAGACCCCAGATACATATACTGTATACCCAGTCATCAGAGCCCGGTGTGAGCAGAGCGAGGAGGCAGGGAAGCTCCTCTCCACCCCCTGCCAGTGACAGAGACGAGCTTGGTCAGGTTAGGCAGCTGATCCCTGCCACCTTGCAGCCTGCGGAAGGGGGCTGCACATTGGCACCACTGAAATACGCAGTACAAAATAATTTATCGTGCTGCCTTCGTGTGCATTTCCACTCGCCTTCACTTAATTTCCACTCACCAAATGCTAGTAGGCGAGTGGAAATTTTGAGCCCTGAGGTAGGTCATTCCATAGGACCAGAGCTGCCCACGAAAAGCCTTGGTAGCATGAGTTCCCAGTGTGTGGAACCACAGGACAGGCTGAGGACGTCGGCTGACTGGAGTGATCGAGGGGGTGTCCTTGTGGAGTAGGGAAGACATAAAGGAGGGGTCAGGAAAATGAGGGCTTTTAACTTTGAACTGTCCCTTCATTGAATTTCCTGACTAAAAGAATGAATTGAAGGACTCTGCAGACCAGCAGAAGGGACAATATAACTTTTATAAGCTCAACATGCTTATAGCTGCAGTATAGGCTCCCACACGGAAAGCTAGGGACATAAGTTTCTCTTCCTGATCTTATTGACTATAGGAAGGTTAAGGTCATTGTACCAAAGACTTTTAGGGTTACTCAGAGAGAGGTGAAATGCAGGAGAATGGCTGGAGAATGGAAAATTCTAGGTCAAAATAGCCAATTTGGAAAGTGAGATAAATGGGAGAATTTTTCTGGTTTGGCTATTTTGACCTAGAATTTTCCATTCTCCAGTCATTCTCCTGCTTTTCACCGCTCTCTGATTAACCCTTAAAGTTTAAAGTGCCGAATACGTTTTTTTGGGGCAAAGTTGACCATGATTATCATCAGCATTTGTATGGTGGCCGCTAGTTTTCCATTTCAGGTTTGTGTGGAGCTCACCCCACAGCTCTTGTTGATGACCTCAGGTCCATTGTGTTGAGAAATTTAGGACTATCCTCTGGAAAATATATAAAGTGTTTTCAGAGTGCCCTATGTTTGCTATTCCATTTGCCTGTCACTCCATACGAGTTGTCCTATATGTGGATTCCTCTGTACCCAGTGCACGCCCTTTTATGGCCTATTCTGCACCTTATTAGTACTTAACAGTAAACATTCAGCAATTCTGAAAACTATTATAGATGCCAGGGACAATTTTTCAGTTTTCTGTTCTTTCATCTAATATGTTATACTCCCCAACCCCTGTTCATTACCATCAAGGACTCTTTCAGCATATGTAAAGAAAAAAAATTGCAAGAAACCCTGTACAATACATTGTGGTAGCATTTTGTCATAGCACAAGAGCGGTTTATTGCAAAATTAAGATAAGTGGTCTCACGTATTGCTGGTAGTTGCCATTTGTAATGGCATATTCTTATTTATTGTCTCTTCGTGGCAGCCACTCAGACCGGAAGGGATATGTCTCTATACCCAAGCGCCTCTTGTAGCACAGCCGTTATGATTAAGAAATGATAACTGTTATTATGTCTGTGAAGTTAAACATCTGCTTCATCTACTTGTTATATATTTATGCTTAGGATGATTGAATAATAAACTTTTCAAAAGACGTTTCACCCTATCAGGTCGTTGAGTTTACGTAAAGGCTGGCAGTAATGTAAACTATAAAAATGGCGTGAATGCTTATTCAAAGTGGGCCTACCACATAAATAAGCTATATTAAGTGGGGTAACGTCAACATTCTTACAAACAGGTCTGTTTAAAGGTTTGGCGAGCTCCCTGTTAACTATAGGCACTCTCTTTAAATGTTTCGTATTTCCCAGACCAATTTAACCCCTTCCCGACGCTGACGTACATAGTACGTCCATTGGGGAAATCCTTAATGACCGCGGACGTACTATGTCGGTTACAGCCGTCTAACCTCCCTCCCT
Organism: Leptobrachium leishanense; assembly: GCA_009667805.1. NCBI lineage: Eukaryota > Metazoa > Chordata > Amphibia > Anura > Megophryidae > Leptobrachium > Leptobrachium leishanense. The sequence continues at coordinate 252,673,234 of CM019067.1, forward strand.
ATGCTCACCTTTCTGGCTGGGCTCCCTCGGCGGTCTGGCAAAACTGGAGTGTGCCCCACCTATTCATGGGGCCTGGCCGCCGCGATGAGGTCAGCAAAGTGCGTGACGATGTCATCACCAGGCGCCCCCCAGTGTTGCAGTGGAGTTTAGGAAAGGGGAGGGGGTCTCCTTTGGAGCCCTCTCCCTCCCAAACAGCTCCACTTAGGAAAGAAAGAATGGCACCGCTGGAAAGGAGAGAGTGTCCCCTTTTTAGCGGTACTTATTTAACCCCTTAGGTGCCGAATCGGGATTCAAACTCGAAAGTGGCTGTCAGCTTGGATGTCAGCCAAGCCTCGGGGTCACCCCCCCCCACCCACTGAAGTCATCTCCATATGTGCGATGACGTCAGTGGACCAGTAAGGCTAAAGGGTCATGTTTGATATCATTGGAAAGGCTTGATCATGGCCTTTCCAATGATACATGACTAGGTTTGGTCTAAAAATAAATTAATAATTTAAAAAATTGTTGTTTTTTTTTTTAAAAAAAAATTGTCTGGGGGGTTTGATAAAATAGGACTTAAGATGGCATTCAAACATGATGAGCATAAAACGGTCAAAATGAGCTCAGCGTACAGAGGTGAAATGGCTCAGTGAAGGGGTTAAAAAGCAAAAACATGTAGAAAATTTGACCTAAACACTAACAGCGCAGAAACGTAAAAACAGCAGTGGGCACTTTCAGACAGACTTTCGTAAAACCGCCCGGTCACTAAGGGGTTAATCTCAGTCAGTTCCATGTTGTTGTTTTTTTGTTTGTTTTTTTACCTTCTTTCCTTCCTCCCTGAAGTGGCCCTAGAGTTTGTGAGGCCTTAGGCAATGTACAAATATGAAGTCTTGCTTTTTTGGCAAATATAGAAATTAAACCAATACGTAGTAGTTAATGGGAGGTTCCCATACCCTTGGCAGATTGGAGTTTGTGAAAGTAGGAGTGTATTTGTTTGGAATAACAGTATGCTTGTGAATGGAGTTTGCAGACTAAAATTCCCTGTATTTGTGAGCCTTTTGGCGACCACCTACTTTGCCTAGTTGTAGAGCCGTCTTTGCTTCCACACTCTTTTTCCACCGTTAGAGAGTTTAGACAACATACTTACTGGACCAACTTTCACTGCTGTGTTCCGTCAAGTGATGGATGTCACATTGATTACATAGATCAGTGTGGTATCTCATGCCATGAGGAGATATCGAGACCACTACATAGCTGGTTTTTGCCCTGTCACATTCCATTGCAAAATGCCCCAGAATATGGGCCAGTCATAGTAATATGTGACTGGCCTTCTGCTGTGACGTTGGCATGTAGTTAACTAGTCTAGTCAGCATGTTGGTAGTCAATCACCAGCCACAAGTCTCTCTGATATCACCATGTTATCGGCATGCCACCCGAAGTGTATGTTAGCCAATATGTGAAAGACATATTAAAATTTCCTATATATTGTGTCAGCGAAAAATGCTATTACGTATATGATATTTATAATATTTAATTCCATATCAAAAGTTGATTTGGGCACTACAGGTTCCTGAAGGACCCATAGTAAGTCTGAAGCCCGTCATGCTATTTAGATTCTTTTTTTAATCCATTGTTGGATGTGGGCCAGATCATGGAGGTGAGTTATGAGCAGTATGATGTATTGCTCCTCAGTGCCATGTAGGATCATTTCACGGGCTATACAAAGTAAGAGCAATATATATCAGTGTCAGTGACTGCAGTGTCTCTGCTTCCTTGTACTTTAAATGCAACGGTATGAGAGATTGGGGAGTAAGTTCCCAGCACATGCATTGTGACCTTGACCTACAGACCTTGATGTTCTGTATTTGCTGTACTTTGGTCTGTTTCCAGTTTTCTGGTGCTTGTGGAGCTACTCTGATTTAAAGAGACACTCTAACCCCCATTACTATTTTGTCTTTTGGTCATGGTGTTCAAGGTGCCCCCCACCACTATAATCTGAAGCCCCTTTTTATCACAAGCTCTCCAAGCCTGATATTAAACCAAATTATATATATAATAAAAATCTTTATTTTAGAGCAGAGAAAGATACCCAAATGGATCACAGATGACCCAGGCGGATAGGATGATGCTGCAATACTTTCATAGCGATAACATAAATCAGAAAAATACAGGAACAGGTAGTTACAATCCTCTAAAAATAAGAGGTGGGGAACCGACCGGGAGAGCCCACGACGGGGGGGGGGGGGGACCGAACCACAAATCCATAGTTGATTACAAGCCCCCATAAACAACTTTAGATAGTGTTGCCTTTAATGGATGGCAGTGGGAAATTTAGATGCTACATGAATAATAGTAATTAAAAAAAAAACAGAAAATTTTAATGTCATGTAAAAAATAAAATCCAGGGAATAAAAATACACCTGCGCAATAAATAGGTACTGTTGGTTAAGCCTGGTTGCTCATTGCAGTGGCATTTTTGTGACAAGTCCATCTTCTAGGCGTTTGTGAAAGATCGCGATGGATTTTTACTGACAGCGAGGTGTTATCCAAAATCCATGTGTTTTATTTTCCTTAAGGACCTCAATCCTTTACAATGTATAATGCAGAAAAGAACAACAAATCCATGAGGTCAATGGCTGAAATTTAAAAGATCGCTCGGATTAATTGCTCTATTATTTTTTTTTTACTAATATAGGGTCTGACACATAATTCCTACTCATCGCACTGAATGACGGTTTTATGGTAGTCAGTGATACAGTGATATTTTATCAGCACGTTGAATGTTTGCAGGCAGAGCTGAGCCGTTTAACGTTCTTAAGCACATAAGATGATAAAGCCAGTGCTATACCTGTACTCATCAGGGTTTTCTGAGTAAATGAATGACCTTTCTGATCCGATATCACCAGATAAGGTGGAAGTGTAATAGGGATTGTGACATAAGCAGTGTGGAAACCTCTGTACTACTTCTTACACAACCTCAATCAGTAATCAGTAGATCATGCAGTGATGGGGTTTTGGAGAGCCTGGTACCCAGTACTGGGCATGTTGTGTGGCAAAGTGCAAAGCCCCCTACACAGTCGCAAACTTTAGTGTAGTCTCTGTCAGCTAGAGTCTGTCTATATCGATCCAGCCTTAACTCACTCTTTCGCTGTCTCTTTGATTTCTATAACGTAGGAGGGCCAAGCACTCAGTCTCAAAAAACCTTCAATTTATTATAATTAATTGGCAATGTTTCGACTCTACCTGACACTTTCTCAAGCCTTGAGAAAGACTCTTGATAAAGGCTCATGCAGAGTCCAACCTTTCCAATTATTCCCATAAACCTGCCATTTTTGGACTGCCAGTCCTTCTTCATTTTTGGGTTGTGTTGCGAAACTTGACTTCTCCATGGCTTGGTGCACCTGTTCTCCTTGTTCCTTTGAAGGTGGTGTGCTAGTCCTACTTCATATCTGTACTCGTCTTTGATTTCTGATGTGCATCAAGTCATTGCTCTCCACAACAGAACACTACTGCCAGTACAAGAAAGAAACTCATTGATTTATTGGACGGTAGAGCACATTTGTGTTAACTTAACAAGCTTTTATCTTTGGCAACTCTAAACTATGTCATGGAAGAATCACCTTGGCTCTGCAGATGTATGCAGACACTGGCTCCGATGATGCCCACCTTGTCTGAGCATCATCAGAGAGGTAGTGCGAAAGCATCTCCAATGTCAAGGAAAGATATCACTGTTCGTTACCCAGAATCCTCTGTGGGGTATATATCTTATGTTTTATTCATGGATCTCACCAACATGTGGTTAAACTTTACATGAACCCATTTGGATGATTTCCCTTTCCGTCAGACTGTCATGAGGTAACACACGGCACGGTTACGGTCTACAAGTACCGGGCTGTGGTATCATTTTCCCCGATACTGCATCTTAATCTGTTCAGTATACTTTAGTGTTGATTAAACAGCGCGCTCTAAGCAACAAGGAAAGCGATACAATGCCTTTTAATATTTCATATGGCCTTTGAAGGTTATCATTATCCCGCATTTCCATTTGTGGCATTTCATTAACTAAATAGAGCAATCTGTTTTGTGGAAAACATGGATTTCATTTCTTGTTACTTCTTTTTCTTTTTTTTTTCTTTGTACTTCGTTTTATTACAGGGTTTCTTCCGGAGAAGTATACAGAAGAACATGATTTACACCTGTCACCGGGAGAAGAACTGTGTTATCAATAAAGTCACGAGGAACCGCTGCCAGTACTGCAGACTACAGAGGTGCTTTGAAGTGGGAATGTCCAAAGAATGTAAGTTGAATGTGAAGTATCCTTCTTCTTTTTTTTTTATTAGTGAAAACGCTCATTGCCAAAATGTGAATTAGAAGAGAATCATTTGGAAGCCTCAGGCTTCACCATTAAAACAACATTTTCAGCTTCAAATGTGTGGATGACAAGTCTTACGGTATATATTTTAAGCTATACGATTTGCTAGCAAACCTCTAGCGAATGCATACGTCTCTGCCGTGGGCTGTAAGTAGCTTGTGAAGAGAATGTGCTAAACTCTTAAGCATAGACACAATTTTATCATTGTTACTGTCAGTTTGTCTTGTGGAAAGTCAAGACGGAGACCAAACTATAGATAAACTCTAATCCTGCACATAAACTCACTTATGTGCTATTTAAATGGATAAGGCAAGTTAAAAAGGGAGGGTATGACCCAATATGGCTCTCCCTGATACACCCTTTCTTTTTTAACCCTTTTGAGGTGTAAACGCACCTTCATTCCAGCACAGTGCTCCCCTTGCACTGTCGTTCAAGTCACAGCAGTCATGTATCTGTGAGGAGCCTGGACACTTGAGCATCCAGCCAATCCAATGGCTCTCAATGCAGGTGCTTTGACAGCTGTTGGCTAGAAGGCTGAAATGAAAAGGTTTTCATTCCTGACCTCTCTAGGAAGCCAGATCACTGTGCAAGCACTGGTCAGCACTCACTGATCTAAGCTTCCTCAGGGTCAGAGTGAAGACTGCTATTTTGGCACCCACGTGGGGAGGACGAGCGGGGTGCACACTCAGGTCACTGGGACCATTCAGTGTGCATTGGATGGTCACAGTACCTAGAGCGTTCTTCTAACCTGTGCCTTACATGGCTATTCATCCGCGTTGCTCATCTGTTTCTAAAATCATAGCAGTTCTTTAGCCAGAATCAGAACTACTCGACACATCCGTTAAATGGCATTGTGAGTACAGGAACTTTACAGGAAGACATAACTGGAGATTATACTGGGACAATTATTGTAGACAAAATAAACATGTTTATGAGAACACTGAAAGGGGCAACATCACAAGTGGCCTGCTCTTCGGTGTATACTTGCTCAGGTCTCCTAAGGTTTTAGCTTGATGGCTGAGGAAGCCTCATTAGTTTTCCTCCTCTTTTACTTCTTTTGGTTGAAGTCACTTTTAAACTAAACATAATAACATTTTACTTTATGATATCATAAACTTCATGCAGCTCCAAAGTCTTAGCAAAGTGGTCTCCCATTGTTGTCCCTAATCTATAAAAATATAGAGGGTAGCCGCTAACTGATACCTTGGCGGTTCTAGCCGCCTACACACCTCATAACTAAAAGACAGGGAGCCGGGATGGATAGCTTCAATTAGCCATAACCAGAGACCAAAACATCAAGGTGACTGTTAAAAAAACAAGACATCGCTCAACGTGTTTCGCCCATACCGGACTTAGTCTTGAGCATTGACTACCCTCTATATTTTCTCTTCTGTGTAGACCATGGGCATGCATGTATTGGGATTTGATTTCTACATACCGATGTTGATAATATTTGGACAATTTTTCAGATTTTTCACTCATTTTGTGTGTGTCATTGTGTATTTTTCTGTTTCAATAAATTTACCCGTGCTGTGGGCACTCTGGTTGCACGTTGTGTAAATAGTTTTTTATTGATTATCTTTTTGGGTTAAACCCTTTGGGGGCCTCCTATACTGCCCCGATTGTTTCCGCTTTGTTGTTTATTGTCCCTAATCTAGCCTTGTGATTTCAATCCTAGTAAATACAGATTCACAGTATGCTAGCTATCCAGTCTAGTTCTGAGAACAATTTAGTACTCCTTTTTCTGACAATTGTCCGGTAACCCTAATGTATATCTTGAAATGCTGTCTCATCAGCTCCTCCTAGCTGAGCCAGTCTACATCTTATTTTTTTTATTTATCTTTTTGAGAAAGTAATTTACCAGGAAGGATACATTGAGATTTCTCTCATTTTCAAGTATGTCCTGGGTGGCGAGTATGTACTGTTAGGTGTCTTGCCCAAGGACACTTACTGGAGAGGTGCTCTTGCCGGGATCAAACCTGTGTCTCAATAGTCTCTCTCCACTTTTATAGAGCAGTGATGTTACCTCTACTCCACCCAGCCGGTCAGTAGTAGTACGTTAGTACCTTTTTTATGTCTCGTTTTGTTTATGTATTTGTGATTAGAGCTTACACTTTTCTCCATCACCTCAGGATGTTATCCACTAATTTTCATTGTTTAGTGTTCTTGCAACTATAATAAAATTCTGCGATCCAGATATGAAAAAAATCAAAGAATAAAAGGAGAAGTTTCATCAGTGAAACTTCGCCTGCTGTTGTTTTTATTACCCTTTCTGGAACGCCAAAGTTTGTTGTGTTTGCAACAATGTTAAGCAATGGCAAATACTGGATAATCCCTTTTTATTTCTTTGTGTTTTAGCACTTATTTTCGAATTTACGATTGCGTATTCATTGGTTGTTTTAGATCTTATGTTAGAACGTTACAAAGATTTTTCATAGTTTTGCACAATTAAAAATACGAACAATAAAAAATGTGTATATGTCAACAAGGATTTGCCTCGGTAGACCAGTCACTTTCATTCTGCCCCTTTTCCGATTCCAGGAGTTATTCAATGAATTTGGTCAGTAAAACTGTTCCTGCGTCTTAGCAAATGGACAAGAATTGATTGTAGATTTCTTAAAAACATGGCTTATATTTTTGTATTTGGGTTGTGTCTTTATTGTGTGCTTTCTCCGTATAGATGAGCAGCCACGTGAAGGTCTGTTTTAGCTTCAAATGGCTGGAAATCAAGGTTTTCAGTCACTTTGCTGATATGGGGGTCTATTCCAACCCTGGTGTTAACTTAACCAGAGACATTGAAGTCTATGGAGTTGCTAAGTTTACAACAGCTCTGGTTAAGTTTAGAGCCCATGGTATCCTCTCCTCTCTGCTCACAAAGACCAGGGTCCAATAGAATATGGCCACCAGTTTTATGTGCTATAGTCAAACAATTGTTTTGATCTTATTAACCAGGATCAAGTATGGACATGAAAACACAGCATAAACACACCGATGAAGTAGAGAGGTGTCTGACCTTCTCTTTGGTTGATATGCTTTTTTGTTGTTATAGGAACCACAATAGAAACTAACTGTTATGTGATAGTGTATGTGGTAAGATCTTATGGACTACAAGCAACTTTTGTGTCCAGAGCTTTAACTAAGCCTTCAATGAGTCCTACAATGAATGTTACGTATTAAAATTGTCTTGACTGTCTTACCATCCTAAAGATGCATGGATTAAACACTTTACTCAGGCAGCATTCTCTTCACGCAACTGGCTGCCAATCAAGTTGACATACATGCCAACATCAGCAAATGGCTTGATGCCAATGACTATGCAGCATTTTAACTTAATTCCTTAGATCTAGGAGCTAGTTCATATTTTGATTGAATCTTTCTGTTTGGATTGTTTGGGTTGTATTCTGACCCTGCCACTAAGATAACGTCTGAAGCTGTCGTGCTCAGTGGCTTGAGACGATTTTCTCAACTATGCTTTGTATAGGAGCCACTAATAATAGCTCAGCTCCAGAACAGTGAGTTATTCCAACGTAGTACGCTTTGCTTGTCTCAAGACAGTATTCCTCAAATAAATACCAGAATTCAGAGCTTTGCAAATCCCACACTTACCTCTAATCCTTCAGTGCTTTCTTCGGCTGCGTGCAATGGACAAACAGTTCCCTGTGTCCTTTCGCAGCTTTGGCGTGACCCTGCATATGCAGGCTTGCACAGGGTATACAGTGGTGTTCAAAATTATTCAACCCCCAATGCTGTAAAGGGTTTTAGGGAATTTAGTGTACATTTGTAATTGTATTCAGAATGAAATCCTACAAGGACTTTTTAAAGAACCATATGCAACTAAAATGACATCAATTGGTTTTGTAATACAGTAGTAAATGTCTCTTTTGTGAATTGTTCATTGACACAATTATTCAACCCCTTAAAGACTACCACTCTGAAGAACAGAGGTTCATTCAAGTGTTTTCAATCAGGTATTGAAAACACCTGTGGATGTCACGGAGCAGCAATAAAGCATAATAAGCACCAATTAGGCAGCTTTAAAATGACTGTGATACTCAGCTCCTTCTAGACATTTGCTGGTGTGGTTACAAACATGGTGAAGTCAAGAGAATGGTCCAGGAAGACAAGAGAAGAGGTGATTACTCTTCACAGGAAGGGCAATGGCTATAAGAAGATTGCAAAGATGTTAAACATACCAAGAGAGACCATAGGAAGCATCATTCGCAAATTCAAGGCAAAGGGCACTGTTGAAACGCTACCTGGTCGTGGCAGAAAGAAGATGCTGACTTCGACTGCTGTGCGCTACCTGAAGCGTAGAGTGGAGAAAAGTCCCCGTGTGACTGCTGAGGAACTGAGAAAAGATTTGTCAGATGTGGGTACTGAAGTTTCAGCTCAGACAATACGGCGCACACTGCGTAATGAAGGCCTCCATGCCAGAACTCCCAGGCGCACCCCTTGCTGTCTCCAAAGAATAAGAAAAGTCGACTGCAGTATGCCAAAAGTCATGTGGACAAACCACAGAAGTTTTGGGATAGTGTTCTGTGGACTGATGAAACAAAATTAGAACTGTTTGGGCCCATGGATCAACGCTATGTTTGGAGGAGGAAGAACAAGGCCTATGAAGAAAAGAACACCTTGCCTACTGTGAAGCATGGCGGGGGGGTCAATCATGCTTTGGGGCTGTTTTGCTTCTGCAGGTACAGGGAAGCTTCAGCGTGTGCAAGGTACCATGAATTCTCTTCAGTACCAGGAGATATTGGATGACAATGTGATGCAGTCCGTCACAAACCTGAGGCTTGGGAGACGTTGGACCTTTCAACAGGGCAATGATCCCAAGCATACCTCCAAGTCCACTAGAGCATGGTTGCAGATTAAAGGCTGGAACATTTTGGAGTGGCCATCGCAGTCACTTGACTTAAATCCGATTGAGAACCTCTGGTGGGACTTAAAGAAAGCAGTTGCAGTGCGCAAGCCTAAGAATGTGACTGAACTGGAGGCTTTTGCCCATGACGAATGGGCGAAGATACCCGTAGATGGCTGCAAGACACTTGTGTCAAGCTATGCTTCACGTTTAAAAGCTGTTATAACTGTAAAAGGATGTTGTACTAAGTACTAAGATTGAATGTCACTTGGGGGTTGAATAAAACTGATAATGATGTGAGCACAGAAAAGACATTTGTGGTTATTTCATTATAAATGTTATGTTATATTTGTCCGACCTACACGTGCCTCTTTGATTTAATTGTAAGCAAGATGACTGAATGATCAAAATCAATGTCAAACTGGCCAAAACACTCAATTTCAGTGGGGGTTGAATAATTTTGAACACAACTGTATATATATATATATATATATATATAATGAGAAAAGAAAGAATCCTACACGAAAGGTGGATTCTGAGGGGCCTAATTTAATAATTAGTCACAGAAATAACACACACGCTTCATTCAACAGTAATTCCTACAAAGAAAAAGGGCATTACCCTGATAGGAGTAAACTTGAAAAAAGCCCAATGTATGGTTAGACTGGGGACACCCACTGGGTAAAACGTTATATATATTACAGGGCTCGAAAAATCCCAGGCGCCAGGTCGCCATGGTAGAAATTGCATCCTGGCGCCTGGGCTTTTGTCAGCCCATTCACTGTTGGTACAAGTGTGAGAAATCTTTATTGCAGCATCTGCCCAGCATCTCTGGGGGGTGGGGGGGCTTCGCCTCATGCTGTCGCTGATTGCCAGGGAGCCAGCTTTCCCCCGTGCTCCCTCCCCCAGGCATCACACAGAGAAATGAATGCTTAGCACAGCACACCTTCTCTTATGTTGCTCTGATGTTTATCTTTGCAGATGCACAGCAGGGGTTTACACACAGTTTCGCCTCTCAGCTCAGCTTTTGCCTAATCTTCTTAGGATCCTTAAAGGGACAATCTACTCAAAAAATCACCCCCCCCCCGTTTTTTTATCCTAACCTATCCCTATTCCCTTAATAAATCTTTTGTTTTTATTTATTTTTTTGTAACTGTAATACTTACCCTAAAATCCACTTCTTTCCGGCGGCGTCTTTTTTTTTTTTATACTCACCTCCCTCCTCTTCCGCTCCCGTCCTTCTTCATGCTTCTTGGCTTCTGGTTTACGTGAGAAGCGCGCATGCGCGCCTCTCACATAAGCCAGCCAATCGGCAGGCTTCCTCCCGGCTCCCTCTGAGGATTAGTGTTGCGCGCTAGAGGATGCGCGCAACACTAACCCTCAGAGGGAGCCGCCAGCTTCTGCGGTGAGTTGGAGACGTCATTGCGCTGAAAGTGCGATGACGTCTCCTACTCGGCAAAAGTCGGCAGAAGCGGGAAATATGATTCCCGCTCTGCTGACTGACAGCTGGGAGGGCGGAGTAAACTCCTCCGCCTCTCTCAGCTGTTTTCAGCCTTTTCTGCCGATCGGCTGAGCGGAGGCAGGAGGGACAGGCAAGGGAATACTCCGGGCATCATGACCACCTAAAATAGCTTAGGTGGTCATGTTGCCTAGAGTGTCCCTTTAAGTACTTTGTACATTTCAAACTGTAATAGCGGAGACAGAGGCATAGACTGGAGACTATCGCTCACTTATATAAGTTATTACCATAAAAAATAAATGGCTCCTAGCTTTTTTATCTGGCTCCTAGATTCAAAGCAAATTTGTCAAGCCCTGATTATTATATATATAGTTATGTCCATATATATTTGAAGACAGGCACAATTTTCATACTTTTGGCTCTGTATGCCACTAGAATAAAATTAAAATAAAACATTCCATTCCAAATGATTTTGAAGTGCAGACTTTCAGCTTTATTTCAAGGGGTTGAACATAAATATCAAGTACTCATGTTTCTACAATGACCCCACTCCTTTCAGGTGCTCTTTGCTGGGGGGGCACCTGAAACTGATGTCATCATGCACGTCACGATTACATGATTGCGCTGGGAAGGGGTATAGAAGCAAAGTCAGACCTCTGCGGGAACCCGGAGGGAGAGGTAAGTATAGGGAGAAATACCCTTCGAAGCAGATGACGTGTGGGGAACGTCCTCCACATATAGAGGGGAATCCCCATGATGTTCCCCACATGTCGTCCACATGCAAGGGGTTAAATAAAAATAGTTCTCGTTTTATTAAATTTAATAAATGAATTGGATATGGTGCTGTGTTTAAAAGTTCACTAAACACATTCAGTTAATGGCAAAATGTCAGATTTGTGTTGTTTTTTCCACAACATTAAATTCACAGGATATCGGCAAAAAATGGCTGCCGATAATCAGAATCAGTATTGGCCCTGAAAAAATATCAGTCTATCCCTACTATTTTTATTAACGATTTGTTGTCGATTTAAACCATTAGTTCTTTCACTATATGTATGCATATAAACATACACATACAGTATACACACTCTCAGGGCCCTACCATCTGGTCTTCACTAAAAATCAAAAAAGCTAAGGCCAGGGTTAGACGAGCACATTTCAGAGTGGAAGGAACGTCCATGAGAGTGGACGTTCCTTCCACTCGACACCTGTCTGGCCACCTCGCTGAACGCAGTTAGTGCGCTCAGCGCTGCAAAGCTCGATCCTCCTACGGAGGATCTCGCTTTGCAGCCGTGTCAATGCGCGTCTAGAGGTTTGATGGGGAGGCTTTGTGCGGGACACTTGTTATGTGTGCAATTTGTGCGCACGCTCAAGCGAGTGACCGGCCCCGTTGCAGCATCACAATGCTGCGACGGTCGCTGGTAGGCACATCAGTACGGGCGCACCTAGTGTCCTCTTCTGACACCGGCCTTACGGGGAAAAACCTGCGCTCACAAATTTCCCCTTAGCCTCCCTGTTTAAAGACCAGGTTACGAGGCAGGCGTTGAATTCAGCAGCCTGCCCTGTAACGAGCACTTCCCTCCTGGATACTCCCAGCAGCGCTAACGCATAATTAATGTTAGGACTTTGTGATCCTAATGCTAATTACTCTTTGCGCTCCCCATCTTAAGTGTAGGGAGAGCAAAGTACAGTAAGCTTGTGCTAGAAAACGCTATTACCGATGAGCTAATAGATTTTTTAACCCGTTAGCAATCCTGATCTGATCTGGCCAGCCTGTGGAGACCTCTTTTAACCTAGCACTAACGATCACGTATTTGAGCGCTAGCGTTAAGGAGGTGATAGAACCCTCAGTATTTAAATGAAAGGCCTGGTAATATTAGGTAAAGTAGTAAAAATTCAACTTAATAGTAAGTAAAACAGTAGGAAATAAATTTAGTCTGACAGGAACAGGTGAGGACAAGATTGGAAGGGAGGATAAACGCACCTCAAGTAATAAGAGCACTGCGCTCAGACCAGACACATACATTGCTTCTTTGTCAATAGTGATAACTGGGTCTTAAACCTGAGCGTTTTTAACATTTTTTTTAATTGGTCCAATAAAAGGAAAATCATGTTTCATTTTCCTTCGGTTTTCCCATGCAATTACCATCCTGTCATGAAACCTACTATTAAAGCTGCAGTTTAATCTAAATGTGGAAAATACCAGGACTGACTGTCTAACGCCACATCTCGTGCGATGAAACATTAGGGGCCCTATCAGGTGCCCCTCGCTAAAACGGGGACGCTAAGGGGAAATTAGCGTTTGCTAATCTCCCTTTAGCGACCACATTTCACCAGTGGATTACGGGGCAGGCGCTGAGTCCAGCACTTCCTGATGAAGTGGTGTGTGTGTACCACGAAACGCGTTGAATGTGACGCTTCTTTTTTTTAATAAACTTACTGCTATTTTATTTTATTCTACGAGTGCTCTGTTGTCCGAATCCATTCTCCATAATCCATCACGGAGGAGTCGGATTTACTCGAGAGACCCCACAGCAGAATGCACGGAATCCAGAGTCCTGCTGTAGACGAGTCGGTACCTGGAGGAGGGCAACACCCTATATTTTGATGTGCAGTTTACTTATGATCTAGTGAGTGCTTCCTGTAGGGGGCTCGAATTAGCATAAATTGTGTTTAACAATAGTACACGATTCTAAGTTTATGTGTCTAGGTAATACTCCCGCTGCTGTGTAGTGGCCGCTAGGGTCCAGGAAGCTCGGGACATTGCTAAAGCGGTTCACATGACCAGAAGGATCTTTCCTCTCCCAAGATTCTGTCGACGGAGTGAACGCGGAGGGAGACTGGGGACTTTTTTACAGATCGGGCCGCGGGATGAAAGGTGAGTTTTTGATTTGGGGGGGGGGGGGGTTTAGCTGGTGATAACTGATTTTACAGCAGTCAAATAGCGCCAGCTCTAAACTGTAGCAAACCTTTTGAGTTAGCGACAGCTGTGAGTAACTAGCGTTAGGACTATGTGATCCTAACGAGTTACTCTCTGCTTATACTTTGCGCTCCCCATGTTAAGCATAGCGAGTGCAAAGTACAGTAAGCTCATGCTAAAAAGCGCTAATACCGATTCACTAAGGTTTTTTAACCCATTAGCGACCGGTAGGTGATACAGGCATAACCAAGTGCTAATGCTCATTTATGTGAGCGCTAGCGTTAAGGAGGTGATAGAGCCCCTAGGTGTAAATCACAAATAAAGTATCTAAGAGAACATTACTATAATTCATGATAAAAATCTCATGCCCACTGACTGTTGCTCTCCAGAACTGGAAAACAAGGCCAAATGGTTACAAAAGAATCTGATTCATTGCAGAATGATGTGAAAAATATTATTCTTGCATTTGATGTACATTCAGTGAGTTCTGATAACTGAGCAAAATTTAGATCGGGAATCAAAATGCTCTAATTTTTCAAACTTAAAAACAGCCGTATCTTGACTGCTAGATGTCCGTTAGAAACTTCATGGGTTTTATGAGATGCAGAGTTGAAGGTTCTTGGAACAATGGTAAATGCTGGAAAAAAAACAAAAAACTATTTATGTGCGTCATATTCACAAACTACAATATAGTTAAGTTGCCAGCTGCTCTTGGCGATGGTGATGCTGATGAAGCACTGGATGCAGCTTCTGGAATAGTAGAAGCTTCATGAATTCCATGACATCCTACCAGGTACACTATGACCTCATAGTATTTCCATGGTGGTTGCTGGAGATTGTCAACAGGTATATCAGCCAAAGGAGTGGTTTTGCAACCCTTCATGATGCAAGTGTGTTTATTCTGCATTTTTGGTGAACATTTTGACCGACTGCTGAAGTCTTACACAAAAGCATAGAACAGGGATTTCTTTTTTTTTTTTGCATTTAAAATATCTATTTTGTCCAAAAGGTCACAGACGGACCAGGAAAGATGGCCTCGCAGGGCCAGAAAATATACGTATATAAAAGACATATAAAACAAAAGGGAAGGGGTCTCAAAATAGCATTGAGATGCGCAAAAATATACAGGGGAGGGGGTTTCATCAAAAAATTCAAAGTCCTCGGAAAGTGTCACAAAGACAAACAAAAGTCTTAGGAGATCACAAAAATAACAAATAAAAGCAAAAAGTCCTCAGATAAAGACATTATGGTGAGATGACATCAAAACGAAATAAACGGAAGAGAGTCTCAAAAATAGGTCGTCGGCATCAGCCAGTGTCCCAGAGTGAGGGTAGAAACAAGGCCCCCAACACAAAATAAAGGCCCATCAGGAGTCGAGACAGGCAATCCAGGAGGGTCACCTCGGCGGGATCAAAAGACCAGACAGGCAGTATAACCATAGCGCCGACAGTAGCAATCCGGCCTCTACACCTCTGGAAGGCTGGGAGCAGCCCTCGGTCGCCAGGCCACCTGGACACCGATGGGAGCAGAGGACTAGAAAAACCCGCCGGGTCACCGCAGCCAGCTGTCCAGACATCGTCACCGCTACAGGTAAGACCTCCAGGTATTCGGGGCGCACCTCCACAGGCCGTGCGATCAGAAAAGGAGCCACATCTCCGAATCAACAGGGCCCCGTCTGCACCCAGCAGGAACTCTCTACAGCTGCACCTCTGACAACACCGCCGAAAGCCCATCGACAGCTGGCCCAGCCGGGGCCACCGTAGAGCACCATCCAGCTTCCTGCCAGACCTGGATCCACGATGCCCAAAATTCCTCCATCAGCTCTGTCAGCATTCTCTTGAGGGTCCGGGTATCCAGATCAGACATCTGCGCAACGAGGTAAAGGGTGGATAGGTGTGCAAGGAAGGGACTACGGTCCAAGCGATGGTACAGGTTTTAAAAATGTCTGTCAGAGTAGGACACACGTGTAGGCCCGAAACCCCGATCCGGCTCAGTTGTCGACCGGAGGACCCGCAACTCTTCACAGCACCCGGGCGCCAACTCCAGAGGACATTAGCCACCGAGTGGGGGACATAAAGCAGACGGAGGGACGTCCAAAACACATAAAATGAAAGGTCAGCTCGGGAGCTCAGAAATGTGCGTTCTTTCCCATCTGCAGTCAGCTCCGCCAGATCAGGGAATTCAAACTTTGGCCCCCAAATTTTGCTGGCCTACATTTCCCAGAAGTCTTTGAATGCAATTTATAGGCAGGGAATCATGGGAGCTGTTGTTCAGAAACATCTGGAGGGGAAAGAGTTTGACATCCTTGTCAAAGATGATTAAAAGGTTGTGTTGTACCTTGAAAGGACTCCCGAAAATTAGACGTCCATTAGTCGTTGCTGCTCGGCTTCTGTCTCTTCTTAGTTTATTGATACCTAGTATATATGATGAGGGGAAAACCACGTGCAGTATTTGAAAGCATAATCGTTTTGTAGGCCGGTATTCCCTGATGATTCAGCAACAAAAACAGATAAAATGAAATAACAGGACCTTTGCCAAAATAAACATATTACACATATTGTGTAATACAGTAAGAAACCCAAGACCCAAAAAACAATGTGTTCACAGGAAATGGATATATGTTTGTCTGAACTCGGATGGACCCTGGAACATCCTGATGGTATATGATACTTGGAAAACCACATACATAAAGGGACACTCTTACCAAAACAGAGTAGAATAAACATATGAAACAAAGAATTTTAAAAACAAGATTACATAAAATAAAGGTCTTTGTCCCTTAAAATCAACAGCACACATAGAGGACTTTATCAGGGGTGTTTATCTTTTGTGAAGGTGGGTGGAATCTTTGTATAAATAAGAATTCCAATTACAGTGGTATCACAAAGTGGTATCAATAAGTGAACTTTGCTCCCCCCAGCCCCTCCCCCACCCCCTCGCATGTCCTTAACTTCCAGCATACAGACCCCCTCCTCCTAAATCTCTGTCTCTCTTTTTTTCTACAGCTTACCACATGCAGCCGTCTCCCATAAGTTCTACATCTGCTCTCTGCAGTGCCGCCCACCCAGTCCTGGCCCCAAACCTGGCCCCAAACTCATTGCTTCTCTTACAGCTGCTGGCCAAGCTTCTTGCCATTCCTATGCAATCCTTGCTTTTCTCTCTCTAGCCACCAGCTCCACACTCCCCTGCTCCCCCTTTGTTTCACTTACCTTTGTCCTTTAGATTGTATGCTCACGGGATGTCTGGCTGAGCACTTGGTTAATATGCTGTACTTCCTAGACTAGCTATCCTACAGGCAAGGGTTGTCTTTTCCTTATTTATCTTGTATGTCTCATGTTTGTGCTTCCCCATTGTACAGCGCTGCAGAATATGTTGGCGCTTTATAATTAAGGATTAATAATAAATAAAGATTAATAATACTAGTAAAATAAACACACTGATGGTGTTAATCATTAACCTTAGCTGACTGAAAGCCTTTTTATAAATTAAATTTTTAAAGGTAAAAAACAAAGGTTAGCCCACAATTTGAAGATTTGTAACAGCTGCTTGAGATGGGCCCAGGCAAAGGAGAAGGGTACAGGCTACTGTCGCCATGACCACTTAAAAGGACAATCTACATACTGATTTCCCTCCCAGAGCAAGGGCTTAGCTCCTCCTTGAAACTCTGATCATTGAGGAATGACTTGAGGTTCAGGTTCTGGGACCAGGGAGATTAAATAAATTCCCTCTTCCCTCCCAATCATAATTGGATTGGCTGTATGTCCCTTGGAGTTGGGAGAAACAGGAAGGGGGTGCAGAGGGATCGGGGGGTTAGAGCTTGATCACATCAGGTGCATTCAAGTTCTTTATTTTATAAATTTGGAAGAGAGAGACCTGACTTTGTATGATCTATAAATACTGGAAGGCTTGACAAATCCTTGTTCCAGGTAGCCAGGCGCTCCTAGAATATTACCTCAAAATTTATACACACATATGTACACATTAAACCTTCCCTGCCACCACAACCATGCAGTTGACCTCCACATTTTCTTGCTGGTGGCTTAGATTAGTATATATTTGTCAAGCCTTGATGTTTGGTGTATCTTATTGCTGAATAGTGTGAGGGTTTGTGAGTTTAACCAGTGTCCTTGCTACGGTTAAAACATATATGTTGTTGATATCTTCTGATAATAATGAGAATAATTTAAATATTGAGTGATCTGTAGTGTTTTAGGGCTGGTTTTCTCATAATTGAACCCATTTGAAGGGTTAAGTCTTTTTCCGTCACTGGCTTTCAAAGTTTTTCTGGAAGCGTAAGATGGAATGATAATATTCATAATTTGCTCCATGTTCTGTAAAGATGGTTATGTAATAGCAGTAATTGCATCAAGGCTTCTAATGAGAATTTCTTCCACTGCCATGTATGACAGATTAATAGCCCATGAATTCATTTTCTGCTCGTTGTGTTTCACAAAACTATTTTGCTGAGCAATTAATAAGCTGGTAAAGAAAAATAATACTGTTGTCTTCTTTGTGTTTTCTGATGTTAGCCGAGTGCCGAAAAGCATCTTACAGGCGCCATTTCTCCTGTTCCTTCCTTAAATTCCGTTCTAATTTGTCACGACTTCAAATGATCATTCATTAGCCTCGTTCCGGTTTTAAGGCCTTTGTTCGAAAGCGTCTGTAGCAAGAGAAGAAAATATGCTTCTGCAGTTTTAATTCTATGCAGTATTTTGGAGTATTAATTGAACAGTCCCATAGCCCCAAATTGTTCTGCTTTGTGCTATAAAGTCCCGAGTTGAGGTCACCATCCCTCAGAGTAAGCGATTTGCCCTGATTTCTTCAGCAAGACAACATGACAGGCCCTTCTTTGGATGGACCCACCACTTTTCTGTAGGGATTACCGACTTCTTGCATGCTTCCTCTTTTTTTTATGGCCAGAAACTGGCACCCTCATCTTTTCTGGACTGCCTGCTCACCTGTCCCAATATCATACCTTTCAATTTTAGGAGGAATGAAGTCGAAGCCTAAACCCTAGTATAGTTTATTGTTGTCTATATGAGTCGCGCCGGAGAAGGTGGGTGGAGATTGAAAATGGCCCATTCAGGAGTGGCAGGGATGTAAAGATGTAAAACAGAAGAACCAAATCTACCAACTGAGTCCCAAAATAATTGAATAAAAGGACAAGACCATAGGCAGTGCCACATATTTGCAGGAGAGTAGTGGCATTTAAAACAACGATCAATTAAATAGGCATGGCCCATTCTGGTACTTGCCATATAGGCTTGGTGGAGGATTTCATACAACATTTCCCAGTAACTGGAGGAGGGTATATATCTCCAAGTGAGTTGGCGTGGCTCTAATGAAATCCTGGGACATAAGGGAGGGGAAACTAAGTTGTATAGGTTAAATTGTGTAGTTGCGTAATGATTAATTGCTGTAGGTGCAAATAATATATTGAGTGTATGTGTAAGGGGGTTACCAGGTCCTTGAGTTCTGTGTAGGAAATGGGCACCCTAGACATGTCTTTTGAAAAACTTTGTAGTTGGGTCAAGCCCCTGTGGGCTAAAGTTCAAAAGATAGGTGCTGGGGAAGCCCATTGAAAGTTTGGGTTATGCAAAATAGGGGACTATATTGATGTTTGCCAGGATAAGCCTAGGCGCTTGCGGATCTTGATCCAGGGATTTTGGTTGTGTACAGCAGAGGATTGTTTCGTATGGTTTAGCGGGTACCAGGGGAGTGTTGGTGGAGGAACGCTAGCAGAGAGCTCGAGGGCAATAGTGCTTGTCAACTGCATGTTCAATGTAGTGGGAAGAGCCCTGTAACCAAAGCGTAGCTAAGCTATAGTCGGATAGGCCTAGGAAATTAATGCTACCCCAGGAGAGAACGCCTGGTGGAGGCTAGAGCAATATATATTGGCCCGCTTATCTTGCCAAATGAACGAAACAAATACAGGGTTATTCAGAGAAAGGTGAAAACCAGGAGAACTGTCAGGAGAAAAGAACAATCTAGACCAAATAGCTGATTTGGAAAGTGAGAAAAATGGGAGAATTTTTCTGGTTTGGCTATTTTGACCTAGAATTTTCACTTCTGCCAATTCTCCTGATTTTCACCTTTCTTTGAATAGACCTGATAGTTTTTGAGTTACTTTAAGGTCCGCTTTGTGCAGTAGAATAGGTAGAACTTGTAAAGGGTAAAGTAGTTTTGGGAGTAAAATAAAGACGCCTAAGAGACTGTGGTCGAGAAAACCTATAATATAATTAAAACATAACCTTCATTAATAGTATAAAAGAAAATCCTTACAAAAAATGATATTTAGCATACACTACAGTGAAGCGAAAAAACCAAATAATAAACAATGAAAAAATATACAAAGAAATAATAATTGAACCGGTCTGTAGCAGCTGATACTGCTCTTAGTAATATAGTAATATCTTGTTAAGAACACTCTAAACAATATATCCCAAATTGTGGTTATTGTTACACTTTGCCCACGCTAATGGAGGGAAAGCAGTCCATAAGAGATAAATATCTCTTAATGTGTAATAATAAAGTCTGCAAACAGCCTGTGCAGTAATGCTCAGCCCAACCTGATTAAACAAGCATTCCACCAAGCATTGCTTATCCTATTAAATTCCTCACTGTCATTTGCACCCATATATAAATGATCAAAGTAAAAGGGGCCTGTCAAAATCGCTCTATGGCTGAAGTCACATAAGGGCTGGTCAGTAAACCACCAACACACGTCTGACACATGTTTCGCTCCTGCTCCTAACACGATGCAACAATGTAGCCACAACTTATTTAAACGATCGTCGTTCCGCAAGCATATCCCACGTGTTGTGTTCTCCACCAACCAGATGCACTTCCCCATTATCACCCCTTTAACTCTATGACTAGGAGAAGCCGGTCACATAACCAATTGCACCAATCACAGCCAATGTATCGCCGGTTGCCAAAGTTACTCAGACAACATTCAATCCATGATTGTGGAGCGTATCCTTATCTGATCCGATCTAAAATCCACATCTAACATCATGTGCAAGCATACCTCATGAATAATGTACACTCCACACCTATCCTTGGCGGGTTTCCGCATAACAACCTGCACATATAGATAATAACATTAAATGCAAACTACGATAACCGGTACACACCAATAACACACATTATTTTAAATAACCATACCTCGATCTATCAATATATATTGTTTATTAATGTGATTACAAGATACCTTACAGGGAAGTATAAAGTCCTCCATAGGGGGGCTCCATAGATAGAATCATAACATTACATCAATCAACATAATAACACATATATATGGATATTACATCTCACTATCAAATGGATATACCTTATACAACTCCCCTAAGGGCTCCATTTAAACATAATAGTCATATAACAATTAATAAATAACTAAATCTCAAAATGAACTTAACTTATAACATCATATAAAAACTCCTAACAAAAAAAGGCCCGGAGGGTCCACCTAGAACAAAATATTGTGCCAGGGACACTGAGTAAACACAGGGGTACCCAAGGGGAAACGTCCAGAAGACAGGACAGGGGTCCATCGAAGCCTAATAGGGAATCAAAAATTGATATAGCTATTCCGTAATAGGGGACAGCCAAGAAAAATTATGTCCGAGGCGCCATAGTGTTGTGGGATGTAGGATCGGGACTGAGAGAGAATGGGTAGAGATGTGCCAAAAAGAAGGGGGTTTAAACAGCCAGTTTTTTGGGGGGAAACCACCAGAGAACAGAATAAAAGGACAAAGAAAAACTGATATTACAGATGTACCTCAGGACTCTTGTGGGATCATCAGACGCTGCGGGTGGAATTGGGGTATCGACGGGGGGAATTGTCCCTCCGCATTGTCCTGTAGCCTGTGCTAGTAGACCCGATCCCAGCTGCGGGGTGTTTGTGGAGGAAGGATAGCGGCTGGAAGTGCCTCCAGTGGACGGAGATGCAAAAAAAAAGAAAGACCAGCTGTCCTGTGTAGTAGACGGAGAGGCTCTCAGTGGTTCACGGAAGTGGCCTGCTGGTAGGCTGAAAACAATGGTGACTGCCATTGCACAGGGGTCAGAGGAGACGCAGCGTTCGGCTCCGAGGTATCCTGTTGTTAATGGGAGCCGGAGGTTATGGTGAGTGCCGGTTGGTGCCCCAGCTGGATTAATTGAGTGTAACGTCCCACAGTTGGTTGTGGGGGACGTGCAGCCTACTCGCAGCCTCGGGACTTCCAGGGTAGTGAGAGAGGGTGTCAGAAACGCAGCAGAATCCATAATCTTGCTTCCAACCGGTGCCCTCGTGCCAGGAGGATCGATGGACGATGACTGGCCCGGCAATCGGTCACCGTGAGCATCTCAACAGCAGAGCTGTATTAAGATGCAACCATCTTCATTGGACCGACTCCCAGAAGTCTCTCGACCCCTGTTTTTTTTTAAATATTTTTTATAACCTCTGTAGTGCTCAAATTTCACTAAAGAATAAAAAAATATGAAAATTTAAATCTATTGTTAAAATATTAATAAAAGTATATTTATATATTAATATTTATAGCATTGCTTGTTGATCAGTGGTGAAATTTAATTACCATTATGAATTGAAAAAAGTTTTTTTTCCCCTCGTTTCGGCAGAAATGAAAAATGTTTTGTTTTATCCCCCCCCCTTTTTTAGATTAGCACTTTTAGCAGAAGGGATTTGTGAAAAGTTAAATTTGGTGGACATTAGTATTGTTTTAACCTAATTTACTATGTAAGCTACTAGCTAGATAACTGTTCAATGACTGCTGATAACAATTGTTCATGGTCATGTCCCTATAGAATCCATAACTAATTAAACCTTTGCACCCTTAGGATTTATTCCTTTTTCTGGCTACTAGGCAGCCATTTACTTCAGATAAGGGTTGAGATGTTCATTGGTGGATCAGGAAGAAAGAAAACTCGAACTTACATGATAATATAGACTAATTAAACTTACTGTGTAAACCAGATAATTAAATAAAAATTATATATTTATATATATATCCTTCTATTAGGACGTCTAACATTGTTTTGATTTTTCTTTTAGCATATTTTTTGTTCCGAGTATCCAGCTCATGTACAAAGTAAGTTCAACTGCTGACATTGAAAAAACACAAATTAAAACCCTGGAGGCAGTGCCTAAGGGTGATAAGCATTTAATTAAGTGCAGGATTGCTGTGTCGGTGGCCTGAATACATAACAAGCCTTTTGGTTATTCCAGATAGGACCACTTGTCTAGAGAAACGAGAAAACGTGTTTTAGCACTTCTCAAAAGGCATATATATTGTCTAGTTTTGCAATTAAAGATGAATGGAATTCATGCTTTTAACTCACAGATAAAACCCATCATACATTTATAGGTGAATTATAGGGCTGGTTTGCTTTGTGATTGACATCTATAATGGAGTTTCTGAGCCACTAATGTGCGTGTAACAGGCTGACCCACTTTCTGAATGTGTATCATTGTTTTATGTTTTGTGTTCTGGCTGCTTGTAAGGTGATTTATTGTTCTTGCCACTTGTATGGTGATTTAATGTTCTTGCCACTTGTATGGTGAGTTTATGTTTTTACCAGTTGTATGGCAGTTTTATGTTTTCCCTAATTGTATGGTAATTTCCTCGACATTTGTGTGGAAATTTTATGTTTTCCCTGGTTGTATGGTAATTTCCTTGCCATTTGTATGGTGATTTAATGTTCTTGCCACTTGTATGGTGAGTTTATGTTTTTACCAGTTGTATGGCAGTTTTATGTTTTCCTAATTGTATGGTAATTTCCTCGACATTTGTGTGGAAATTTTATGTTTTCCCTGGTTGTATGGTAATTTCCTTGCCATTTGTATGGTGATTTAATGTTCTTGCCACTTGTATGGTGAGTTTATGTTTTTACTAGTTGTTATATGACAGTTTTATGTTTTCCCTGATTTATGGTAATTTCCTCGCCATTTGTGTGGTAATTTTATGTTTTCCCCTTGTATGGTTATTTTATTGCCATTTGAATGGTAATTTAATGTTTTCCCTGGTTGTTTCGGAATTTCCTTGCCATTTGTGTGGTAATTTTATGTTTTCCCTGGTTGTATTGTTATTTTCTTGCCATTTGTGTGGTAATTTTATGTTTTCCCTAGTTGTATCGTAATTTCCTTGCCATTTGTGTGGTCATTTTATGTTGTTCCTTGCCATTTGTGTGGTCATTTTAGGTTTTCCCTGGTTGTATAGTAATTTCCTCGCCATTTATGTGGTCATTTTAGGTTTTCCCTGGTTGTATGTTAATTTCCTTGCCATTTGTGTGGTCATTTTATGTTGTTCCTTGCCATTTGTGTGGTCATTTTATGTTGTTCCTTGCCATTTGTGTGGTCATTTTATGTTTTCTCTGGTTCTATGGTGATTTTATAAACCAAACAAAAATAATGGTAGCGCTTAAGTGATATTTTGTTTCCTTTCTACAGTGAAAATTTAAATTGTGTTTTAGAAATATATAATCAGTGAATAAAAAATGAAAAAGCACAATCTACCAGTAATTAAAGTGAACACACTTGTGCAGGTAAATACCAGTAACGTGCGCCCTGCTGCAAAACAGCATATCCAAATGTTGTCATGTCAACATAAAACATGAAACAATATTATCAATGAATGTTGCACACTTGTGAACAAAATAATCAGTGTCTGCAAAATAAATAAAAAAGTCCATAGTGCTTTCTGTATGATGAATAAAATATGTGCATGAGGGTTTATTGAAATCCACTCACAAAACTGCGAGTGACATTGTGTCACTCAGACATCATCGCCCCGGGGAGGATCAAACCCCTAGTATGCATAGGATTCCCACTGGGAAGAAAAAGTTTTGAATCCTGGCCGGATCTCATTCACACAAGCTCCCGTCCATCTCCATGGAGTCCTGTGGACTCCTGAAGCTGGTAACTCTTGTGGCGCATAGCGCTGCTGGTGTTATCATTTAACACCTTGCAGTCATTACGACTGGAGATGCTGAGAAAACGGCTCTGTCGTTTTACAAGTGTCAAATGGCAGGTGCTAGTGGAATAGGACAGACGCACAGGTTTTCCATTAGCATCTGCCATTTAACACCAACACTGGAATAGGGACCCAGGTGTTTTATAAGTTAAATGAGTTTCTCTGCAGCCTGGAGAGCATTCTTCAAAAGCCAAGTGTGGATTAGTTTATTGACAAGAAAAAAAGTCTGAATGTAGAGCTTAGTAATTATAAAATATATTTAAAATGGTAAAATGCCTAAAAGACCGTTTTTTGAGGATGGGGAAATGGATTTTATCACTATTGGTCATTTTGGCTTCCATGATTCTAAACCAATAACACCCTTGTTATTGCAAGATACACAGGGTTGTATAAACAGGAATCTGCACAATATCAACCATTCTAAAGGCATATTATCAGCAGTGACTATGGGGGATGTTTTCATAGAGCATTTGCTTGACATGGTTTGTCTCACTGTCTGGGAGGGAGTTGTTAGAGTAGAATGGCCTCTTCAGACACATTCAGTCAACAAATGGATTGGGAACACATAGCCCTGAATTGACACTTGATGATATGAGGTCAATTTAAGGATACCTATATACAATACTTTATCAATCAGGCGCAGGAGCACAGACCTATCCCCCCCCCCATTTTTCATGGTTGAATAACTCCAAACCTTAAACTTACAGACTTCAAGGCCTAATTTTTATGAAATTGTCAGCTATTCTCATTATCAATTAATCGCTTGGTCATTCTGACCAGGTGCTCGCGTACCTTGTGTGTGAAAAGTATGCAAGATACGCAATTTGAGTATGTATGTGTGAAAGTTACGGTCACTACGAAAATTGCTAACAAAAAGGGGGTGGTTTGATTTTTTTAACACCATGTTCCTTTTACGTTAACAAAAAATTGTTGTCGGTATGTTTATCCGATTAATCAAAAAAATAATCGGCCAACTGATCGATTCTGAAAATAATCGTTAGTTGCAGCCCTATAAAATATCTTGTGCTATAACAGCACACAGTTGGGGGATGTGACTTACTGATTAGATCTGTAAGGTCTTTGGCCAAATTCACCAAGACTGTTCTTCTCATTCTTCTGACCATTTAGTAGACTTCAGTAAAGATGTGGAGTTATTTTGAGAAGGATATAGTCTAGGGCAGTGGTTCTCAACTGTCCTTTCAACACCTTCACTACCAAGTTATTTTCTAAAAAAACATTGTCAGGAACCACTGTTTTTTTTTAAAAATCATTTTTAATTAATTATACAGTAAGAAATATTTGGCCATATACCCAATGTATTTATTGCTGTAATAACATATTTGGCCAGTAGATGGTGCCATCTACTTCCAAATTGAGTTACAGGTGTTACAGTTGCAGCTCGTGTTCCCTGCATTGGCTGCTGAATGTCCGATGTCAGGACATTCAGTTAGCCGAATTTACACAGTTTTAGCTCTTTTGCGCATTATGCACCTTCTGCAGCCCAAAAGCAAAGGAAATTTGTTTGCAGCAAACAAATTTCCTTTGCATTTGGGCTGCAGATTGAGATATCTCTATCTGGCACCGAAGGTGCCTTTGAAGCCCAAAATTTCTTGGTCTCGGTAGTGAAGGGGTTAATTATGAAAAACTACCAAATTCGTCTCAATTATAAATTAATATAAAATTATTTATTTGGGCATCACGGCATTTGCACTGAGAGCTAATAGGAATGCAAAATAGCATCTTGTCACTTTGTTTCAATTTGCGCATGATGATTCATTATTTTTCTCAAAGTTACATTTTGGAGTTATACACTATTGTCACCTGTGGACTATTATGTTCTTTTTTTCTATTTGCATAAGCAATTATTTGCACTGCATATTTGGCGCTAGGAAGTGAAAGGCTGCTTTTAGGTAAATGAAATTCAGTGTGCATGTGTGACACGACATGACACAATACTGAAAAATAAATGGCGGTTCGGCAGGGTTATTGTGTTCTTTATGCTGTGCTGGCAGAAAAAAAGTAGCATGCAGCAATCTCTGTGTACATTAAAGTGTCTTCCTCTTATTGTTTTTTTTTCCGTAAAAGAAATGGGTGGAATATGCTGCGATAGGGAAAAATCCTGCGGTCATGTCCCATCATCACTTTCTCTTTTCAACTTTATCTCAACGTCATGTAGAGATGTTCTTAAACTCGGAGATCCTCAGAGTGTCTGTCACCTGAAATAATTATCATGCCATCAAATAGTATTAATTCATTAAATTGTATCTATATCCTGTAGACTCAGGTTTGAGATCCCTTTAGATTTCTGTGGAAAATAATATGATATATTGGAAAAAGGAATACCATTTTTATTTACTGAGGTAGGGAATAGTAACTGCCACTGAGGGATTGAAAATGTTAATACAAATCCAAGATGGCCATCTCCACAGTGAAGCAATCTGTTTACATTTTTGGATTTTTTTTTCATAATTATTTATGGAAAGTGTATTTTAGTTTTTCTTGGTTCTATTAGCCAAATTCATAGTGCTTACACACAAAGAAAGTGGTTAGTATATGTTTATTATTCAACTGTCTGTCTTTAACCAAGTGCAGTATAAAACTGCATCCGGTTGCCGTTCATGTGTTGGAAAAAGGTGTATTATCCCTTTCACTACCAAGTACTTTCTGTGGAAAGAATACTACCATAACATTTATTTGAAATTTGGGATGTTTAGTTATCACTTGGATTTAGGTTAAAATAGTAATTTTGCATAAAGATTGTTATT
The DNA here is from genome assembly GCA_009667805.1 of Leptobrachium leishanense. Classification (NCBI taxonomy): domain Eukaryota; kingdom Metazoa; phylum Chordata; class Amphibia; order Anura; family Megophryidae; genus Leptobrachium; species Leptobrachium leishanense. The sequence goes on from CM019067.1 coordinate 252,700,554, forward strand.
CGGAGATAGTTAAAAGCTTAAAATATTGTAATTTTCTGCACTTTTTGTTTGTCGTATATTTGTTTATCTTTTACGGACTATTGCTGGGATGAAAGATTCTAAGCTCTAGATGGTGTCCTATATCACCCAATTTCACATGGACTCTACATTATTAGCTTCCAGGCAGATTGCCTTTGCGTTTGCAAATATAGTAAATGTGATAAAGATATATATAACAAAATGACCAGCTGTCCTACTTATGGGGATTTGTATGAGCCTATTAGTAATGCAGCTTCCAAAAAATACCAATGGCATATAAAAATAATAACTGTCTAATTGAAGCTTAGAGGCAAACTTGTAGGAGGCTCAATACAAAAAGTTGATCGATTTAGTATGGCATGACCACAGGTATTGGTGCAGTCACATTGGTTTTAATTGGAGTTCTTCCCTTTTGTTCCAAAATTGAGACATCAGACTAGAAAACTGGCACAGAAGGACAAGACCTGAAAGATGGTCTGGTCTCATTCAACATGCCGGCTGGGTGGAGTAGAGGTAAGATCACTGATCTATAACCGTGGAGAGAGACTGTAGAGACTCAGGTTCGATTCCAGTAAGAGCACCTCTCCAGTAAGTGTCCTTGGGCAAGACACCTAACGGTACATACTCGCCACCCAGGACATACTTGAAAATGAGAGAAATCTCGTCCGAGGCGTTCCAGAGTCGGTTGCCTCGGCAGACCTTCTTCCTTATGCAAACCGTCTGGCACGTCAAGTATCAGAGGCCCCGGAGGTGTTTAGTGCGGCTTACCGTATTTGCAAGGCCGCTGCAGCCACCCGAGATGCCCCAAGAGATGTGATCGCGATCGCCGTGAATGTGGCTTGCAAATCGCAAATAATGGCTGCCCCGGGAGCTCGAGCTGATGTCCTGTACAACGGAACACTTCTGAAATTATTCCACGACTTGCCCCTCGCGACACTGATGGCGCGCCGCCGATACCGCGAGGTGCCAACTTTTCTCAGGCATAAGGGGGGTCCGGTACCGATGGGGCCCAGCTGGTTCCCTAGTGGTTACCCACGAAAATGTGCCATACGTTATCTCGGATCCTGCTGAGGCATGGCCTGTACTACTAGGCGCAGGGTTTGCCCCGGATGGGGTGATTACCTCCCCGGGCTGAGAACTTTACCGGTCATACCCTCTGGTTTACCTTCCTTTTGTTTCATTCAAGAGGGTACTCCTGTTTGATCCGTGGTTTTACAAATTTTTCCATTCCCCCCCCACTGTTTTGCCCGCTATTTTCTGTGACAAGTGGGATATGACATAGGCGGACACCCCCCCGCTTATAAAGTGTTAGGGAGGCACTCCGTAAGGTTTAGAGATTGGGTCGCTTATTCCCTGGATAACCCCCTCTCCCCCCCTTTTCTTCTTTTCTCGTCCTTATTAGAAATATGAGACTTTGAAAAGTGCTTTGACCCCCCCCCCCTTTTGATTTTGACTTATTTTCCCCTTTGCGTTTTTTGGGGACATTTGATTGTTTTCCTCTCTCACTGCGGAGATGACTTGCTCTGGTCTACGTACAGCCTTTTTCTTACAGAGTCTTTATCCATTCTGTTTTTTTTTTTTTTTTTATTCCCCTTTTTCTGCTTTGTTCTATGACAGTTGAAGTACCGGCCCTGTGTGGCTGTGGTTTTGTTGGTCGACTTGTGACCCTATTTGAAATCTCTAAATAAAGAATTTAAAAAAAGATTTTAGAAGTCAATGAGAAAAATGACAAATAAGGAGGAAGAAGAAACAGAAAATGAAATTAAATTGCATGTATTGTAAAAAAAAAGAAAAAAAAAAAAGAGAAATCTCAATGTATCCTTCCTGGTAAAATCCTTTCCTTTCCTTCCTCAACGTGGTATATTTGAGAGTTGCTGCTCCTCTCCAGCAGTAGTGGTCATTTTGTGTAAAAATAAGTCCTTCTATTAGCATTACATTGGCAGAGACACTACCATCGTCAACCCCTTACCCACAGTAGAATTGAATTTTATTGCTCCGAATAAAAGGTTGTGTAAGGTTGGTTCAGGATATCTTGGGCGTGTTACAGGCTAGCCCGAGACGTAAGACCAAGGAGCCCTTCACCCAGGTTCTGTACCAGTCTTTGAGGTGGCTGGGTTTAGCAATGGTAAAGGTGAACCTATAAGACAGGGACAGCAAAAAGGAAGGGAAACACCAGTCCTATATGGCCGGCAGTATACGACAGGAAAGGCACGGAAAAAGGGAACGTGGAGAACAGAACAGGGCAAGCCTGGCAACAGGGAACCACTACAAAGCAGGTGGAACGGTCAACAGAAATCCAAGTCACCCAAGTCACAGGGTTATAAAGGTACACAGGTAATCAGCCAAATCAAGGTCAAACACAGTATATCAGTAAGAGGGATTAAGAAACCGCAACAAAAGGACACTTAAGGGTCAGTAGAACTGGAACCACCGCAAAATGCCGCTCCTGACAAAGGGCCGCCTGGATCAGGTGCTCCACGGACGGGCCGGCCCTGGCCGTGCTTAATTGTAACTTGTCTTATTCCATCCTAGACACAAGCTGAGCTTCAGTCTCTGATGCTGCACTTGCTTAATGTACATACTTTGTATGGGAGACATTAATGTGACCCTAGACGAAGAATGGGCTATTCCAAACAGCTCTTTCACCATCTGCATCTGATGTTATTCAGTTTGAATAACATTTTACAAACCCTGGTGTTAAGTGTTTGCACTTCAGCATAATTACTCAACACATCAATCTAACAACACCTAAAAATCCCATACTGACCTCAGATCCGTCGGTGGTGAGAGTGGTGCGATCTAGGGATAGACCGATATCATTTTTTCAGGGCCGATACCGATACAGATTATCGGCAGGTTTTCTGGCCGATAGCCGATATTTGGTACCGATATTCTGTAAATTTAAAGTTCTGAAAAAAAACAGAACAAATCTGACTATGCCATGAACTCAATGGCCTAAACAACAATCTTCGTGCAAACGTTTCCACCGGTGCAAAAAAACCTTTAACGCGAGGGGCAATCCCTTTACGCCGAATGCCATATTACATAGTCAGTGCAACAAACGCACGTAATCGTCTACCGTGGGTGAACCTGCGAACCCTGCTTGAGCTTACTGTACGTCGCGCGATCTATACTTAACATTGTGCGCACAAACGCATTTGCGCGCTGGTATGCGGATGGTATTACAATCTATGCGCAGTTTGTAACGCACAGCGTTTGCGCGTATAATTTTAGCAACTCCTAAAAGCTGGTGGTAACGGCAAATCTGAACGTCCTGGCCGAAACCAAATACACCAGCCCAAAAAAAAAAAAAAAATGCAGCAAAGTATAGTTACACAGTCTACACATACCCAAACCAATAAAATGGAGAAGTTGTGCGTGCATGTATTATTGCTGCAGCATATATGCTCAGATTGACTTGTGGTTCTTAATTCTGATTGGCTGAATTGCGTGAAAAAAAATGACAGTAAGCACACTGAATTCTGCTCGCAACGGTACTGCGCAAGCATTTGGGCGCATCCGGTTTACGCGGGTTATTGATTGGGTCAAGAACGCGTGAGGATTGTAATTCCAGCGGTGATTTGCACACGCAAACGTTTAACGCTTGGCGCAAAACTTCACGCTTTGTGCAAAGATTGTAATATAGCCCAATATGTTTAACATGTAAACATTGCACCACGTCCATTTATTCAATTTAATAAGAATTTTTATTTTATTTAATCTTTTATTTTTTACAAACAATCAGACCGTGTCTTTTGCTTTCTTAAAGATCCCTCATATGATCCTGTATGTAAGGGGTTCAGCAACCTTGGCCCTCCAAGGGTTATATTACAAAGTTATATTACAGCTCTGGTTAAGCAGTCACTTGTAATATTGCCCCACGTTTTGGAATTACATCTGCTATGATGCTCATCTTCTCATTAGGTTCTTGGAGCCTCATGGGAAATCCAGTTCCAAAACATCTGGAGGTCCTAGGTTGCTGGACCCTGCTGTAGGAAATAGACCCTGCATCTCCTGTATAGGGAATTCCCTGCCAGATGGGATGGAAGCCCCATTTCTGATGCCATCACGCTCATGCACAATACGGTCAGTGAGCAGGGGTCATTCTGCAGTGAGGGCTTACAGCCTGATGTGGGAGAAGCCCCAGATTCGTACAGTTCTGTGGCATCTTGCGTGTCGCAGCTGCAGTGAGCAAACTTGTCCAAATATCGGCAAATAAAATGCCGATACCGATATCAGTAATTTTCTGAATATCGGCACCGATAATCGGCTAAACCAATATATCGGTCTATCCCTAGTGCGATCCACCGCTTCCTTACACCGCGGACACAAAGTTTCTAGCGCACCTCCATGTATCCCTCCAACAAACTGGCCGAATCTCAGGCCCATGTGCTCACATCCGTCTCCATGGAGTCCTAAGGACTCCTGGAGCTAATAACAGTGCAGCGCTTACTGCAGCTGGTGTTGGCTCCCTGCAGCTTGAAAGTACTCATGCCGACTCCAGCTGCTGGCAAAGTACTAAAGCCGACTCAAGCTGCTGGCAAAACAGCTCAGTCGTAATATGGACACTAAAGGCGAGCCGCAAATGGATAATGGCAGATGCAAACGTTTTCTATTTGCGACTTGCCTTTAACGTCGTTGTGATCAGGCCCATAATGTTATAATTTTTGTGACATTTTGGGAGTAACAGGGGTTTTACAAATAGCAGGTCTATTACAAATATACATAAATAGGTCATATGACAGTTTTTATTTATTTTTGCCATGACTATTTTGCGTCAATAACCTCTGTATTATTTATTACAAGATACGATCAAATATTATACTATATTGTTTAACTGCAGTTATTTGGGAACAAACAAGTTAAACCTATAGAGTTGTTATAATTTTTTTTAGGTATCTCCAAACAGCTTAGAAACATGCAACTGTTCCTGATCTTTATTTTCTATCTATAAATTCAATATTTCTAATTAAATGCTCTTTTTATTTTTGTTATTTAATGCTTGTATTGGAAGTATTATCCCCTTCAATACCAAGGAATTTTCCAGAAAGCCACGGTCGGGAACCAGTGTTTTTTTGGAAAATCATTTTTAATTTAATATACAGTAAGAAATATTTCGGAATATTCCCAATGTATTTCTTACTGTGATATTTGACAGACACACGTCACCATCTGCTGGCCAAAGGGATTTATTGCAGTTTGGCCTCTGTGCAGGATCAGCTAGGGAAATGTCATCCAGATACATTTCCAGCTGGTTTTAATCATCATGCCCGTAGTGGTAATACTGTAGGGTCATACTCTGGAGCCCAAATGCAAATGAATTTTGAATGAATAAACAAAATTCCTTTGCATTACTCCTGTGGCGCACCATATCGACTATATTTGATATCCGGGCACCAGGAGGTGTCTTGCACATCGAATATAGTTGATCTTGGCAGTGAAAGGGTTAACTAGTGGGTGAATGTAAAACCAAAACCTCAAGGAGGTTTGCAGATGCAATGTTTCTTTATATGAGCTAGTGGTGCACTTTAAGAGCATCCAGTGGTCTAATTTAATAAAATTAAAAATTTCTCATTTACAGACCCGGAATTCAGGCAAAAAAAAAACTAACCAATTAATTTCAATTAAGAAATTTATAGTCTTTTTCTCTTTATTAAAAGTCACTCTAAACCTAAGGAAAATAAAGAGAGGCTTATCTAAAACCGCTACTGTCTACTGATTTCTGCAAATGCATCCCAGGAGGTGACAAGAAAAAAGACACACACAGACACACACGCACACAAACACATACGAAGAAGCCGGACGGCCTCTTATCTGGCAAACCACATACAACACTCAACCTTTTTACTCAGTTTCAGACGTCATCCGACATCCAAGTTACATCCTTTTGTTTCCATTTCTGAGCCAGGAGAAAACTAGGTCAGTTAATCCAAGTAGAAAACATTATTTTATTGAGTTAACTGTATGATGAACCACGGCATCTCCGACATCTAAAAAACGAGTCCCCTGTGCGCTCTTCTACACAAAACCACATGAAACCCCTTTGGCTTTAGATCCATGATAAAGGTCTTGCAGCAGTACTAAAACTGTAGTTCTCTACAGCTCCTTTCACCCCCCCCCCCTTGTTAAATCATTATATCGGTGTCCTGCAATAAAAGATTTAACGGGAAAACTCAAGTAGGCATCAGGAACAACAAAGTACTGGAATGTATTCTAAATAATATATTAGAGATGCAGGTCAGGGGAGAATTTGAGGCAGTTTGACCTTATCTGACAAAAAAGTGCCATTTAAGCCAAGCTTCTGATCAGGACTTTACCTGGACAAGGTATACTGTGATCTAATTTCCACTAATGCCAACTAAGGCCATGTAAAAGAACACATAAGGTGTACGTACATAATGACTTGCAAAGGAAGCAGTCCCTGTCTTCTCTGACAAAGTCAATTTAAAAAAATAAAAACAGTGTAAAAAAGCAGTATTTTTTGTTAATAAATATGAACATCTAGGAGTTGTGATCAGAACCTAGTGAACGGATTAATCCTTTCGGCCGTTTAAAAAAAATATATACAGGTATATCGTCGAGGTATATCGTCTGACCAATGTTTCTTTCGCTATATCAGCAGAGTCAATCGAAAAAATTTGTGCCGACAAAAATCAAAAAATAAAGCTGTTCATATAATAAGCGGGATGGCAAAATACATGAAAAGGCATATATTTCCCCAAAATCATATTGATTTTCCCTACCAAGAATTCCTATTTGAAAACCCAATGTATAAGTGAGGGTTTACGTGTGATTTTCTGTTTCCCTGCCTGAAAATCCATTTCCATCAACCCTTTTAGCGCTTTATATTCTTTCGAGAATGCGCATACTGTGCGATAAATTTGGACAGCATTGCTAAAGTCGAAGTTGAGACAATTTTTTTTTACAGGAATAAAAATGCCTTTATGCCTTTAATTAAATCTGCTGAACCGAAAAAAAAACGCCAAATTTGCTTTAGAGAGATCAGTAAATTTAAGCTACTATTACATCATGACTTTTTACTGAGGTCATTTTTGTCCATGACTACCAGGTGGAAACGTGGCGAGAGGACAAAGGACTTTTAAGCCCATATACGAGCACTCATACAGCACTGGTGTCAGGTCCTGGTGGCCCTGACCCTCTGTGCCCCATTTAAGACTGCTTTATTGAACTATTCAGGTTCCCTTGACGCTTTCAGAACTGCATCCCAGCCCTGAAGCCACACCTGAGCTCACCTTGCCTTGATTTAACCTGCTCATAAGGAAGCTACGTCCTCATCAGGGCACTTCCACATTGAAGTACCAGATTGTATTGCATTGCAGAGCTGAATCCTGAACTCTCCTAATCCAGACCTTCCTGAGAGGACTCTATTTCCTGGACATTTACCTTTCAAGCGGTAACCCCCCGTGCTTACTGATTCTCCCCCCCCCCATCTTGAACCCCTGGCTACCAGACCCCTTGATTTTGGACATTGACCACCCTGCCTGCCGCCTTGCCCAGACCCCTGCTTTGCCAACGACCACTCCTTTGCATTATCCATATCTGTACCTTGCCAGTGTATCTGTTCTCTTATTGTCTAGTGTTGTTCTTTATACATTGTCTGCCCCATATACTGTTAGTTTCCCTTTGTCTCTTTCTGTTCACTTCTCCAGTATCTTAGTCTCATCTTGCTATCCCTCATTTCTCCTTCTTTCCAAATGACTCCCATATTCAGTTCTCCCTTCCCACTGCTCTCAGCCATCCCTCTGGCCTTGACCCCCTTTTCCTGCATCTCCTCTCCACCTCTATAGCTATTCCCCTTTGTGCCCAGTCTCCTCTATTGTCCAGGTCTGATCTGTTGTTTATTTCGTGCATCTTATGTCCTTGTGTTTATTATCTAAATAAACTCTTTGTTTATTCTGCAAACCTGCCTCACTGCATCTTGGGCTCACTACCGCACCTGCTGCATAAATCAGTCTGAACCCTGACAACTGGTTGGCTGCTCGATCTTGCAGCCAGTTGTTCGCCAGGATGGAACACCCCAGGATGTTGAACTTGACAGTGACGTAAATTGAGTCAACTACACACACCCCTGCTGCCATGTCCCCACTCCTGAACCCAGAGCAGATCCGAGGATTCCAAGTGGCTTGTTTATTCATCAAGTTGCCACATAAATTCTAAAAAAGGAAAAAAATACCATTGCCCGAAAGCTACTGTAAAGCGATTTTGCAAACTCTAAACAAATGAATCAGAAAGAAATGACACCGTCATCTGTCAGTAAAGTGCTGAGCATGAGCCTCTGCCTCCTTTCTCCGATATCGGAAGTCTCCCAGGTTATAGAGTCCTTTTAGTGAGTTCTTCTGGGCATACTTTCATAATAACACTCCATGAAGTCCTGTAGAGTGCATTGATTGTTACAAGTGGTGATCATCGATGCTAGTGGAATTGGCTCTAGACCAGGGGGTTGAACCCATGGCTCTCCAGATGTTTTGAGCTACATTTCACTTGAGGCTTTGCCACTCTAATGAGTAGCTGAGTGTCATTGGAGATGTAGTTTCAAAACAGGAGGGCCAAGGTTGCCGACTCCCTGTCTATGCATTAAACGGCTGCCAGTTTACTCAGAATAGTATCAGTATTGGTTTACTTTTGCAGGTGGAGCTTATTGACAGCCCAGACTTCTGGGTGGAGCAAAGTTCATCCCTTTGGAAGGCTGCCACAACCCTTCTCCCCCAGGACAGCTAAAAGGTGATGGGGACAACCGAAATAAATGTAATTTTCATGGTAGCTACAGCTCCTCTTCGATTAACATTACAAGTATACTTCAGAGATGTTGTGCTTCTACTACCCGACCACCACAATAAAGAAAATATAACGAGTTAATTAATTTAAGGTAATTAAAAAGTACTTTATTGCCAAAAATACTAGCCATCATTTGAGCCTTCAGTAATTATAAGAAATAAGTGAACACGTGCTGTTGGACAAATAGCACCGATAGACTGGCTCAACGCAGGGTTGCAACAAACCTTTAATTTTCAAAATGGGCAATATCTTCAGAAAGCAATTAAACAAGGTATACCTGTATCTACCTTTTAATATTCCAGAGTCAAGCATTTCTACTCTAGCCAGCAAGTTGGGAGGCGCATCGCAAGCCTTCCCATAGCTTTACATTGGAAAGCACTGACTGGCTACAATATATCAGTCACTTCCTGGTTGCTTTAGGAGTTCCATTTGCCTCTCAGTGAAGATATATTCATGAATAATGCAAATTGATTAATAGTTTATTAAGGCACAGTGCACTAGAAAACTAATAAGACACAATAGACCAATTATTTGACATTTTACCACCTCGCTTGTGGTTTTCTACATAGAACGAGGTTGCTTTTGCTCCCCCACATTGACACAAGCCATGCATTCTCATGCTTTCCATCGTTGGCCAACATGTGCTGCAAGAATCTATGTAGTTAGGATAGACATCATTAGTAAGATTTGATGATGCCGTATATTGTTACTTTCCCTTAAAATTAGTGATTTGACGATGAATCTATGATCCCTCTGATTAATCTGACATCTTAAAAAATAAGGTAAAATAAGGCAAGGCGGGTGAGCTGCGGCAGCAGACTACAATGACTGACTGTCCCTGGGGACAAAATCACTCAGTCTTGTAGAATGGGGTGACATTTAAGAAAGAAACGTAGAGGAAAATGTCATGCTTAAAAAATTAGGTTCAAATGTACTCTCTTGTGATTTATTTTTATTACAGCCAGGGATGGAATAGTGACGGATTATCCATTCTTGGAACACTTCATGCATTTTTCACCCCCCCCCCCCTTTCTGTTATCAAGATCATATACTTTTTACACGAGCCTAATGTAGCTGTACTCAGGGAGGTGTAATCAGATGGACCAGGGACCAACAACATCTGATGGGACAGAAAACCGGGGGAAAATTAATAGCCCATAACATCCTGTTTTGTTGAATTTTCTACAGACAATGATGGGAAATATACACGTTTATTCACTATTATATGCAGATGACCGACTCATCTCGTGAGTTAGGCATCAATTTGAATGTAACAAAGTTAATATAATATAACACAATGCTTAATATATGACCTTTTATATTAGACACTTAACTATTCTTGAAACGAAAAACATAATCTGTATATGTAGGGTATGCTCACATCTAATATTATTTCCCTGTTGTCTAACTGTACCCAGTGCAACCCCTTTCTTGAATACCTCGGGTAGGCTCCAGAGTACTCCCATACATGCAGTAGTGTGGGGTTTATGTTCAGATTGGTTGAAAGCAAAACTAGTCCTCCAATCAGCACGCCGATATTATGAGTGTTATGGAGATGCTTCCCTAGCAACTGTCACCTGGTCACACAAGGTGTAATTGAAAATGCATGATGGCTTGAGATTTCTTGGGACTGTCTTTATAGAACTTCAATGTATCCTTCCTGCTAGAATACTTTCTCAAAGAAAAACGTAGGGACATCGGGACTTCCGGTCCCCCCCCTTTTTTTTGGCATGTGGGATACTGGGTTGCCCTGGGCGAGCCATCAGAGCAGCAACCATGGCTCTGGCCGTTCTCTTGGCTCCAGGTCTCCCGGCCTTGTGACCTCTTCCATGGCCCCCGACCTTCCTCTGGGTTGTCGGGGTGAGCCGGGAATGTCACCTTTCTCGGGCAGTCGCCCGGTCTTTCCACTCTCCTCTCTCTCTCCCGTTACGTTTTTCCCTGATGTCCCCTCGCATTCTTCCCCAATTTCTATGTGCTGTTCGCCTGGGAAGACCTGTCACCCCTCCCTCCAATTCCTGTATTTCAGACACTTATTGCAGCGTGTTTTTGTTTTCATGTGTGATACTTTGGATAACTTCCCGTGGCCCTGCATGACCACTTTTTGCTGTGTGCCTACTTTGACTATCTGTGAAAAATCTAAAATAAAGATTAATAATAAAAAAATGCATGATGGCAAAACTGGCCCTGCCTCCAATGGGGGGGGGGTGCAAAAGTGTCTTGGCATTCAAAGTGTTAAAGCAGAGGTCTCCCCTCCACACTGAAGGTTGTCAATGAGGTTTCGCTGAACAGACCATTGGGGAGTCTTCAGGATCAAGTGCCATTGTGCAGTTGCGTGGTTAAATGAGGAGTCAACTGGTTGAACAAGCCGACCCCATAATGCCCATCAATGAATAAATACGGCGAGTCAACCGATTGGCTTTGTTTGCCCAACCTGTGCATTGGGTGACAATATATGCTTGGGACTGGAGTCTAATCTGTTCCTTATGCCTAGCCTCTGTCCACCTTTTGTTCGGCTAGGGTGTCTGCCCTCCGTTTCCAATGAATATTTACACTCTAGGAAAAAATGGAGAAAAAAAAGAATACTAGGGTGGAGGTAAAGATGGTTATAGCTTTCCTTTCCCCCCATGTTTTCTACATTTAAAAAGCTCCGGAGTACTGGCCAGGAAACCATCATGGTTACTGAATTGAAGAGAATCGAAAAGTCACTGCACGTTCGGTGACTTTTCTTTCTCTTCAATTCAGTGCGATTTGGCAATCCCATTTCGGCGACCCTGCGGTGTATTCAGCAAGCACCACAGGGCCGTCGTAGTGCAGAAAAAAGCCGCCGCAAACCCACCGAACACTCACCGCAAAACCTAGCGAATGCACACCGAAACCCGCAAAAACATCTGGATTAACCCCGCCGAACACGCCGGAGAAACCCGAGCAGCTGCCAATCACAGCGCAGAGCAGCCGCCGGGAAAACATGACATGCAGACGAATGGAGTGAAAAAAAAAACAGTACGCTTGAATGTTTGAGAAGTGAAACGCTGTTTGTAAAGAAACTACAGAACGAAAATGTCTGAAATTTACGTATAAGATCCAATGAATGATAATAAAAAGGGCTGTTACAGAAAAAAGAAAAAACGATTAAAAAAGAAAAACGGAAAAAAAATTCACGGAAAAAAATCCTAAAAAATCTATAAATAAAGAGACTTTTTACTGCAGAATATAATATTAAATGGTTTATTAGATATTGAATTAAAACACGAATATTTTTAACATTGAAGCCTATGGGATTCTCCTGAATAAACCTGTCGAATGAGACCACCGAAAAGAAGGGCAATTTGGCAACTTTTCACTGCTGTTTTGTGTTCTCTGAATAGACGAAGTATTGCTTCTCTATGGGGAATTCATTGCCCTCGAACAGGCACCGTATGTGCAGGCAATTCGCCAACATTTGGCGAACTGCCTGCTATCTGAATAGCCGAATGGCCAGGAAAGGTACAATGAATTTCACTGTTCGGTTACCTTTCGGCCACAATTCGGATCTCTTTGAATAACCCTGCATGGCTTTCCAGATGTTTTGGAACTGCACCTCTCTTGATGCTCAGCCACTTACTAGTTTGGCTGAGCATCATGAGAGATGTAGATCCAAACCTTCTGGTTCGCCAAGGTGCTGATCCCCAGCTCTAGAGCTCCAGAGATTCAAAGTGGAATTTTTGAATAGTATCTGCTGAAACCCCATGAGAAACACATTAGTTTTCTTATCTGAAGCTTGTTAGATCCCTGTGTGCCGATGTGCAGTTTTACACAACATTGTTTCCTGGAGCCTAATTGGGTCGATTACAATTTCTGCGACTCTCCTTCAGAAAGCATTACGAGTAAAGTACCGATTATAATCATAGTTGCGGCATTTGTAGAAGGCCATAGTCTTTGCTGTCCAAATGCATAGTGTAATTGCTGTAAAGGTGATTAGATGAGACCCAACTGTGTTTTCTATTGCAGGTTTATATCTTAAGGGGCATTCCAACGGTTTCTAAAGGACGCCGGATTAAATGATCCTGGTGAAATAAGCATTTTAGCAAATTCATGGATTTAGTTCTTTTTTTACCAACAAGTAGGCTGTTTCTTCTCCAGCCTTCAGTTACGCTTGACAGAGGCGCCTAGCCAAATCGTTGCTGTGGTTGATGTGTCACCACAATAAAACTGTCTGAAAAAGAGGTTGAGTTCCCGGTCTAGTTCTTTTATATTCTATTTATATTAACCGCACGGGCATGGATTGGCTCTTTAAATAAGACTTTGTATTTAGTAGGATTATCTGCAGAAGTCGTAACACCAGCAAATGCGCAGCAGAGGAGTGAGTCCCTTGTGAATTATTTCCTTGTGTCTGGGAGTCCTTGGCAGTAGTTCATAAGACTGTCCTAAATAATGTTTTGTGCTCCACAAGCTGCACAAAGCTACTGAGCTAAGAGGTTTTTTTTTATTTATCGAAACCGTCTACTTTGTAAATTTGTCAGTCTTCTAAGGGATTTAGATTTGGATCCAAAATGTAAACAGCATTACAGTAATATTGTAGCTTGTAATCTTTAGAATATAATTAGTAATGGCTAACAATAGCAAATATTTTCATTTTAAATGCTTTAGTAACACCTCTGTGCTGATTCTCAGTCTGTTCTGCTCCTCCCTGTTGTAAATTCCTTTCCTGCAATGACCATCTCACTAAACTCTGTGGGCTACATTACATACTTGGTGCTAACGTTAGGGCTCACCTGCGTGAGCAATAACGTTAGCCCTGGTGGCCCTAACGCGGGCGCACCATATTACAATCCAAACGCTAACGGGTTAAGAAACCCGTTTGCGATTGGAATCTTGCGGTTTTCAGCGTGACGTCACTGTACTTTGCGCTCCCTATACGTAACACAAAGTGTTAATTAGCGTTAGTATTATAATGTACTAATGCTAATTAATGTCTGGCTGTGGTTACACGAAAGATAACCATAGCCAGGACTTGGTGCTAACGGATTCCGCTGCTGCAGTAACCCCCCCCAAAAAATCAGATACTCCCTCCTATCCCGCGACGAGGACAGTGGCTCCAACCACCTCCTCCGTCCGGCAGGAGCAGGGAGAGACTGGGGAAAAAAGTCCCCCAGTCTCCCCCTGCGGATCACTACGCCGACCGCGAGGTGAGATCCGGCTGGTCCAGCGCTGGTGTGACCAGCGCTGTCTGTTTCAATGGAGTCCTATGGACTCCATGGAGAGTATGTGCGCGGCGGCGCTTAGCGTTGCTGTGCACATCCCGGGGCTTAGCACCCAATAACAATGCAGGCAGCTTTTTAAGCGCCTGCATTGTAATATCGCACTAAACCGGGGTCGCAAAGGAGAAACCTGCAGGCGCATGTTTTTCTCCTTTGCGCCCCCGATTTAGCGCGGTTAATGTAATGTAGCCCTGTATTTCTTATTCACAGCCACACTTCCATCCTCTCCTCTCCTGTCACACAAACCTGCCCCACCACTTCCCCCATCACCCCCACCCAGCCCCTATCCCAATTATATAAGCTCTTTTTTCCAACTGCTTCACTTCTCTCTCGGTTTAACCTTATCATGCCCAAGCTCTTGGTCTATCATCATGCAGTGTCCCCTCGTCACATGGCGAGTACGAGGGCAAGATCCACCAGTTCAACTCTCTGTAGATTGAAGGACATTAAGAAGAAATAGGTTTCCAGTGTCTTTATGTTGGTGCCACACATCTCTACATGGTTACCATGAGAGTATATCAGCGGTGGAACCCATACCCTATACTGTAGCTGCTGGTTTCGTGATTGAACTGATAATAGGGAGCTGCTAAGGCTTGTGCCGATGTTTGTTTTTAGGGACTCGCTATTACCAGCTTAACCAGAATTGGGGCTTTAGTAAAGAGAAAAAGGCAAAAGGGTTTCCTTACTAAGCAGGGAATTGGTGGAACTTTGCCAATTATTGGAGAAAATAGTAGAGCTGAATGAATAATGGTTTTGGAAAGATTCACCTGGTTTGTTTTGCTTAAAATGTGGCATTCCGTTGTTATTTTCCATTTATTTACTACTTAGTGACCCACTATATGCCCATTCCCACGATCCTTCAATGAGTAATCTATTTCATAGTGACTTTTATTTGGTGGAAATGTATTGTCTCATTCCAGGTATCTCTTATTTTAACGTGTTCCACTGGGGTGAATCATGCGTATTCTTATTTTAGATTTTTTTCCTGGCATTGAAGTGACCGGCCACAATGATTACACTCCTGTGCATTTCTGTCCCATATTCACTGCTCCCTGTAGTATGCATCTCAGTGTAACTATTAGGTGAGTCTACCTACATCTGGAAGTAGAAACTAAGCATAGTTTCCGAATAATCTTCTTTTTCTTATTCCTTACAGCAGTCAGAAATGACAGAAACAAGAAAAAGAAAGAACCTTCGAAACAAGAGTACATGGAAAGCTACGAGATGACAGCGGAACTCGATGACCTGACAGAGAAAATCCGGAAAGCTCATCAAGAAACCTTCCCCTCACTGTGTCAGCTGGGAAAATACACTACGGTACGTCTTTGCCACTAATGAACTCAAACCTCTGTGCTATACAAACGCATGGGATTTGCTTTCTTTTTATCTGATACAAACCATGATCACCACCAGAGATCAAGATGTCTATATGAAGCAGGAACGGTTGCAGATTTTTTGAAAGCGAGAATTACCTGTAAATAGAAAATTCTAAATGCAAAAATTTGGTTTTGGAGATATGAGATTTTTATATTTGTATTATAACATGGAGCTACTACTTCTTGCTACATACTAGATTGGTAGCCCATGGCTCTGGCTGTCTTGGCGGCGCGAAGTGTAGATAGGATTCTCGTCTTGCAGCACAAATCACCTTTATAATACACCAGGTGTTAAGCCTGTCCGGAGGACAGTCTATTGTTGTAGAGTGTGTTTTGCACGGCAGGAGGAGTTTTTCTAACTGCTAGATGCTGAGTGAGCAGCTGTGATGGGTGCGCTCGCAGCTGACAAAGGTGACGGACATTTTATGAACGCATTTATATATACAGATATTTGTAACCGTCTGTTCAGCTGATTGTTGACAGAGTGCAGATATATTTTACACGGTCCAGACTAACCATTGAGCTAGTCAACCCAAATGACTGGGCAGATGAAATCCAATCTTTTAATTGAACCTGTTCCTTATTAGATACCTGTCTCAGTAGACAACAGGATCCGGCACAAGGGATACTCGTGTTAAGTAACCTTAGGGCCCATCATCACATATCAGAGGAGTAACCAAGTTAATGTACAGCTGTCAACAGGTTTGGTTTGCGTTGTCAGTACTCAGAGTATGAGTACCGTCTGTCACTGTATAACTCATTCTGCCACTTTTTTCTACAATGTAACTACATGACCCACCATTGTGACATGTTAAAAGAACTAAACTGGCCGTCGCTGGAATCTAGACGCATTCTTCACCTTTCCAACCTGGTGTTTAAGAGCTTTTCTGGGAAGCTACCACCCTACCTGAATAGGCTGCTTCCCCTAGCAGTTCCCTCCTCCTATAACCTCAGATCCAGGACCAGCAACTTACTTGCAATACCACAATACAAAAAGAAAGTGTCTCGATCCTCATTTTCCTACAGAGCACCACAATTATGGAATAACCTCCCAGACGCCATCAAATCTTCCCCCAGTCTAAAATCACTTAAGACTTCCCTATTAACATACCTCAATATGGAATGCACCTGTAAACATGTAACATAATGACTATATTTCCTACATATTTATTTTCTGTGTTAATCTGTATATTTGTGTTTTGTTTTTTTAATATCTTGCATTTATTAATTTGAATTGTTAGTCATTACAGAAATACAATGTTTCTCTAACCCAGAACATACTTGAAAATGAGAGAAATCCCAATGTATCCTTCCTGGTAAAATACTTTAGAAATAAATGAATAAATCTGTGGAGAAAAATAACTAAAAAAAATAACCAAGACCTAGCTCTTGTTTGACTTTTCCTGCAGAACATTAACTGATCTTTGTTACAAAGCATCTTATGTAAGTTTCTTTATGTCCCAACCACAAGTCACATTGTTCCTTTGTGTATAATAATGACTCTTGTATAACGTGAAGCGCTTGTTTTAGTTGGAGCTAAATGACTAATACCTCTCCTGGGCAAAATCAAGGCTTTGTTTGTTCTTATACATATTATGATTCGTATTTTGTATGTTTGCATTTCTTGATTTTTGCCTTTCTTCCCCCCCCCTTTCCTTTCTTGATAAGCACAGTCTTCCACCGATATGACTCTCATGGGAACGTGCTTTTGCACAGCCACACAAGGCAGCCGTGATTGTGGCGTGACTGTCACTCTCAACACACCGAGTGTGACCCCACAGCGAGAAACCTAACACCTGATGAGCTTAAGCCCGGAGTAATAGATTTTGGGGATAGAGTTTACTATTCTCATTTTGCAAGCCATATAACTCTGCAGATTGTGCTGTGATACGTAAGCATGAGGTGTAATCAAGAATTTAGAAGCTTAAATTATTCACTTGCGCGCCAGTGAAATGCCAGCACCGTGGATGAGTTCCATTACTCTCGATGAGGAACATTATTTTGCAAGGGTAATCATTTATTTAAATAGGAGGAAAAAATGTGTCCTTTGAAGGCCTGCAGACTGTCTACTGACTTTAAATGAAGACACAGTTGAGGCTGTGTAATAAAGACAATGACCGATCTCCTAAACGTTCATTTATCATTGATAACGGGGATTATTATTGTATTTTCTAAGGAAATAGATATTCCTGTGATTGTCAATTCTGAGAAAAGGACACGATTTAAGTTTAGAGGCGTCCGCAGAAATCGCTGATACCGAAGAAATGCTTACGTGCCTTCTTAATTGTCACTGCTTATTCTTGCTTTTAGTCAAAACAATCAATGCAGACATGCTGTTAAATAACAGGAATTAATGTCGTGGCCAAGCATGTTCTTGCCTCCTGGGATCTCTGGCCGGATTGTAGATTAATGGTCTGATAAAGCTTAGGCTGGAGGGGGTGACCAAAACTCTTTCCCTTTGTTTAATTCTCCCTCATCCCGTGCGGGAACATTTATTACAGTCTTTTGGATTACTGTAAACATCATCGTTCTTTCCAGAAGAGTACAGAGCAGAAAACATACAGTTGTGTTCAAAATTATTCAACCCCCAATGCTGTAAAGGGTTTTAGGGAATTTAGTGTACATTTGTAATCGTATTCAGAATGAAATCCTACAAGGACTTTTTAAAGAACCATATGCAACTAAAATGACATCAATTGGTTTTGTAATACAGTAGTAAATGTTTCTTTTGTGAATTCTTCATTGACACAATTATTCAACCCCTTAAAGACTTTTAAGATGCACTTGGGCATCTATTTTATGCTTTTTCATGCTTAATTAATAAACATTATTTTGATTATTTTTTCTTAAGTCCTGGTGTGCACCCTCTGTCTTTTTGGTTTGCATATCTTATATTTGGGATTTGCACCCAGGCAACTCAGAGCTTGTTTTTGGCTACAGCTGGTTGCCACTGCTTTAATATATATATATATATATATATATATATATATATTATATATATATATACAGTTGTGTTCAAAATTATTCAACCCCCAATGTTGTAAAGGGTTTTAGGGAATTTAGTGTACATTTGTAATCGTATTCAGAATGAAATCCTACAAGGACTTTTTAAAGAACCATATGCAACTAAAATGACATCAATTGGTTTTGTAATACAGTAGTAAATGTTTCTTTTGTGAATTCTTCATTGACACAATTATTCAACCCCTTAAAGACTACCACTCTGAAGAACAGAGGTTCATTCAAGTGTTTTCAATCAGGTATTGAAAACACCTGTGGATGTCACGCAGCAGCAATAAAGCATAATAAGCACCAATTAGGCAGCTTTAAAATGACTGTGATACTCAGCTCCTTCTAGACATTTACTGGTGTGGTTACAAACATGGTGAAGTCAAGAGAATGGTCCAGGAAGACAAGAGAAGAGGTGATTACTCTTCACAGGAAGGGCAATGGCTATAAGAAGATTGCAAAGATGTTAAACATACCAAGAAAGACCATAGGAAGCATCATTCGCAAATTCAAGACAAAGGGCACTGTTGAAACGCTACCTGGTCGTGGCAGAAAGAAGATGCTGACTTCGACTGCTGTGCGCTACCTGAAGCGTAGAGTGGAGAAAAGTCCCCGTGTGACTGCTGAGGATCTGAGAAAAGATTTGTCAGATGTGGGTACTGAAGTTTCAGCTCAGACAATACAGCGCACAATGCGTAATGAAGGCCTCCATGCCAGAACTCCCTGGCGCACCCCCTTGCTGTCTCCAAAGAATAAGAAGAGTCGACTGCAGTATGCCAAAAGTCATGTGGACAAATCACAGAAGTTTTGGGATAGTGTTCTGTGGACTGATGAAACAAAATTAGAACTGTTTGGGCCCATGGATCAACGCTATGTTTGGAGGAGGAAGAACAAGGCCTATGAAGAAAAGAACACCTTGCTTACTGTGAAGCATGGCGGGGGGTCAATCATGCTTTGGGGCTGTTTTGCTTCTGCAGGTACAGGGAAGCTTCAGCGTGTGCAAGGTAACATGAATTCTCTTCAGTACCAGGAGATATTGGATGACAATGTGATGCAGTCCGTCACAAACCTGAGGCTTGGGAGACGTTGGACCTTTCAACAGGACAATGATCCCAAGCATACCTCCAAGTCCACTAGAGCATGGTTGCAGATTAAAGGCTGGAACATTTTGGAGTGGCCATCGCAGTCACCTGACTTAAATTCGATTGAGAACCTCTGGTGGGACTTAAAGAAAGCAGTTGCAGTGCGCAAGCCTAACCATGTAACTGAACTGGAGGCTTTTTCCCATGACGAAAGGGCGAAGATACCCGTAGATCGCTGCAAGACACTTGTGTCAAGCTATGCTTCACGTTTAAAAGCTGTTATAACTGTAAAAGGATGTTGTACTAAGTACTAAGATTGAATGTCACTTGGGGGTTGAATAAAACTGATAATGATGTGAGCACAGAAAAGACATTTGTGGTTATTTCATTATAAATGTTATGTTATATTTGTCTGACCTACACGTGCCTCTTTGATTTAATTGTAAGCAAGATGACTGAATGATCAAAATCAATGTCAAACTGGCCAAAACACTCAATTTCAGTTGGGGTTGAATAATTTTGAACACAACTGTAGCTGAATGTACCTTTCTGTTGCGTAAATTACATACCAAGGCAACAAGACCACCAGATGGACAAAATGAAGGAGACAACAACTAAAATATTTTAGGGACACTGTAGTCACCATGAGCACTTAAGTTTATTAAAATGGCCATGGTCACAGTCATCTGCCCCTTTTCTGTGCCTTGCCGATGGGACAGCGCTACAACGGGAAGGCTTACCCTATGCCTTGAAGCCTATCAATCAGAGTCTTCAACTTGAATTGCCTGCTTTTCGGATTGAGCCAAATCAAGATTATGTAAGGAATATTGATCATAAATATCACAAACACCAATGCAATATTTAATCTCTTAAGGATTTATCTCCATCTGCAATTTACCATATC
This sequence comes from Leptobrachium leishanense, assembly GCA_009667805.1. Classification (NCBI taxonomy): domain Eukaryota; kingdom Metazoa; phylum Chordata; class Amphibia; order Anura; family Megophryidae; genus Leptobrachium; species Leptobrachium leishanense. The sequence continues at coordinate 252,720,976 of CM019067.1, forward strand.
CAGCACCAGACAATGCCATTGCGCTGCTCTTTGAGGTTTGGAGGGTATTTGTGTAAGCTCGTGGGTGCACCAGCATATATGCACCACATCATGCGGAATTGCAGCAAAAGACTACCTGGAATAAGGTAGCCTCGCTCAGTCCCACAAGGACACAAGATTGTGAGATTCTCCGTAGTGATGCTAACATGCAGAACAGGAAGAACCACCTTTCCCCCTACGTTATCGCACTAAATTAGTGTCAGACACCATGGGCTAGACCTAGCCACACGTACATACATACAGCGGGCCAATCACTGGGCTTCCCATAATGGTGGAGCGATGTTTAGAGCACATGACTGGCAAAGGCTGGGAAGACCTAGGAGTCCTGAAGCTCATGAAATTTATTTTTATGCTAATTACTACAATTGAAAGGGAACAGTAAATCCATCAGAAGTTTTCATGGTCCTGTAAAATAGTCTCTTGTCCCAGGTCATTATACAAACAGGCTGAGAAACAATCTGACACATGGACATGCCAGTTGTGGGTTGAAGACATTCCTTTTCTTTCTACACCTATAAACCACCTATAACCTCCCCGCAGGATAAAAAAATTGAGATCCATCCCAAATACTTCTCTCAAAACATAACTCCTCTCCCATTGCTCAGGAGTTTAGCTTTTCAGTACCTAGATCCAGTTTATTTTGACTTTTCATGTTCTTGGAAATTTCCCTGTGGTAATACTGCAAAACATTTTGTGAAACATATGGGGTTATTCGCTAATTACCGCTCTTTCATGGTAAGAACAATGATTTTAGGTTGGCGAGATTTGGTGGATCAAGTACAGTGAAATCATTGTAAATTCGCTACGTAGGGAACATCCACTATAGTTTTCCGTACTTTTAGCTGATCTTTCCACTATAGCTTCTGATGAGGTTTTTTTTTAGCATTTTTCTCAGCGTAGTTTTCTCTGGTGTTTCCACCGTAGCTTCTGTCAACGTTATTTAGTGAAGACTTTACTGTAGTTCTCACTGGTGTTTCAGTTAAAGTTGTATAAGTGTTGTTTTTATTGATGTTTTTTGAGTTGAGTAGAGAAAGCCACTTTAAAGTCACCAGAGTATGTTCACGGGTGCAAACAATGGAACGATGCTGAGTGGAAAATAGCCACAGTTTACTCCTATAACGGAATAGTAACCACGTTATCATTTTTCAGTGTTTTTTTTTAATGTCAACCTTAACTTCCTTTAGGCTGTATTACATACGGCCCACTAAAAGGGGGATCCTAAGGTGGAAAACCTGCGCCTGCAGTTTTCCCCTTGGCGTCCTCGTTTTAACTCCATATTATGAGGCAGGCACTGATTCAGCAGCCTGCCCGTAATGCAGCACTAAGTGCTATCACGCTGCCGCGAGTATCCCCTCCTAGAGCCCATAGGACTCAATGGAGTCTTGCGCTGCCGAGTCAGCTGACCTGCAGGATCTCGCCTCTCGCAAGATCCTGCAGGTCCTCGGAGTGATCGTGGAGGGAGAATGGGGACTTTTTCTCACTCTGCTCCCGGTGGCCAGAAGAGGCGGATCAAGCCGCCGTTCTCACTGCGGGATGAGAGGTGAGTATCTGATTTTTTTTGGGGGAATTTTCAGCTGGTGCTAACTGATTCCGCAGAAGCTTCTAGTTGTGGTTAACTTTTGAGTTAACCACAGCGGGACATAATTAGAGTTAGGACTTTGTAATCCTAACGCTAATTACTCTTTGCGCTCCCCATGTTAGGTATAGGGAGTGCAAAGTACAGTAAGCTCACGCTGAAAAGTGCAATCTCTGATGCGCTAATGTTTTTTTTTATCCCGCTAGCATTCAGATTGCAATATGGGCAGGCCACGCCAGGGCCACTTAACCAAACGTTAACGCTCACGTAGTGAGCTAACGTTAGCGTTAAGATTGTAATAGTGCCCAATGTATTTTGTCCATGAATGGCATTTCATTAGGGGTGAGAGGTCATGATTTATTTTTAGAATACCGCAGGACTTTATTGCTTCAAACTACCTTTACATTTAGCAAACCTTCATTTGCTGACCTTATATTTGAGATTCTTCTTCTAGACACTTGCAATAACCATGTGGTTTGTGTGAAAACAAGCTTGACATTTTGTATTGGCTCTTTAGCTGGTTTGGCACTGTATATTGCCTTTATTGTACTGTACCTGATCAGTAACTGATCTCCACGTCCTTTCTTGAAGATTCTCACTGCAACTAGTAGTGATCTCTGTAAGGTAGATTTAGGAATATGTGCTGGTTAGGCAGGCAGGATAATGTGCCAGTAGAGTCTGATTTAGGTGCCGCATTATTCCACAGGATTATGTATGCCTATCAGTAACTGTTTATTTGCTTGGAACACATTAAAAAAATGTTTGCTCCTAGTTCTCCAGTCTGCCATGATTACGAGTGGATCATTTTGCAGGTCCTCTTACTTCTTTTGGAGTGTATTGTGTACCCAACATTTATAAGTATGTTTATTAGTTGTTTTGAATTCTTTGTGAGTTCTACAGGTATCATTTTTTAACTGGCTCGCCAATATGTGTGTTTTGTAAATTTAAGGTTAGGCATCGAGCTATGGCCTTGCATTTCTCAACTTCTAGACATTTTAGTAGTTTTTTCTTCTTCTTCTTCTTCCCAATGGGAACTCTAAATACCAGTGAAAATTGGTAATCTTAGAAACCTCCTTGGATGATAGTGTTATGGAAGGGAGGGACCTATGATTACCTTACCGACCTATTAAGAATTTCTTCTAGGTGTCTGATCTTGTTGGCGTGTGAGACTACACTTGCTGGTGATGGCAGCGTGGGCGAAGTGGTAAAACACTATGGGCAGTATTACAATGTTGGTGCTAACTTAACCAGAGCTGTTGTAAACTTAAAACCTCCATAGGCTATAATGGCTCTGGGAAGTTTACAACAGCAATGGTTAAATTAGCACCAAGTATGTAATATGGCCCTATAGGTCAACATGGGCAAGATACAGTCTGTACCTCGTTGCAGGCACAATTTGTGTGTTCCCATTCAGCTTGCAGATCACGATCCTCTTAATTTTGGAAAGTCATAGAGTGTAAAACAGGCGTCTGATACTTTTTGTTATTATTATACTGAAATTAGGAAACTTATTGAAACAGATGATTGCCAAAATGCATTTCTTCTAGATATGTTTTGTTCATTTGCATTTGGAATAGCATGCATTATCTGTAATAGAATACATGTCAGACTCAATCGTATGATAAAGTAATCTGCTATAATACTGATGAATATATTCTTCACACTTGCTGGTTTCATGCAATGTCCTTTTTTTTTTCTAGACGGATAAACTATTACTGAATGATTTCCTGCTCTAGGCTCTGCATTGTGTATCTCCTTACCATGGTGTATTTCTATGGACTGGATAAACCGGCTATTAAATTTAATTACAGCCCGAATGACTGCACATCTTGATTTGTCTTTGCTTTCCTTTCCTTTCCCTGATCTCATTTCCTCTTGATGAGCTGCATTTTGCCCAGGTCTTTCAGGATGAAATAAAATAAATCTAAAGGACGCACAGACTCGCTAACCGGGAGGAATGTCTTAAAGGGCAGCCGGTGTCGGCAGCGAAGTATCTTGGGCAGCCGACACTTTGCCTTGATGAATCTCGTGACAGAAGAGTCCTTAACCTCAGTGCTCTCATCACCAAGCTTTGATTTTATCAGCTTCTCCGGATGGAGTTTATATGATGAAAATGACAGGTTTATTTTCAATGTCGAGGAATAATTCTTTGATCTTGTTCCCATGCATCAGTCTCGCTGTGAGGTTGGCATGGCAAGCCCTGGGAAAACCATGCCCTAGGCTCACTTAAACCTCCCTCCATCATAATCTTAATAAACTGTAATATCTATAATATATAATCAACCAGACAGGTGATGTGCCGGAGACATGTTCTTCATTGACAACCTTCTGCATGAGGAGTGATGTAGCAAAAACAGCAGCTTTAGCAGATTCATATCTATTGTTTTTTTATTTTTGCCTAAACTCTCTTTCACTTTTCAATATTGCAATAATAAACTGATATGATATATATATACACACACACACCCACACCAGCCACTTTATTAGGTACACATTGCTAGTACTGGGACCCTCTCTTGCCTTCAGAACTGCCTTAATTCTTCGTAGCATAGATTCAACAAGGTGTTGGAAACATTCCTCAGAGATTTTGGTCCATATGATAGCATCACGCAGTTGCTGCAGATTTGTCGGCTGCACATTCATGATGCGAATCTCCTGTTCCAACACATCCCAAAGGTGCTCTATTGGATTGAGATCTGGTGACTGGGGAGGCCATTGGAGCACAGTGAACTCATTGCCATGTTCAAGAAACCATTGTGAGATGATTTGAGCTTTGTGACCTGGTGCGTTATCTTGCTGGAAGCAGCCATCAGAAGATGGGAACACTGTGATCTTAAAGGGATGGACATGGTCAGCAACAATACTCAGGTAGGCCGTGGCGTTTAAACGGTGCTCAGTTAGTACTAAGGGGCCCAAAGTGTGCCAATAATATATCTCCCACACCATTACACCGCCACCAGCCTGAACCGTTGATACAAGGCAGGATGGATCCATTCTTTCATGTTGTTTACACCAAATTCTGACCCTACTATCTGAATGTTGCAGCTGAAATTGAGACTCATTAGAACAGGCAATGTTTTTCCAATCTTCTATTGTCCAGTTTTGGTGAGCCTGTGCGAATTGTAGCCTCATTTTCCTGTTCTTAGCTGACAGGAGTGGCACTAGGTGTGGTCTGCTGCTGCTGTAGCCCATCTTCTTCAAGGTTGGATGTGTTGTGCGTTCAGAGATGGTATTCTGCATACCTTGGTTGTAACGAATGGTTATTTGAGTTACTGTTGCCTTTCTATCATCTCGAACCAGTCTACCCATTCTCCTCTGACCTCTGACATCAGCAAGACATTTTCGTCCACACAACTGCTGCTCACTGGATAATTTTTATTTTCGGACCATTCTCTGTAAACCCCAGAGATGGTTGTGTGTGAAAATCCCAGTAGATCAGCAGTTTTTGATATACTCAGAGTAGCCCGTCTGGCACCAACAACCATGCCACGTTCAAAGTCACTTAATCCCTTCACTACCAAGTGATTTTCCAAAAAAAACATTGTCAGGAATAAGTGTTTTTTGAAAAATCTTTTTTAATTAATTATACTGTAAGACATATTTAGAAATATCCCCAATGAATCTTTTACTGTACTAACATATTTGGCCAATAAATGGTGCCATCTACTGCCAAATTGAGTTACAGTTGCAGTCCGTGGTTCACTGCAACAAATGTATCAGCTTGCTGAATGTCCATATCATGACATCCAGTTAGCTGAATTTACACAGTTTTAGCTCTTTGGGCATTATGCCCACAGGGCTAAAACGTTGGGGGCACCTTCTGCAGCCCAAAAGCAAATGAAATTCATTTGCAGCAAACAAATTTCATTTGTTTTTGGGCTGCAGAACAGCAGATCGAGATATTTCGATATCAGGGCACCAGATGGTACATTTGAAGCCCGAGATATCTCAATCTCAGTAGTGAATGGGGTTAAATTCCCTTTCTTCCCCATTCTGATGCTCGGTTTGAACTTCAGAAAGACGTCTTCACCACGTCTAGATACATAAATGCATTGAGTTGCTGCCACGTGATTGGCTGATTAGCAATTTGTGTTAACAACAAGCAATTGTACAGGTGTACCTAATAAGGTGGCTGGTGAGTGTGTGTGTATATATATATATATATATATATATATATGTTCATTATTGCAGAAGCCACTTGCACATCACAGCAATTCAAAGAACTGCATCACAGAGCTCCTGTGCTACATTCCCCATATGCAGCAAGGAACTCTGGGTGAGACCTGCAAATTACCTGAACCTTTTATTCAATGCCATACCATACTAAATGCCTTTTTTTTTTTTAGCTTAGCAGAGATCAGGTTTATAAACCCCCAAAATAAATCGTATACTCACCTCCTATCCCACGGCGAGGACCGAGGCTTCTACCGCCTCCTCCGTCCGGCAGGAGCAGGAGTATGTATATATATAATATATATATAGAAAATAGAAACTGCTATGCACTCGTGCTCCTCCAACTCCAAGCAGCCCGGTGCCTGCCACCCGGTTTCAATTATAATCACTTGAGAAAAAGTTGCGGCGGCACTCCAGGACTGTTAAATTCTTACTTTTTTCTGACATGAGAGTCAACGTTTCAGCTCCTCTTTGGAGCTCTCCTCAGGAAAATGATAATAATAATGATATTGTCCTGAGGAAAGCTCCAAAGAGGAGCTGAAACGTTGACTCTCATGTCAGAATAAAGTAAGAATTTAACAGTCCTGGAGTGCCGCCGCAACTTTTTCGTAAGTGTTTATATTACATATATATATATATACACACACACTTAAGTTATGGTGGAGGGCAAAAAGTGAGATTAAAAGCGTCCACATATATAATTTATATTAGAAACTCAAGTCTGGTTTTAAATCAACAGCCTACTACTAGCAGACACAGACTAGACGCAGCCGTAAAGTATCATTCTAGTGTTTTTTTCTATAGTAACCTTTACAAAGTGTCACTGGGGGGGGTGCTATAGCGCGGTCCTCTAGGGCAAAATGACACACAGTCTCTTTCCACGGTTTAGCTTTTATTTGTTGGCAATCAGATAATAACAAAATAAAACAGAAAACAAAGCCTAACTCGTCTGAGTTCTTACTAACAAAATATATGTCCCTTACTAATGTGGGTAAATAACAAAAGAATGTAACGCTATGCCAACCTTTTTACCTTTTCTTTGGGAAGCTGCCAACCTCTGCACTTCACCTGGTTTGCTGCTTGTCTGTCTCACACTCTCAATCAATCTCCGTACTTCCTCTCACTGGTTCCTCACACAAATCAAATCAAAATAAGCTTTATTGGCAGGACCAAATCCATTTTAGCATTGCCAAAGCATATGGGGTGGAGGGGGGGGGGTAGTGGGACATATATGGGGGGAATGGGCAAGTCCATGGACATTATCAGGGGTAAGGGATAATGTGAAGAGGGATGGGGGCGAGTCCGTGTTGGGGATTTATAAGTCCGGGATCTCTCATGTTCCTCTCAGTCTGTGACATTCTGTGACGTATTGTGCAGATATTTTCACCGCCGGCTCCTCTTCTCCCAATATGATGTGGAGTTTCCTCGTCTCTTCTATAGAGGTGAAGTCCGGGATGAGAGCAGAGAGTCTCTGGAAGTGAGTTTCCCCTCAGTGCTGAGTACTTGGGGCACTGTAGGAGGAAGTGGACCTCATCTTCCAGGGCCCCCTGGTCACAATGCTGGCACAGTCTATTCTCCCTGGTTCCTCACACCCAGGAAACATTTAAGGGCTTTTAATTAGCAGGTGAGGAAACCTTGCAGCACATGGGAACAAATTAAAACACATTTTTTCCTCCTGGGTTCAAACAGCCCACTGCCCTCTCACAAACACAGGGGGGATGTACACACCATCGCACACAATTCCCCTCACCTTATCACAAAAGGTAGACAATAAAAAATCTATTTAAACTGCAAAAATGCTTCTTTTGCTGGACTTGGGACTCTATTCCAACCCTGTTGTAAATGTAACAAGAGTTGTGAAAATCCAATTGTTGGAGAAATGATAATATGACATAATATGCTCTTAACTATAAAGTAGTATTGTAGTGTCTTAGTTATAACTATTGTACTAAAAGACTACTTTGTAGGTGTCACCGATGCAATGGGAATATTGGGTTAGGTTGGTTGAACAACTATTTATACGAAAAATAAGATGGCCAAATGTTGTCCAAAAAAAGAATATACTGTATTACTCTGATTTTGTATACATACTCTGATTTTAACGCTGTCCTGCTTTTAATGTTTTTTTTACTCCATAGCTTTAATCCTCTTCAAAGTGTACATTTTCTTTATAATTCTCAGTTCACAATCGATAGAGTTTAGCAAAATCCCAGTGATAAATGTTTGATGTGAGTAATGTCAGATAGCTAGGACCGACAAAATCAACAATGGAAATGTTAAAAAACTAGTTTAAAACACAGACCTGAAGCAAATGTCATATAAACTGGGCTCCCCCGGATCCATAGACTGGAGACCCAAATACCTTATTAAGTAGTAAGCGACGCACTTCTCATCATGTTGTGCTCCCAAGTCACATCGATTACAAGATTGCTGTTAGAAAATACATGGCAAAAACACATTTGTACTTGGCAATAACCAATTCTATACGGACATGCAGTCAATTTTATGCTTCTTAACAAAAACTATGTAAGGGACATCCAAGAATTGTAGGCAAGGACATAGAATGTGCACCCGCAGTACCAGTTCACCCAACGAGAGGGTTTGCCAGGGCATACCCCTTGAACATGGTTAAGGCCTTTTTTTTTTACATTATCATGGTATTCCATTAAGACTCTATATATACAGTTGTGTTCACAATTATTCAACCCCCACTGAAATTGAGTGTTTTGGCCAGTTTGACATTGATTTTGATCATTCAGCCATCTTGCTTATAATTAAATCAAAGAGGCACGTGTAGGTCAGACAAATATAACATAACATTTATAATGAAATAACCACAAATGTCTTTTCTGTGCTCACATCATTATCAGTTTTATTCAACCCCCAAGTGACATTCAATCTTAGTACTTAGTACAACATCCTTTTACAGTTATAACAGCTTTTAAACGTGAAGCATAGCTTGACACAAGTGTCTTGCAGCGATCTACGGGTATCTTCGCCCATTCGTCATGGGCAAAAGCCTCCAGTTCAGTCACATTCTTAGGCTTGCGCACTGCAACTGCTTTCTTTAAGTCCCACCAGAGGTTCTCAATCGGATTTAAGTCAGGTGACTGCGATGGCCACTCCAAAATGTTCCAGCCTTTAATCTGCAAACATGCTCTAGTGGACTTGGAGGTATGCTTGGGATCATTGTCCTGTTGAAAGGTCCAACGTCTCCCAAGCCTCAGGTTTGTGACGGACTGCATCACATTGTCATCCAATATCTCCTGGTACTGAAGAGAATTCATGGTACCTTGCACACGCTGAAGCTTCCCTGTACCTGCAGAAGCAAAACAGCCCCAAAGCATGATTGACCCCCCGCCATGCTTCACAGTAGGCAAGGTGTTCTTTTCTTCATAGGCCTTGTTCTTCCTCCTCCAAACATAGCGTTGATCCATGGACCCAAACAGTTCTAATTTTGTTTCATCAGTCCACAGAACACTATCCCAAAACTTCTGTGGTTTGTCCACATGACTTTTGGCATACTGCAGTCGACTCTTCTTATTCTTTGGAGACAGCAAGGGGAGTTCTGGCATGGAGGCCTTCATTACGCAGTGTGCGCCGTATTGTCTGAGCTGAAACTTCAGTACCCACATCTGACAAATGTTTTCTCAGTTCCTCAGCAGTCACACGGGGACTTTTCTCCACTCTACGCTTCAGGTAGCGCACAGCAGTCGAAGTCAGCATCTTCTTTCTGCCACGACCAGGTAGCGTTTCAACAGTGCCTTTTGCCTTGAATTTGCGAATGATGCTTCCTATGGTCTCTCTTGGTATGTTTAACATCTTTGCAATCTTCTTATAGCCATTGCCCTTCCTGTGAAGAGTAATCACCTCTTCTCTTGTCTTCCTGGACCATTCTCTTGACTTCACCATGTTTGTAACCACACCAGTAAATGTCTAGAAGGAGCTGAGTATCACAGTCATTTTAAAGCTGCCTAATTGGTGCTTATTATGCTTTATTGCTGCTCCGTGACATCCACAGGTGTTTTCAATACCTGATTGAAAACACTTGAATGAACCTCTGTTCTTCAGAGTGGTAGTCTTTAAGGGGTTGAATAATTGTGTCATTGAAGAATTCACAAAAGAAACATTTACTACTGTATTACAAAACCAATTGATGTCATTTTAGTTGCATATGGTTCTTTAAAAAGTCCTTGTAGGATTTCATTCTGAATACGATTACAAATGTACACTAAATTCCCTAAAACCCTTTACAACATTGGGGGTTGAATAATTTTGAACACAACTGTATATATATATATATATATATATATTAAAGCAGTGGCAACCAGCTGTAGCCAAAAACAAGCTCTGAGTTGCCTGGGTGCAAATCCCAAATATAAGATATGCAAACCAAAAAGACAGAGGGTGCACACCAGGACTTAAGAAAAAATAATCAAAATAATGTTTATTAATTAAGCATGAAAAAGCATAAAATAGATGCCCAAGTGCATCTTAAAAACCAACGTTTCGGCCCTCACAGGGGCCTTTCTCATATATATATATGGCTGAAAAAAGCACTCCCGAGAATCCCTGGCAGGTTCAGTATAACTGGAGGTTTGTTGCGTATTGTGGATGCAGAAATCTTGCCGTCCTTTCTCTCAGTAATAAAGAAGTATATAATTAATGTGAGCTTTCCTTTTCTCTCTCAGAATTCCAGCGCTGATCACCGAGTGCGACTCGACCTTGGGCTGTGGGACAAATTTAGCGAACTCGCTACAAAGTGCATTATTAAAATAGTGGAATTTGCAAAGCGGTTACCTGGATTCACCAGCTTGACGATTGCAGATCAGATCACTCTACTAAAAGCTGCGTGTCTGGATATTTTGGTACGTGTCAAGATTTTTGTTGTCCAGTTAGATAGAAACTGAAACAATGTGTTGCTTTATGATCCAACTCGGTGATTAACCAAGGTGCCGTGGCATATCGCAGTACCACGGTTGGTCCTCAGGTGTTGTGTGATTGGCGTAACGAGGTATGTGACTATCAGGACAGTGGTAAAATGGGGTGTAATGGGGCAATGGCACAAAGGGTAGATGCATTATTGAACAGAAAGTTAACTGGAAGCTTAATATCTTAATATTTGATTTTTAAATTAGAAAATAAAGCCATAAAAAGCTGCTGGTGTGCCTTGACAAATTTTTGCTCCTTATCAGTATACTTCAAGATAACACGATTAAAACTCTATCTGGCTCACAAGAATTTCATTTAGTCATAGTAGTGGGTGACAGGACTGTTGACCCCTTACCAACCATGACCTATCAATCCATAGAGCACGGGTTGTAAATTATATGTTTGTATTGGGCTGTGGTTTCTGCAAGGCTGTGTCATTCAAAATAACAGGCATGTAGTAAGGTGCACAATAAAAAAACCTCATGTTTGGCTATATACCTCTACGACAGAGTTGGACTTATGATAAACACTATCTTTTATGCTAATGTACTAAAGAGCTGCCTACGTATAGCTTGATGATGTCATAATGCAGCATGAAGGAACATACACACCAAATTTTTTTATTCTGACTCCTAAATCACTAAACTGTCTATTGAATAGGGATGTGCATGGTTGAAAATTTTGTTTCGTTTAGTTTCGTTTCGTTACGTTTTTAAATAATTTCGATTTCGGAACTAATTTTGTTCGTATTGATTTCGTATCGATTTGAATTTCATATATCAATTCCATAGTTGATATCAATTCGAATTTTGGATCACTAAATAAAACTCCAATTAATCAAATTTTGCTGTTAAAAGAAAAGCTAGGGTTAAATTTTAAGATGTGTCACAGATTTAGTATTTGAGTCAAATTAAACAGTGAAACAAAATTAATTTGTTTCATAAAGTCCTTTGCTGACTATTACTTGTATTTTAAGTTAAGATCGATTCGATAGTTGATATCAATTTGATAGTTCATTTCAAATTCCATAGTTGATATCAGTTATTCAAATTTTTCTTTTATGATGATGACACAGTGTAAAACGAAATAAATTCGTTCTATACCATTTTGTTTCGTTTTGAATTCGTATCGTATCGATTCGTTATTTGGAAGTACTTCCGAACTACGAATTATCAAATTTCGTTACAAATTCCGAATTTTTCCAAAATGAATGCACATCTCTACTATTGAAGGCAAATTAAAGGCAATATGTTTCTTTTATTAATTTTATTGTATCAGTTGATTGAAATGGCTTTCCAACCCATAGTATACAAATACGCTGAATAGCAGGTGTGTGAATGAAGCAGCAGGAATGCTTCCGGGATTTAAATAATGAATGGCAAAAGTTGTTGTTTCTTTTTATGAATGGAAATGTATTATCGAGGCTTTTAAATAATGGCCATATATGGCTGTATAATTAAAGTCACTTTCAACTTCATGAAATCACATAGATTTTAAATTGTGTAATAGTTGTATGAATTGTTACAGTGTGTGTGTAGGACACGCAGTATGCACTAAGCTTGGAGGACCTGCTAAGACTGGTCTCTTAATAACATAAATTATTTTTATTAAGCGGACTGCAGGATTATAGGCTTTTTGGACCCTATGCCATAGTTGACGGTAAAATCTGCGCCTGCAAATTATCCTTACCGTCTCCATTTTATTGTCCTTATTCTGGAGCACGCGCTTTATTAGCGCCTGACTCTGATACCCTGATACCAGCATGAATCGCACAGGGAGACTAGGAACTATTTGTTCCCAGTCTCACTCCGCTACTGGCGAGAAGAAGCAGCACATTGTGCTACCCTTTTCACCGCGGGATGACAAGTGAGTATGAAATTAAAGGGAATGGGTTAGAGTATATTATGTAATTTTGCTTTGAGGAGATGTTATCTCACAGTGAAATAACGACTCCCGTGCTGGCAGCGCAGGCTACATTGGAATATCCTGCTCTTCCATGTGGAGGAGAACATGAATGTTTTCATAATAAGTATAGGAGACATTAACCTCACGCAGCGAAACACTACATTCAAGTCGCTAGCTCAGTTTGCAGCACGAATAGAATTGTGTTTCCTGTCGATAAAATACAGGATTTTATGTGTAACGTTTCCTGTATTTATATTATTGATAACTATGGAATATGGCCCTTTGTGTCTGTAACTGAAGGTTCGAATGTAGGGTGTATCTAAAAACTGTTAATACATTTATGATTTGATACAGACAAGGCCCTTGTGTTGTCGGATACAATAAGAAGTTGTCAACTCTTTTGTAAATTCAGTCTTGCATTCAGTGCTTTTATCACCAACTCTATTGACAGGGTTGTTCTGCCTGGTCGAATACCAACTATTACACGTTGAAGATTCTTTTTTCATACACACAGAAACTCATTCAATTCCCACTGGTCATATATTCATACCACATTCTGTTCCTTTGTGTATACACAAACGTACAACCTATTTTGGAATTACACACAGACATACATAATATGATGAGATGGCGAGAAAGACAGACAGGGATGAAGAGGTGGACAGACAGGTACAGAGACAGAACGACACACGCACAAAAGATACAAACACAGAGACAGACAAAAAACAACAGGAAGCAAGACACACCGAGACAGAAGGAGAAAGTGAGACAGCGAAAGAGAGACAAGCAGACAAAGCAAGAGGTGTACACACACACACACACACACACACACACACACACACACTACTATTTCCTGCTGTGTGTGCATACATATTACAAAACATCACACAGAAAGAAGTATAATAGACTCCGTCTCCTATATGTCTAGCTGAACATCGTGGTTCAATGTAAATGTCCTGACAGCCTCATGTGGAACGCTTTGTTATTGGTGGCTTTTAGTGGTGGGAAGTAGAGCAGAGGATACAGGAGGATGTCTGTGATACCTAAAGTCTCAGAGAAAATCCGTGTTACCTGCATGGAAGCAGAGTTCTAGGATATAGGATTTCAAGCATGTACAGTATAAAATACTATGCAGTTTATCTGTGCACTCCATTCAATACACATCTTAGCACATAAACGTCTTAATTATATTAAAGTGACACAACCTCTTAACGCTTTACTTGCTGGGCCTGGAAATGTTAAATACATCTCATAGCGCTAGAGACATTGTTTCCGGTGTTTGCAGTCAGGTCTGGTTGAGCAGCAGGAAAGAATAGCAGCTAAATGGTAATATTTTATATCCCGGCTCTCCTGTCGGCGTTGTCGCTGCATACTAATGTATAGTAAGCGCCGCTGCGTGCTGCTGCCATTAACCCACACCACAATGGAACGCCTGCACATAAGCAAATAAGGACAACGCTTCATTGTGTTACTGAGCTCTGTAGGCTTGAATTTCTTCAAGTTTATTAGTCTGTATCGGTTTTGGTGCAAGCTGAATTACACGAGTCTCATATTCATTTCACAGATTTTTTTGGGTGGTTAATAAGAAACCTGGAAAGAGGTGTATTACTTGGTGAATCTCTGGGAACTGGGCGACATACTGTACAAGGCTTTTATACTTTAAACTGTCTCCTCTTGCTTGTTTGCTATTTCACCTTTTAATGTGCAATATCCCAGTTGATGTGGATTTCTGAGAACTCACAGAACAGATGGACCTTTCCCACTGGCGCACATCTCCCTTTCCTCCTCTTTGGTGCTTTGATTGGAAGCCTGTTGGATGTAATGTCAAATAGCTGACTTTAAACCACTGCCAGGAGGAGCACAGACGGTAGAACTGGGCTGTGAAAGAGAAGAGTTCTCCAGCATTTCCCTTTACTCCATCTAAGCAACAACACAAAAGGATGGAATAAAAGATGGGCCAAGGGTCACACTGAAACAAAGATCCACTTCTGCCTTTATACATTCACTTATCTTTTATTTCCATTGTATTTATTACACTGTTGAATTTGTAAGGCTTTTTGCAATGTAACCGCCACGATTGATGGTTATGACATGGGCGTTGGAACTGTAGGGATGTGGTAGTCTCATCCCCTCAGTTTTCCCCGCAGACACGTGCACAGGTTTTGTAAAGAGGTTAATCAATAATAGTATTAACATGTAAAAAGTTATGTTATGCTGCGGAGTCTGGAAACCATGTGCACAGTATTTGCCAGGGACTGAGGATTGTATGGATGGAGTTTTCATGCTTTTTGTCACCCTAAAGCTACCAGATTCATCCATTAAAGGAACACGCTAATTATTATTATCATTTATATAGCGCCAACAGTCTCCGCAGCGCTTTACAATAACCAAAGGAATGAGATAAACAAACATTTGATGGGAAAAAAAGAGGTGTAGAGGGCCCTGCTCCTAGGAGCTTACAGTCTAAAGTGATTGGGGTTGAGGAAGGAAAGGGGAGTTTTACTGGACATCAAAACTTGACCTGCTCCCCCTCCCCTTTTTCCCCTTAAATATCTTGGCAGATACTGCTGCTCATCTCTTTATTTTTTTAATTTAAGAAATAATACTCACCTTTTGTCCCTCGGAGCACGCAGCTCCTCCTTCAGCTCAGGAGCTTCTGAACCTGGAAGTCCCTGCAGCTTTTCTACTCAATTTGCATACCTGCACAAATTACTCAGTGTAGGAACCACAAATTGCACATAGCTCAGTATTTGTGCACGTAATGTACACAAGTTCCGTAGCACCTGTATAGAATGATGAACCAGAGCTGCACGCATGCAGAGAACCGATGCATTGGCTGCCTTTCTCAGGAGACCGGCACGCAGAATGTACGGATGTCAGCAGTGATCCCAGCTGATGCTGGGGTGGGTGGAGGAAAGTAAAGGCAGTAAACTGATTACTCTATTTATTAGTCTGCATGGGTTTATTGATATTATTCCTTTTCATTACTAAGGAGGCTATTACTCCTTACCCCAAGTTTTTGGGGGTTCTTACACTCATATCTCACATACATATAAACTGCTATCATGGACACTCAGAAACAGATTTGGCTGACTGCAATGATCGTGAAGGGGACATTTATTCTTTAAAGACCTCAATGCTAAACTGTGCCCAAGGATTGTGAGTGCTGTTGTGGAAAATCTGAAAATCCACATTGAAAAGTACATGTGTCACTCCTAAGAGGTCACTCCGAACTGGCCCAAATTGCACCAGACTGTGAATTTCACAGTTCCGTGCAATTTCGAGCCAATTCATCTATTCACTAAGCTGTTAATTCACCAAATACAGGCAAATTGACAGGATGAAAACATAATTTTGCCGCTTTATAAATCAATGGTCAGACCGCACCTTGAATATGCCGTGTGATTTTGGGCACTTGTCTTAAGAAAGGATATTTTGACGCTAGAAAAAGTGCAGAGACAGGCGACTAAATTAATAAGGGGAATGGAAGATTTAAGTTATGAGGAAAGACTAACAAGCTTAAACCTGTTTATTTTAGAGAAACGATGCCTTAGAGGGGATCTGATAACTTTATATAAATATATATGGGGCCATTATCAACCATTGTCTGATAACCTATTCATTAACAGGGCTATACACAGGACATGAGGTCACCCATTTAGACTGGACGAAAGGAAATTCAGCCTAAAGCATAGGAAGGGTTATTTTACAGTGAGAACAATAAAGCTGTGGAATTCTCTGCCTGCTGAGGTGGTTGGGTCAGAGTCTGTACAGGCTTTTAAACAAAGGTTGGATGACTATCTGCAAAAAACAGAATATTAAGGGTTATAATACTTACTGCACTTTGGTGCAGTTCAGCGTTCTCTGACTAGATTAATCATTACTTCTCTATCGGACAATTTCACTGCCGCCGCATTGCCGAAATATGCAACGAACTGCACTGTATTTCGCTGTCAATTCACCAGTATTTCGTGAATTGACAGGTTTCTGAATATACGAACTGCCACATGATTGCACCGTATGGTGAAATTCACTGTTCAGTGTAATTCAGTGGCAAGTTCGTCGCTTATTTAATAACCCCTCTATTTTTCAAAAGACTTTTTATTTTGTAACAGACCTTTTTATTCTTTTTTAAAGGACTTTTAATCATTTGGACACATTTTATTGATTTATACTCCTATTAGGAGAATAGGCGTCTTCCTGTTTCTTTTCTTCTTGTTCGGTGGAATGCGCCGATGCTAATTTGACTCAATTCTGCAGGTATTGGTGCAATTCAGCAGGTTTTTCTGACATCTGATAACTGCTCACTAACTAGTGAATTCACCGTATTTTTGGCAAAATGAGCCTATAGGTACAAAAATCTGGAGCACCCCAACCCCCACATAAATAAATAAATAAAAGTGCTGAGGATATTTTAAATTTTGTTTGGGGGGGGGGAGCAAAAACTGTTTCTCGCTGCGCTCACATAACAAGAAGGGGCAGAATCTGTTGCCTTAAACTGAAGCGAAAATGGAGCAGAATGTTAGGGCTCAGGTTAACCCTAAACCAGGGCCGGCCCAAGACATTGTGCTACCTGGAGCGAAGGCTGAAATGCTGCCCCCCCACCACCACGTAACCCCAAAATACGCCCACATGAAACATCCATTGTGTTATATCATGATATTTATATATTGCCAGCTCACATGGGTATATATTGACCCCAGCTCACGTGGGTATATAGTGCCCCCAGCTCACATGGGTAAATATTACCAGCTCACATGGGTATAAAGTGCCCCCAGCTCACATGGGTATATATTGTCCCCAGCTCACATGGGTAGATATGTGTCTGGTATGAAGACAGGGGATTGAAAATCAAAGTAAGCAACACAACCGAGTATCTTCGAGTGGCTGCTGGCACATTCATACCTGGTGGTGTGTAGCTGGCTGGTCCAACAGGGCCCAGCGGAAACCAGAGGATGAGGAGGACCCAGTCTAGGACTCTCGGAGTCGGAGAAAAAAAAAAAGTTGCGAGCAGTGGCGCTGGCATGCCTGAGGATCCCTCCACGGCCCCACCGTCTGCCCACACAAGGCGCGGCGGCATCTTGATCCCGCGCTGCTGCTGGCCCGGGCGCATGCGTGTGAGGTGGGGGGCAAGCGGTCAGCGGCAACGTCATTCACTGTGGCCATGATGCGCTGGCGGCCGAATTAGATGGTGCCGCGGCGCGAAGAAAAATAGTGCAGTGGTGTCGGTAATGGCGGGGCAAAAATTTTAAATTTGCCTCTCTCAAATTTCTCAAATTTCCCCCGCTTGGAGCACGTGCTCCACTCTGCTCCATCGTCGGGCCGGCCCTGCCCTGCCCTAAACCAAGCACAAATAGTAACCTAACAATATTTTCTAACCCTAGCTATGGAAAATGATTCTCCATTTTGGCCCAGAGCAACAAAAATTCTGGGCATCAAATTAGAGCTGCAACCAGGGGTCATTTTCAAGTTGTAACTTTTTTACCACTTTGTTTTTTTGATCATTTTATACATGATAAATGAACATTGCCTTTTCTTTGCAACAAAAAACTGGGGTTCTTGTCTTTCTTTTTTACATTTACACGTTTGTGTTTGGTATCATTAGAAAGACCAGACTCTGACCTGTCTAATGACACCTAACTTAAGCTTGTGGGGTGTAAACAATGGAGATACTGGGTTCCAAAGAACCCCACTCTCCTCACATCAGAGGTTTCGTTTTAGATGAACCAATGCTTCATAATGCATTTCACCATCATCTCCACCTTTGGGAAATGAGACGGTGAGTTAGTGCAGTGGAATTATTTGCTTTATAAGTGAAAGCACATAATGCCACCACCTTAGACAAGAGGAAAAAGTACATTTTGCTTAAATCTTTTTCCCCAAAAACTCTTTTTACACATTACATAGTCATGTTTGCTATTGTTGGAAGGACCAGACTCTGACCTTTACAAAGACACCTCACTTGATCTTGTGCGGTGTAAAAATCAGAGATGCAGGGTTCCAAAGTCCATTTTGCCTCTCCTCACTAGGGTTAAAGTTGTCATTAGGGTTGCCACCTTTTCTTCAAGCCAAACCCGAACACTCTAGTGTTGGGCTTGGGCGGCCAGTTTTTATTGTAGCGTATACATTATGCATATATTTACATTATGCGTATATATTATGGCATGTGGCATGCATGGTATTGTGGCACAATGGTATTGTGGCAGACTGATATAGTGGCAGACTGGTATAGTGGCACAATGGTATAGTGCCACAATGGTATTGTGGCAGACTGGTATAGTGGCAGACTGGTATTGTGGCAGAATGGTATAGTGGCACAATGGTATTGTGGCAGACTGGTATTGTTGCACAATGGTATTGTGGCAGACTGGTATAGTACCACAATGGTATTGTGGCACAATGGTATAGTAGCAGACTGGTATAGTTGCACAATGGTATAGTGGCAGACTGGTATAGTGGCACAATGGTATTGTGGCAGACGGGTATTGTGGCACAATGGTATTGTGGCAGACTGGCATAGTGGCACAATGGTATAGTGGCAGACTGGTATAGTGGCACAATGGTATAGTGCCACAATGGTATTGTGGCAGACTGGTATTGTGGCACAATGGTATAGTGCCACAATGGTATAGTGCCACAATGGTATTGTGGCAGACTGGTAGAGTGGCAGACTGGTATTGTGCCACAATGGTATAGTGGCACAATGGTATTGTGGCAGACTGGTATAGTGTCACAATGGTATTGTGGCACAATGGTATAGTAGCAGACTGGTATAGTTGCACAATGGTATAGTGGCAGATTGGTATAGTGGCAGACTGGTATAGTGGCACAATGGTATTGTGGCAGACTGGTATTGTGGCAGACTGGCATAGTGGCACAATGGTATAGTGACAGACTGGTATTGTGGCAGACTGGCATAGTGGCACAATGGTATAGTGACAGACTGGTACAGTGGCACAATGGTATAGTGCCACAATGGTATTGTGGCAGACTGGTATTGTGGCAGACTGTATAGTGGCAGACTGGTATAGTGGCACAATGGTATTGTGGCACAATGGTATAGTGACAGACTGGTATAGTGGCACAATGGTATAGTGGCAGACTGGTATAGTGGCACAATGGTATTGTGGCAGACTGGTATAGTGGCAGACTGGTATTGTGGCACAATGGTATAGTGGCACAATGGTATTGTGGCAGAGTGGTATAGTGACACAATGGTATTGTGGCAGACTGGTATAGTGCCACAATGGTATAGTGGCACAATGGTATAGTGGCAGACTGGTATAGTGGCACAATGGTATTCTGGCACACTGGTATAGTGGCAGACTGGTATTGTGGCAGACTGGTATAGTGGCACAATGGTATTGTGGCAGACTGGTATCGTGGCAGACTGGTATAGTGGCACATTGGTATTGTGGCAGACTGGTATAGTAGCAGACTGGTATTGTGGCACCTTCCTTAATGCTTACTTTGGAGCTTGAGGAGTGGATGTAGCTGGGTCATCAGAGGACACTGGCACACGGCGGAGCAGCTGATGCTGCGCTCAAAGTTGTCTCAGAGTCGGATGAGCCGGGCACGCCACGAGCAGGCATGTGAACTCCCTCACGTGACACCGCACGTCACGCGGTCACCTGAGACGCAGAGACTTTGCCGTTTGACAGCAAGCGGCTGATTGGAGGAGGCAACGAGGAAGAGAGATGTGACATTACTGACCCACCACACCACTCTGTCAGTGATTAGTGGAGTGGGCGGCACATCTCTTTCTTTCGGGAGGAGGACCACGGTGGCATGGGTAAGTATGAGAAGAGGTGGGGACTGCAAGCCGGTTCCTCGGAGTCATGTGTCCGGGTGGCAGGGGGTGTCAAACCCGGACACATGACTCCAAAACCGGACAGTCCAGGTCAAAACCGGATGGGTGGCAACCCTAGTTGTCATTGAAACAATGCGTTGTGCCATCACCTCCTCACTTGCTGGCGGTGTGGGAAATGAGAAGGTGAGTTAGTGCAGTGTCACTGTTTACTTTATAATTGTAAAGTGAACAATAGTGCTGCCTTAGAGAGAAAAAATATTATTTTATTTTTAAATAAACTTGGTCATGTTTAATATAATTGGAAAAGCCATGCACTGGCCTTTCCAATGATACTTTATATGTCCTTTTACCCTGTAGGGCTCCAGAGATACAAGGGTCTAAATAATAGTAAACCATAATGTTTTGTTTTTTTTCTTTTAACATAGCAAGGCGCCCCTTTGTGGCAGGAGCCTGTAGACAAATGCCTACTCTGCCTAATTATCAATCCGGCCCAGGTCATCAGATTATGAAGTTTCTTAAATCTTTTAGAAAAAAAATCTACCCCAAACACCATCTGCACCCCAGAAATTACAGTGCCCCTCCTTAGTTTCATGAAATGTGTATATCCCTGGCCATCAGAGCTTACACTCTACAGCAAAATGACTGAGGCTATCTTTACGGCTAGGCCACAGTCACATAAATATGTATTTTTTTTATTTAACTGATAGTTTGACAATCAGTCCATGAAATTAAATGAGGCTTTGAGAGCCCAGGGAGGCCTTTGATTGTTTGAAGTTTAGAAGAATGAATACACAATCCAAAAAAAGAAAACCAACATAGAGCAGCGTTTCTTTTTTAGTAACGAAAAAAAAATATAGACAGAATTATTAGGATAATGATTTACAGGCTCTGAGGTATCCTTTAACCCAGATGGATCATAGCTGCAGTTATTAATCATGCTGTGGCAAAAAAAAAAGAGAATCAAACGGGCCTCTTCTCAGAGTGCGATCCCATCTCTGACCTCCTCTCACACTCAGTCACAAGCAGATCTGAATGGGCTCTCATCTGTGACATTGATTTATGACATAAACAGAGAGATGGAGCAAAACTATCCTCTGTTCTGGGTAGGGAGTGGAGTTCGGCTGCCCTGAGGTTCTCCCTCCCTGTGAATCCATTCATACTGTACTCTCTTATCACTGTATCCATGTGTGGTCCTGCTCCAAAAGACTTCAACCATATATCACCAATTGCATGCCTGTCAATATTACACAATAATAAGAAGTCATTGCCTCCATCATCTGACTGCGGCACACAAGCCCTGATTTATTGAGTGCAATAAGAAATGTGTAAAAGATAAAACGTTGTTTGTGTGTGTATTTATAAAAGTTTATAATTGTGCACATTCCAGCAATTCAGAGAATTGCTTTACAGAGCTGTGGCTGTAAAACAGCTGTAAAACAGTTCTCTGAATTGCTGGGATGTGTAAATGTCTTCCACAATTATAAACTTGGTTTTATTCTCACTTTTTGCCCTTCACCATAACTTAAATGAGTATACACACAATGTGTGTGTGTTTGTTTGTAGTTGAGCTAATGACGTGTATATGGGTTATTCACTACGCACCGCTGTGGCCCAATGTTCACCATATTTCCAAACAATGGTAAAGAGCACCGTTGTTGCAGTTATGGTGCACCTCAGGTAATCAGGGAAGCAAAATTCAACAGCGTTGCACGTTCCTGCAAATAACACTGAACTAATTTTTATCCTTCCATAAAATGAGTAAACTGCGGCCATTTAACATAGTTCTGCTGGGGGGCGGAGCTGACTGCCGACGGAGCTGGTCACATTCTGCTGAGCTCCTGGTGATTTGCCGTTTTATTTGCTGTTTTTCACGACCCACCGTCGGCTGCAGTGCCTGGCAAGCAGGAGATATCTTGGGTGACCTGCTTCCCTGGACTTGGTCATTTTCGTGGCCTTTTGGCTCAGTTTGGGGCACTCGCTGTACTCCAGCCTGTCTTTGCGGCCTACCCCAGGCGACCATTTTTGGAGCCTTTTTTGTGGCGCAGGGATGACCCACCCTCCCCCTGGGTGGTGCGGGGCCGGGATGGCGGACTTTGACCGATACATGGCTTGGCTACAGGAGGAAGGTGACCGGCCACTCACACGTGGAGACGTTTGGCGCCTTGTGGCTGTGTTGCGGGCCTGTCGGGAGGTGGATGCTCTGTTTTGAGATGTACCAGCGAACCCCCTATACGTGACCTACGTGGTTCCTTGTTCAGACGCGCCGGGAGAGGAAGGATTGTGTACCGGAGGTGGTGTACCTGGTGGTGGGCTATTACTGGCCGGCTGTGGCGACCAGACTGGGGTTCCCCGACCGGCCTCTTTGTCTTTAGGGGCGATCCCTACGTCCCAGGGGTTCTGCTTACCTGCTGCTTGTCGGCCCCTAGCTGAGGTCTCCTGGATGGATCACTGGCCCCTAGCTAATCCTGTGGACCCCAGAGTGGCGAATGTCCCCCCTGTGCGCTGCTGTTGATGGCCTGGATGCACCCTGAGCTGCTGCAGAGCCCGGAACTGGTTCTAGGTCACGAGAGGGGAGCTAGTGGCACGGCTCGGAGGCTGTCTGGATGGTGGTCTTTTCTACATCCATGTGTCCTTGAGGGGGACATGGGCTCTGCACCACATATTGATCCTGGCTGAGATATCTGGTCCTGCTTCCCAAGTTCTTGAAGGCAGGGGCTCCCGCCGTCCGGCTATCCCTTGCTGGCTGATTTACTGGCCTCGCTTTTTAACCTGCTTAGATGAACCCACTTTTTTCTCCTGTTGTCTTTTTCTGACCTTACCTGAGCAGTGATTTACCCCCCTCCCTTTTTTTTTGGGAGACTAATGATGATACCCCTTCCGGGGCTGACGACACGAGACTCGTTTCTCCACTTTTGTTTTTCGTCGACTCTTTCCCTGCCAGCGCTGGTGCAACCTCCCATTTATTTATTTTTGGCATTTTTCAGGTTGTCCTGAGGTGCGCCATTATGGCACCCACCCATTATGGCTCTGGCTGCCATACTTGGCCCACGGGCCCCCAGGCCTCGTTACATTGTATTTCCACGGCCAGGAACGTCACGACAATGGCCTTTGCCGTCCGTCCCCTTTTTTTAAAATCCCCATCTGATGGCTTGTTGTGAGCGTGGCGTACCCCCCCCCCCTTCCCTGTTTTTTTTATTTTTCTTCTATTTGATGTTTACATTTATGATGTAACTCTTTTGTCGTCTGGCCCTGCGTGGCTAATGGCTGTGATGTCTTTCTGTGGGCCCTGCGTGAACAAGCTTTCTTAATCTCTGCTGATTACTTTTCAAAATAAAAACACTTTGAATATAAAAAAAAAAAAACACCTAGTTCTGCTGTTGTTTGTGACTCTGGTGATTATAATTCGGCGATTTTAAAGTAGCAATCTCTAATAGAAACCATTGCAAAAACAATGCCGGGCTATTCAACTGACACTACAATGGCAACTACAGTGAAATCTGCGCTGAATAATGTCAGCAGAAACTACCGTGGAAATACTGTATAAAACTACACTGAGAGCTACGCTGAACAACCTCAACAGAAACCACATGGAAAAAAGTTGCGTAAATAGAGGATTCACCATAGTATCACAGTATTTGTTCTGCTTTAGCTCTCGGAAGTAAAACCATTGTTCTTACAATGAAGAATGAGGGTCAGTGACGTGTATTAGAGTTGTGACATATTATGGATGGAAGTGCAGCTTGGCCATAGTGAATGGAAAGTCACACTAAGGACCAACCCAAGGAATAAAATCTAAAAAGAAAAGTAAGAGAATGAGAAATGTTGAACCGGGAAAAAAAATGGATAAAAGACAGAAAATGGAAAGATATGGGTTGGAAGTATCATTGTTTAGTTAATAAGCCAACACAGCGAGTGGAAGAGATATCAAGTGATTATTTATAGTGTTAACCCCTCTCACAAATACAGCTTACTTCATTAACCATCCTTTATATGAAAATGTGAAGGATCACTCTACTGGCCTTTGTTTAAGCTATTCTACTCTTTTACTCTACCATGAACAAGCTGGCCATCACTCAGTGGGAGCCATGGAGACAAAGGCTTACCCAAAGACTAGGATGCCACGGATGTTGGTGGAGTTTTCCTTAGACGGGCAAGTCAACCGGACTTTTATCAATACATGGCCGTCTAAGGAAGACTCCACAAAAATCTGTGACATATCAGTCTTTGGGTAAGCCAGTGTCTCCATGGCTCCCACTGTGTCATGGCCAGCTTGTTGTCAGCATAGCACCCAGGGAGTACCCCAAAAGTGAGCTTTTCTCGGTCAGGGAGGCATGCCCTGCAGTGAGGTGGCGTTGACCGCATGGTACATGCATCCAGCTAGAGCAAGGTTGAGCAACATAGTTCCTCTAGATGTTTTGGAGCTACATTTTCCATGAAACTTCATCATTGCATCACTGGAGATGGAGTTCCAAAACATCTGGCGAGCCAAGATTGCTCACCCCTATGGCTCCTAGTGGACAAGACATCCCATGTGTGGTCAGAGATCTACAGTGTGCAGCCTGATTGGTCACAAATGCCTGTTATACATTTACTGCCGATTATTAAAAGAAATTACAAATTAAAAACCACACAAACGTTAGTATATGATGAAGCTGACGGCTTTTAAAGAGTCTCGCATTCTGCTGGTCAGCTCCGTACAGTCTAATGGATTCCTCCTGTCTTTGCACAGACAGACAGACAGACATTAATAATTATAATTGCACGTATGAATTCAGAACATACTTTCCTCTTCAGTCCCTGACATGGTTGTATACGCTGTATTTTCTGTCACGTTTGTTCCCCTGCTCCTCAGCCTCGGGTTCCCAGGGCTATAATTCAAAAGGCACAGAGGGTATATCTGAAGCGGTTACATGGCTGAATGCCTTCATATTATTGTGACTGAAATGTATTTTTTTCTAAGTGGGCCCACACCTTTCAGTGACCCCCTATGATTTATTGACCTCACTGTCATCTTCTTTCAGTCCATTCTGTCTGACGTCCAGTGTTTGATTTCCGCACGGTCTCTACCGAGATCTCACAGATCAGTATGCCTCGCCTTTGTTCGTCTTTTCTTGTGAGCGGAGCCTCCAATCTCGGTGAAAAATGAAGAGTTTTGTTAATGCAGAAAGGGAACGCTTGCATGGTCAGGATGGCTGGAATGTGTGACTGATCTGCCAATTCTATCCCGCTCCACCATTCTTGTCCCTGCCATGGGAATGCAGCAAATGGCAAGCAGCATCCCACCCTTTCAGGTCCACATCATCATACAATATAGATGTCATCCCTGAAGGTCAAGGATCTTGGACAAATTACAGTACGTGGGGAGATATTCTGTGCAATCAGGCATGCAGGGCAGACTGTAAATGTTCACGTGGTATACAGATGGATATTTATTGTCCTGTCGATACAGATGCTGCAGTGTTTTATAACTGTAGGTCACTTAGTATGCATTACCGCAATGTTATCTTTATTCCTGATTTAACAAAAGTAATAATAATATATTATTTATTTAAAGGGAATAAGTGAGAGAATAAATAAGCTACGTCCTTTTCTCCCACACAAGGCATATGAAAATGGGGAAAAAATATGTTTTTACAATATTGCTCTATGGAAGGGACACTTTAGATTTCGACAGAAGAAGCCAAGGAGTAAAGAAAGCTGCAAGGGTTAATTATAAACTCCTGCTGGCTCTCATTTCCCCCTCCCCTCCATTTTTTTGCCTAACGCTTTAAAACGCACCCTAAATCCCATGCAGTGGTCCCCCCCCACCATCTGTTTGGCTGGAGGGCACCTTATTGTACGAAGCAGCTAGATCTGGACCCACTTATGATCACCAATCATATGCCTCTCAGTGCCGAATGGCTGTCCATTGGCTGTATCAAGGACTTATTAGGAGTCGGAGCACAGGATGCAGAAGATGATGCCCGCCCTTGCAGACTACACAGAGTAGCCAGGAGGGTGCTGGCCTCTGCATAGTGGGAGTAGGCACAGGGGACAAATCCAGGTATGCGATACAGAGCAGGGGTAATCTGGGGATGTGGTCAAACGGAGCAGAGGTCGGGCCGACAGAACAGGATCGTAGACGGTAAAACATGCAGAGGTCAAATCCAGACTGGAAACAGCAAATACGGGCAGGTAAGTCACCACAAAGAGGCCCGAGGGAGGCTGCATTAAATAGCCAGAGATATGGTTACAGGTGGGTCTGTTGACTAGTCCATAGATCGCAGGTAGAAGCCCAGGAGTGATGCTCTCTGTAGAGTCTATGGAAGGACCAGTGCCTAGTAGCATAGCCGAAGCAAGAACAATTCCTGTGGCTGCCTGAACAGAGAAGCTGGTTACAATGATGGAAACCAGGGTTCAATTCCAGGAAGGGTCCCTGAAGGGGCAGCCTTGTCTAGCTGTCTGCAGGACTTGTTGTGAACCCTGACTGGCTACTGATCAGCTTATATAGAGGGACACAGGTGGGAGTGATATACTGTGCCAAAGGTTCCTATGGCCCAGAGTCACCAATCCTGAAGTGGACAACAGAAGAGCAAGAGGGACTGGTCACAACAAACAAATCCAGGCGCACCTTAACAATTCAGACACTGTCAAAGTCTTACCAGCGTACATATGTGCAATATATAATGCAATGACAATATAATGTGTATCGCACGGTGAATTATTGACAAATAAAACCATGTGACATGTGTTATGATGTAATAATAATAAAAAATAGCCTGCGGATACTTATATTTGAGTGATGTGCCGTTCCTTCCTCTCCGCTCAGGGTCCTGCGGTATGGTCGTCGTGTGTGATGTCCCAGGGATGGGGGACTTACAGCCCAGCGTGATGGAGAATAAAAAGTAAAGCAGCAAGCAGCTTTAAAATATTTATTAATAATTAAAAATAATTTAAAAAAGAACCAGTCTTGAGCTGGTTAAAAACACTATAAAGGGTTATACATATATTATGGATTAAAAAGGATCAGAAAAACTCGTTTTCGCCTTAGGCTTCATGAGTTGGAATCCTTTAAAAAAATAACAGTCCATGCAAAGTGCAAAAAAAGTCCAAAAAGGACTTTTTTTGCACTTTGAATGGACTGTCATTTTATGGGAAATGTACAAGTTAATTTGTTTGGAGCTTTAGTAAAAACGTTTATAGTTATTCTTAGTTGTCTTGTATGAGATTAAGGCACATATTTACTAGTATACTCAGTGCCTTTTCCTTATTCTAATGTCCCATCCTGATTTGTCATTGTTTGTGATTTCCTAATCTTCCCATTACACAGAACCCGCAACTTAATGTCTTACGAATATTGATGGCTATTTTCAGTTCAATAAATAGATCATAAAATTCAGTTGCAACTTTGCGTCGGTGTTGTCACACTTTGTGATTTATACTCACGTGTGCTGGTTTCAGAGTATTAAAACACTAGAGGTCCCGGGTGACCCTCAGTTCTATTTATTGCTGTGTCAATATTCAAGCTAAAGGCTGCATGCAGAACCTTGCAATTGTAATGTTATTTGGTATTGATGCCTCCCATCAACTGTTTAACATGAAACTACACATTGATCCATTGTCTCCGGTCATCTAGTAGTGACAGAGTATGTGTATACATGCATCCAATCATGACAGTCCCTATATACTGTATATATATATATATATATATATATATATATATATATATGAAAAGTGAGACAGATGTCATTTGCATGTCTTACCCAGAGTTCCTTGCTGCATATGGGGAATGTAGCACAGGAGCTCTGTAAGCAGTTCTTTGAATTGCTGTGATGTATAAATGGCTTCTGCAATAATAAACCTTATATATATATTACTATATTATAACAGCCAATGGACGCAGGGATCAGTGCTTCCACTTTTCTTTATTGTGCAGGCATGACATTTGCAGGGTACAGCATAAACATGTCATTGGCTGCCGTGGGACCGCCTGCTTTCAGACAGTCCTGTGGCAGCTGGTGGTGTGCTCGGCGCCTGCGAATGGGAGTTGGGGCGTAGGCGGTTACAGGGAGCCAGTGGGACATGCTGTGCCAGTCTGCGGCATTTAGAGCCACCCATAAGGACGCCCTGCGGCGGGAATGGGTTAAAATAAAGCCAATGTGTTCTACTTACAGTATAGATTATGAATGAAGTAAAGAATTGGCGGTCACACAATGGTTCCAACATATTAGGAGCTGATTTTATTGAGGTGCAGTGCAATGTTTTGGTTCTTGCCAGACCCTTTGTCAAGTTCTGGCAGGAATCAAAATGCTGCACTGCATCTCTATAAGATCCTGATATATTGGAACCATGGTGTGACCGGCTTTCCTTTCTATCATTCACCGTTGCTGCTGTGTTGGCTGCTTGAATCGCCAGGAACCCATGTGTTAACCCTTTTTGAATTGGTAAATTAAGTGTGCTATATACATTTTTCTATATACAGTATAAAAGATGTCTTGAGGACCTGCATGTTAAGGAGAACTTGCCATGACCAATATAAGTTGGTTAATAATTACATGCTATTTATATGCTAGTGCTTTATGGTAACATTTATTTTACAGGGTTATTCAAAGAGATCCGAATGGCTGCCGAAAGGGAACCGAATGCTGAAAATCCGTGTTCGGTTACCTTTCTTGGCCATTCGGCTATCCACATACGTTGTCTGTTTGTTGTCTGTTCAAGGGCAGTGAAATCCCCATAGAGAAGCACTGATTCGGCTATTCAGAGAACAAAAAACAGCAGTGAAAGGTTCCCGAAATGCGCTGTCATTCGGTGGTTTAATTCGGCAGGTTTATTCAGGCGAATCCCATAGGCTTCAATGTTAAAAATATTCCCGTTTTAATCCAATATCTAATAAACCAATAATAATATTCTGCAGTAAAAAGTCTCTTTATTTATAGATTTTTTAGGATATTTTAAGCATTTTTCAGGATTTTTTTTTTTTTTAAAAAAAAAACAAATCCAATTTTTTTTTTTTTTAAACGTTACTTATTTTTTCAGTAACAGCCCTCTTTATTATCATTCCTTGGACCTCATATGTAAATTTCAGACATTTTCACTCAGTAGTTTCTTTGTAAACAGCGTTTCACTTTTCAAACATTCAAGCAAACTGTTTTCCCAATTTATTCACTGCCTTCGTCTGCGGTGTCGGCTTTTTCTGGCGGCTGCGCTGCGTGTGATCGGCTCCTGCTCGGGTTTTCCCGCCGTTTTCGGCGGGTTAATCCAGATGTTTTTGCGTGTTTCGGTGTGCGTTCGCCCTCGTTTTGCAGTGAGTTTTCGGCGGGTTTGCGGCGAGCTTTCCCTGCAATTCGGGGACCCTGTGGTGCTTGCTGAATACACCGCAGGGTCGCCGAAATGGGATCGCCAAATCGAACCGAATTGAGGAGAACGAAAAGCCATTGAACGTGCGGTGGCTTTTCGATTCTCTTTGAATAACCCTGATAGTGTAATTCCCTGGCGAAGCTTTGAGACACTCACTTCTGGTGGCATGTCAGTGGGGTGACGGACCACAAGAGCGAAACGAGGCCAGCCTACCGGACAGCCGGGCAAGTGATTTGCATTAGTCAGTGCATCAATGTCACTGCATATATATATTAATGTGCAGAACTGTGCCAGTCCTTTGTGAAGTCCATGCAGACAAACCAAGGCGACACCAGTGCCGGGACCTGATAAATACTGGTCTGCGATAGGAGCAATGTCATATCCATCACTTGATGAGACATTGTTGGGAGAGTGAACATGTCACTGACAGGTTAACTTTAACATCTGGCGTCTGTATTATCATGCTTATTTTTAGCAAGTGACTGCAGAAGGCGTGTGATTGTCTGACAAATCATGGCCTCCGAGCGATCACATGTCTCTTGCTATTCTGAATTAACGTGGGAAAACTCCATTTCCCCAACCGAAACAAAAACGCAGAGCTGGCAAACAAAAGCCATATTAAGGAGAGGCACAGACCTTCCTCTTAGCAATGTATAGACATTTGATATTCATATGACTGTATTTGAATGTGTCTACTTATGTTCTTGACAGTACTTGAGTGTTATTGTCCAAAAAAAAAAACCTGTCGGCTAGACAGAAGTAACGGACTAATCCTCACTGTAAATGTAGAGCAATTCATCCATAATGTATCCTGACCTAACAAGCACGTTAACCATTTAAAAGCATCTCCATTTGTAGTTTGATGAGCTCTGAAATATATTAAATACTATGGATTTTCCGCTGTTCATTATTGCATGAGCGCTCTACAGTCACTGCGTCCCAATAATATCATTGCAGGTGGCGCATATGGTTGAAACAACTCATGGCTGGGTGTTTGGCTCAAACCATGTTCTTTATGTGTGCCTCAGTCCTCTTGAATGATCACCCGACAGCACCTACGATATCACATGGTTTTCGGCAGGTCTAGGGGAAAATGCACTGCATATGCCTGTTTAATGGCACTCACGGTGCTTAACTAGTTAAAATCGTGGTTTATTAAACTCATACATGATCGCTAATCCAGGAAAGTGAGGTAGCACAGATTTATTAGAATTCTGGGAATTGTAGGCCTCAACATCTGGGGGTAAGAGTATGACATCCCTGTGTTAGAGAGTTATACAATGGTCTCTATTTGCTATACAGAGTTGCTGTGAGTGTTTATAGAGGGATCCCCGTTCTTTTTACACCGTATTCTCTCCAGATGGTATTGGATTTCAGATACTCGTGGGCATATGGATTTGATTTTTGATGTGTGAGAATAAATAGGAATACTTGATGTTACCATTGGATATTTGCACGCTAAGCCTCTCACATCACAAATACTATATATTGATATTATGATACAGAACTAAATAAAACATTAAGGGATATATTACAGAGTTGGTGTTAACTTAACCAGAGCTGTTGTAAACTTCCCAGAGCCATTATAGCCTATGGAGGCTTAAAGTTTACAACAGCTCTGGTTAAGTTAGCACCAACTATGTAATATTGCCCTAAATTAGTAGGAGGTAGACTATATGCTTGTCTGATGTATTCGATGAAGTCAAAAACGTAGTTTGAGATCGTGTGGTCCAGCGTAAAGGTTTCCCTGCTCCTCTTGGGTCAGAGTTTGCCTGTTTCAATTGAATGCTAACGTTGGATTATCGATCACTTTCATGAAGCTTTGATAATTCAGACTGTAAGGGATATCATATTGTGTTTTTGCTTGTGCTAGTGAGCTGGGATTTGGGAAGCACTGTGCTTGGCTGTCTCCATGACTACCTGTGTCTCCCCTTGACTGCCTCTGTTTATCTCTGTGTCTGGTCTCTCTCACTCTGTCTCTTTTCTCGGACTCCTCTGTTTCTCTCTGAATATGTCTTTCTCTCTGTCTACAATTATAACCATTGGTTGCAAAACAACGATGCTGGGGCAAGTAGGGCCTGAGCCACGGCCCCAATGTCTGAGGGGCCCCGCAAACCAAATGCCTCTGTGTTGTCAGGAGCTAATAGAATTTCTTGGGATGTGATCTACAGTATTCCTTTGAACTTCTCCTCCCAAATATGCACACATGAAGCTCAACACTTCTCTTCTCTGACCTATTAAGCCAGTGCTTAGACCAGCCGCCATCGCTCAGCAGGTGCTAAGTACAGCAGTGCGTGAAGGAGGACTCATTGGTCTTTCTTTGTGATTTATATTCCGATTATTATTTCCCCAATGGCCAATCTGGGTCCACATGTATATATAGTGCACCCTCAAACCGCTCTATCCTCCAAATTAAAAGTGTATCATTCATGCCTCGTATCATATTTTCTCTTTATACAAATATATAATAAATACATGAATAAATGTGAAATTATCATGGGGTGAAATGATCAAATGTCTTCATATATTATTATGCAACACTGCTTCCTGTGACATCACTAAATATACCAATGGTGTACACCAGGGGTCAGCAACCTTGGCCCTCCAGATGTTCCAAAACATCTGGAGGATAAGGGTTGCTCACCCCTGGTGTACATTATGAAATATGTTCATAGCTGGCAGCTCGGAGGCGTCGCTTCATTTTTTAGCTGAATTATAATAACAGATGATATATGTTTGTGGGGTTATAAAAAACGCGAGAGAAGAGCGGGTTGAGTTATTTTTGTACATTAGATAGCAGTGGATCAGTGCGAATCAGAAGAAGCCAACTGTGACACATATAAAGGGAATACTAGATAATGTGCTCCTGGTATTGATCTGTTATTATCAGGAACCATGTGAAATCTGCCCTGTAACAATCAAAGCGCATAGAAACAAAAAGGTGGTTAAACTCTGCAGATTCATTAATCAGGCCGCCAAAGCCGAATTCCTTGACGCCAATCTAATTTATCCCCGTGCAGATAGTCTGTGCATGGACTTAAGCTGCTGAATTGATGGAAAGTAGTGTCTGCTTTAAGATTTCCAGGCAAATCCATACACTATGTACGATCTGGTGCGTTTTAGTGGTGGTGATGAGGCTACAGACCCCTGTACACTCAACAGGCCGTCGATCACGTTGATCACGTAGTCGCCGTAGTGAACAACGTGGCTAAAAAAGGACGGCTTAAAAATGTTCACTAGCATTAGGACATGAGGGGAGAAAACAGTCGTAATTATAGCTAAAAGATGTGCAGATTTTTCAGTCGAATGCTTTGCTCGCGTCAAAAGAAGGAGCAGAAAATGTTGCCTAAAAATGAAGTGAAAATGGAGCAGAATCTGTTGGTTGGTGTTAGGGTTGACTAACAACCCTATCCCTAAAAGTAACGCTAGCCCTAAAACAATCACAAATAGTAACCTTAACCCTGAATTACTAAACCCTAATACTAACCCTAATGCTAAAACAAGTACAGTAACCCTAGCACTAACCCGAACCCCAGCTTCCACTTTCCACCTTATTGGCAACAGTAAAATGATGCTAGTATGTTGCCGTTTTGCAGAAAAAGAACGACACAAGTGTGATGTTTTTTCACGTCATATATGACTTTTGTTATTGAAGATACGCACTGGTTACCTGCGTCAAAGTTCTCCCTTATTATTACTCGCGTCACTACGAATCACAACTGAACGTAAACTGAAGGAGCTGGAGAAATGACACTTAACCTGCATTTTGCTATTTTTTCGAACCCATAAGATGAGAAATGGCGAAGAGACCAAATGGCCGGTCAGTTTTCTTTCATTCTTTTGTCTCTTCAATTCCAGATTCTTCGAATTTGCACAAGATACACACCGGAGCAAGACACTATGACTTTCTCAGATGGCCTTACCCTCAACAGAACGCAGATGCACAATGCTGGATTTGGTCCACTCACTGACCTTGTGTTCACATTTGCCAACCAGCTCCTGCCCTTGGAAATGGATGACACAGAAACTGGCTTGCTCAGTGCCATCTGCTTGATTTGTGAAGGTGGGTTTAATTCGACCTCAAATATTGGTGTTAAAGGGTCACTATAGGTTTAGAAGAGGAGAAAACGGAGGGGTTAACCATTAACCCCACCAACTCCTTCTGCACTCCCCCCTCTCATTTTAACCTTTTAAATTCATTTAAAAACTTTCCTGAATCCAGTGCTGGTCTGCCTCTGAGCCCTGCAGGATTTGACATGCTTCTAACAGCAGCATGTTACGTGACCATGGTGGGTGGGTGGCTAGATGCTCCTGCCAATCCAGTGGCATTGGATGGGGCTAGTTCCCAAAGGTTCTGGGTGAGACTAACAGTAAAACTCAGGAGAATTGGCAGAAGTGAAAATTCTAGGTCAAAATAGTCAAACCAGAAAAATCATCCCATTTATTTCACTTTCCAAATTGTCTATTGTTCTCTTCTCCTGCCATTTCTCCCAAGTTTCACCTTTTAGTGAACAGACCTGTAAGCAAATGCATACGGAGTACTAAAATAGACCTCTGAGTCCCCTCTCAGAGGGAGCAGGGAGGTCAGAGCAGTGTGACCACTCTGATACCACTGAGTAGTCATACTGTGTAGAGTGTCCCTTTAAAGAAAAGCATCTGTGTTGCCGGAAAACTGAGCAGTATCGCAAAGGGAAGAATAAAGTACACACTGTTGCAGCACTTCAGTCCAAGCGCATGATCCAGGGGGGCTTCAGGCATTGTTTCACTTGAGCACAGGCATTGGTTGTTAAGATATTGTATGGGACAAGCACCTGCGTACACAGATGTTCTTCCTTGGTGCTGTGCTTATGCACTAGCAGGTATAGCACTGTGGATCCAGTTATTAGTTTGGTGCCAGAATGGCCTACATAAGTACCTCCCAAACCTGTCTTCAACAATCTGTTTAACAATCCTTTGGACCCCTCTCCCTCCCAGTAGAAGGGAAAAAAAAAGAGGCATCACTGTAAAAGCCACAGTGTGACCTTCTCAGCAATGCCTCTATTTAACCTTTTAGGTTCTGGACCGCAGATTGCTCCCTGAGGTTTCAGTCAAACCTCCGGGGCCTCCCCATCCCAGTTAGGGAATTAACTCCTAGCTGCCAAGGGGTTTCCCTATGGACCACACTATCTCCCGTTCGGTGGTATCTAGAGGGTCATATTTGGTATCACTGGAAAGGCCAGAGCATGGCCTTTCCAATGATACCAAACAAGACCAGATTATGAATAACAAACAAAAAAGTCAGTCTTTTCTTTATTTTATTTATTAATGCAGTACTATTGTTCACATTTCAATAATAATGTGAACAATGATGCTGCAATAATGATTATTTTTTTCAATTGCTTATTTTCTCAGAAAAATACAGTAACGTGTTCCTATTTAAAAAAAAAATTAACAAGCGAACCCCATAGAATATATAACCACAAAGGTTTGGATGATAAAATGTGAAAAAAATATATATATTTTACACGCGGTAGATTATTGGAAATTCACTTTTTTAAAATACATTTTTTGTTATAGCATTCTGGCAGCACATGACGTATACATAAATTAATGATATATTATGAATCTGCCGAGTTTGCTGTAAAAAAGGATATATAATTTGTCTGGGTCGTATAATAAAACGTGACTTCAAATCGCATTTAAACATGAGCAAAAACGGTAAAAATGAGCTCAGCACACAGAGGTGAAATGGCTCAGCAGTGAAGGGGTTAATGAGGACAGGTTTGAAAACACTGGCCTACATGCTATATAAGGCTGGCGTCAGACGAGCGTGCTATGTGCGCCCGTACTGATCTGCTTACTGGCGTCCATCGCAGCAACAGAGCACGTCTCACGCTTGTACATGCACATGAAATGCACGCGCAACAAGCGCCCATTATCCAAGCCTCTTCGGCAAAGCGCTAGGACGTGCGTTGACGAAGTTGCAAAGCGCGATTTCTCCATAGGAGGATCGCACTTTGCAGCACTGAGCGCGCTCAGTGAGGTGGCCAAACGGGCGTCAAGTGGAAGAAACGTCCGCTCTCGTGGACGTTCATTCCACTCCAAAGACGCTCGTCTGACACTAGCCTAAATGGTAGACAAAATCTACATAGTACTATAGGGCATCACTTTTCATAAATACTCACGAGTAAAATGT
This sequence comes from Leptobrachium leishanense, assembly GCA_009667805.1. NCBI lineage: Eukaryota > Metazoa > Chordata > Amphibia > Anura > Megophryidae > Leptobrachium > Leptobrachium leishanense. Next base: position 252,756,925 of record CM019067.1, read on the forward strand.
GGCCAGAACATACAGGGTGGCCAGTTTGCAAACGACATCCAGAAGACTCGATTATGAATTAGAGATACAGCGTGAGAAGTAAAGCTGCACATCCGTATGATTTCTGACTCCTCTTGCTATCTGTGATGTAGATGCAAACCCAACAGGTCATGTGTAAAAACAAAATAAACATCATTCTTTGTAGAAATCAACATAGCTACAGAAGAAAGTGTTTTGGCAGCAGCCATTGTGTTTAATGCACCAAGCCGGTGTTAACTTTCTGTCCGATCACCAAAACACCGCATTTTTCATTCTTTTCTCCCAGTTATACGTCCATGCGTTTATCGGTCAGGGTTATGTGACAGGCATGTCATGGAGCTAATACGTACAATAAAAAGCTGTATAAACAACCCCCATAAAGCATGTAACTGGGTGCATTATGCTGCTTAACTGCGGCCTATAAAAGCCACGGGTTGAATTGCTGCGAAATGTCAAAGCTAACCGTCCTCTGGCTCGGGGACGAGAGGCAATCACAGCTCCTTTGCAGTAATACCCGTGTTCAGAACGGTCGGATGCGTGTAATGTATTAAAGCTTTTACAGCAATCCTGAGCAGCCCATATATAATATATAGAAATAGCTTCAATCCAGACCCGCTCTATCAAGGGGAAATGGTGGATGGCGGAGCAGAGGAGAGGCTCTGGTAACGGGCTTCCAAGCAATATTTTTGTAAAGAATTAGACTGGAAAGCCACTCAGATGTCAGCAGGCCAAATATAGCTCACTCTCCTCCTAATGCAATACAATTCGTTCAACCAGATGGTGTCGAGATTTGTTGTTTTTTTTTTCCCTCACCCTCAGATGTCCACATCTTGTAACATACTGCCACCAGCTGGAATCAGGGATACGAGGCTGGACGCTCAGTATCCACACCGATAAGACCCATGTATTCTTTCTCTGTGCATTCATAGGTTTAGATTTTGCTTGACTTTTGTATCTTGTCACCGATACAGACCGACAGGACCTGGAAGAACCTGCAAAAGTGGATAAGCTACAAGAGCCACTACTGGAAGCACTGAAAATTTACATCAGGAAAAGAAGACCCAACAAGCCCCACATGTTCCCAAAGATTCTCATGAAGATCACAGACCTCCGGAGCATCAGTGCAAAAGGTGGGTCTTCGGGCTTGCAGCTGCTAATGTGCAGCAAGAAGTTTTTGGTCTAGACCGTATCTTGCCTGGGAGGCCATTAGCTCTCGAAATCTAGTCATCGTCTGTCCTGTCCTTCATCCCATACACCAGGGTTCAGCAACCTCGGCCCTCCAGATGTTTCCCTTGATGCTTAGGCACTTGATAGATACCACATTACCCATCCCTCTCCTCACCTACCCACACATCATGATTGAGACCACTTCCATGCTAGTGATCCTGACGACTAATAAAACTCTTGTCTCTCTCCACCCCAATCCCTCTAAATTGTAATGAGCACAGCACTCTACACCTCTTGACTCCATCCTATATTTGTGTCTTGTTCCCTTTTGGTTATTGTAAAAGCGCTGCGGAAACTGTTGGCGCTATATAAATGATGATACTCTTAGGAGATGTAGTTCCAAAACATCTGGAGGGCCAAGGTTGCTGCTCCTTGCCATACACTATTGCCTTACAGTAGATGTATTGATATACACTATATTGCCAAAAGTATTTGCTCACCTGCCTTGACTCGTATATGAACTTAAGTGACATCCCATTCCTAATCCATAGGGTTCAATATGACGTCGGTCCACTCTTTGCAGCTATGTATAACAGCTTCAACTCTTCTGGGAAAGCTGTCCACAAGGTTTAGGAGTGTGTTTATGGGAATTTTTGACCATTCTTCCAGAAGCACATTAGAAGGCCTAGCTCTCAGTCTCTGCTCTAATTCATCCCAAAGGTGTTCTATCGGGTTGAGGTCAGGACTCTGTGCAGGCCAGTCAAGTTCATCCACACCAGACTCTGTCATCCACGTCTTTATGGACCTTGCTTTGTGCACTGGTGCACAGTCATGTTGGAAGAGGAAGGGGCCAGCTCCAAACTGTTCCCACAAAGTTGGGAGCATGGAATTGTCCAAAATGTCTTGGTATGCTGAAGCATTCAGAGTTCCTTTCACTGGAACTAAGGGGCCAAGCCCAGCTCCTGAAAAACAACCCCACACCATAATCCCCCCCTCCACCAAACTATACACTTGGCACAATGCAGTCAGACAAGTACCGTTCTCCTGTCAACCGCCAAACCCAGACTCGTCCATCAGATTGCCAGATGGAGAAGCGCGATTCATCACTCCAGAGAACTCGTCTCCACTGCTCTAGAGTCCAGTGGCAGCATGCTTTACACCACTGCATCCAATGCTTTGCATTGCAGTTGGTGATGTACGGCTTGGATGCAGCTGCTCGGCCATGGAAACCAATTCCATGAAGCTCTCTGTGCACTGTTCTTGAGCTAATCTGAAGGCCTCATGAAGTTTGGAGGTCTGTAGCGATTGACTCTGCAGAAAGTTGGCGACCTCTTCGCACTATGCGCCTCAGCATCCTCTGACGCCGCTCCGTCAGTTTACGTGGCCTACCACTTCGTGGCTGAGTTGCTGTCATTCCCAGACACTTCCACGTTCTTATAATACAACTGACAGTTGACTGTGGAATATTTAGGAGCGAGGAAATTTAACGACTGGATTTGTTGCACAGGTGGCATCCTATCACAGTTCCACGCTGGAATTCACTGAGCTCCTGAGAGCGACCCATTCTTTCACAAATGTTTGTACAAACAGTCTGCATGCCTAGGTGCTTGCTTTTATATACCTGTGGCCATGGAAGTGATTGGAACAACCGATTCTGATTATTTGGATGGGTGAGCGAATACTTTTGGCAATATAGTGTAACTGCACAGTCTGTCTCAGAGCAGCCACTATCAACAATAATTTAAAACGACATAATGAATGCATGAAACATACAAGCGGATTACAGTGAGGACAGATTTTAAGGATGGCACATCATCAGTTATTCCTGGTGTATGGTCAACTTGTACGTGTCATCGTCAGATGCAAATACAATACATGGACATTTAGGATTAAAAGAAGTGATATGACTGCACCCCATTGTTATCTCTCAGCATCCATTCTTTCTGTAGAGCATGACGTGGATGAGCCCTTCACTCTGTGTGAATGAGAGATCCTTGGCTCTACAGCTGGTTTTATCATTGCTTCAACCACATCCTCTGTTCATTAAAAGAATGCAGCACCTAAGCCTCTCCATCTAATAGATTGTGGATTAATGGATGGACAGACTGGTCACAGAAAGCAGGTCTGATGCCTGCTCATGCTCAACCATAGAGATCTTGTAAGACAGGGGTACTTATACCTGGAAAACCTGGCCTGTGAAGCTCAGCACAGGTGATATGATTTGCTGCTCAGTGATTGCAGGATTCAGTCTGCATTTCCCCAAGGTGATCCTTAAACCTGGCCTGTAATTGATATATTGTTTATATGAGGACAAGGTTGAGAACCACTGTTGTAAGAGTAATTCTACTGTAAAAACATTTGAAGGTGCCGAGTATGAAGAGTAAGGTACACTTATTTAGATTTCAATCCTGCATTACTCCAAAAGGAGCCAGGAAGGAGCCTGGCGATCTATTGAAGGTGAAGAAGCAACATGAGCAGACTGCGTAATCCCTAGTAAAGTGTTAGAGATGGATGCAAGAGAAATTGCTATCAAGGTTTAATAGTTTCGCAACCCTGGAGAGTAGTGATGCATAGAGAGAAAAAAAAAAATAGGGGGCAGCCTCCAAATGCAACACACAGTGGGGGTAACCCAAAAAACAATGATATATTTTAATTATTGTTGGAGGTTGCAAAGGCCAAATCTCCTTCTGAGAGAGTGGATGTGAGTCAATAAAACGTAGCTTTTAATGGCAATACCATAAGAAAAAAAAAAATGGTGTATGGTCCTAACATCTACCGTATAACCTCAAGGTATAGGGAATGGATCCCAAGGAACCAGAAACCAAACAAACAATAGAAATAGCCAGGCCAAAGGTTTGATACAAAAATACAGTTGCAAGACCCATATAGCATAGGCTCTGTATTGGTCTTGTGCAATACTAAAAGAAAGAAAAAATCCCGCCAGTACTGAGGCATCATGAGAGGAGTACTGTGGGGCGTGATAGTAATGCTGTACTGATACTATAGTAGCAGTAGGAAACAGGCCTTTGTGCGTCTGTGGGTTAAGAATGAAAAAGGAAAGAATTAAAGGCTACTTTGTACCCCCATGTGGCTTATATCACGTCTCCACATGGACACGTAGTAGAGAAGACTGCACGTGATAAAAAGTGCCAGATCTAACCGTGACTTGCGCTATGGCTCAGGGGGAGCCGATTGTCAGGAACTTCGTTATGTTGCATAGTTCTAGCTCTACGCGTTTCGCTGGATGCCGGCATCATCAGGAGCCTTGGCTTAGCAGCAAGCTGTATAGGAAGAAAATTTGAGTGAGTAAGTGTTATCAAACGGTCTATGTTCACCATTGTTGGAACTACAATGCTGATCGCCACCTGGGTGTAGAAATTAGGGTTGCACCGATATGGAAATTTCCGGCCGATACTGAAAATTCTGGATCGGTTCATCCGAAAATCAGTCATGAAAACCTGGGCCTGGAGGCCGGCCAACCAGCTTGCTCGTCCGGTCCTCCAGGCCCAGGTTCGCATGGCTGATTGGTTGCACCTACATCACCTCCGGAGGACTGTCACCGCTGGAGCTCCGGGCCGAAGTAGGAGGATATAAGGGGAGTATGTTGCCTACACATACTCACCTATATCGGCCCAGAGTCCTCCTGCATCCAGTGTCCACTATCTGTGTCGGTCGCCGGTGTGATGTCAGAAAAGCCTTTGACCCAGGCTTCTGTGATGTCATACCGGTGACCAACGGAGAGAGGACACTGGATGCAGGACTGCCACCGCTGGCAGACTCGCTCGGGCCCATGTAGGCGAGTATGTGCAACACTCTCCACACCCCCCCCCCCCCCAACAAGATCCAGTCGGTCCTGCTCGGCCGGTCTTCAGACTCAGACGAGCCCAGTGTCATTTATAAAACTTTAATTGGTTTTTTAAATGTTCATCCTTGCAGGAGCAGAACGTGTCATCACATTGAAGCTGGAAATCCCTGGCTGCATGCCACCTCTCATTCAGGAAATGCTAGAAAACTCAGAGGGGCACGAAGCATCCTCTAGCCCGAGCGAAGACAAGGCGGAAGAGCACAGTGATCGCATCTCAACCAGCTCTGAAGAACGCGTCAGCAAGTGCGCACAGGTGCAATAAGACATTCCTTCTCTATGATTGACATTCCCAACACTATATGCACACAGGGATGACAAGCAAGGAGCAGATTTTGTCCTGGCCCCAGCCCCTCCGCTGCTGTCTTTTGGAAATGCAACGTTAAGACTGCCTTCCTTCCACTCCTCAAGAGACCAAGCTGGCCCATTTATAATAACACTACATACTTTCGCTGTTTACATTCTTGAACTTAGTTGGACTTTCTGATTTCAGAAACAAAAAAAAAAATCAAAATCAAAAAAACACTAAAAGCAGCCCTTTTACAGAACAAATAGTCTATTTTCTCTTCTGGTCATCAGACTGCATGATCTCCGAAATCAAATAGAAGACAAGAGGACATTGTACATACATATTTACTGTTCTGTTTTCTGCTGGATGTTTGGTGCTTTTTTTTTCTTGCCGTCTTGCATACATAAAATGGACAAGACAAGAAAGTGAAAAATAACATATGGGCTGTTGGACATGTCCATATTGGTGGGGAAGGGGGGATATAAAAAAAAAATCATTAAAAAAAAGACTTTAAGTTATAAAATCTCTATACAAGTCTTCAGCTGCATTGTTTTGTTTCCCCTCTACCTGAAACGCGTGAGGAAACTGCAATCACTACATTACCTGAAGCGAGTTTTTGTATCTCAGTAACTGCCTGTTCAGTTTGATGTAATTTCATTGTAAGATGTTGATGTCACTTTATAAAGAAAACGGGAAAAAAAGTCGATGTGATGGTTCGGTGGACAATATATACATATATAGGATACATCACTGCAGTAATGATGGCCTCAAAGGGCATTCTTTTTTCCAGTGTTACAATGTTTTTTATGTTTACTTGTTCACAAGCCATTAGAGAAGCGTTTGTGTGTTTCACTACCTACAAGTGGGTAACGTTTGAGGTCTCCCCAAAACCCTTTCGATGTAGTAAAAAAACAATAAAGCCCACATCCTGCCATGGCTTAATCACTACCTAAATGTAAGCCGGTCGCCATGAGGATGGGGGCATCAAAAAGTGATCACAGCCCCTTCTCTTAAGGATGCCGAGTATGTGAAGATGGCAGAATGTATTGAAAGCGAGTGTCCCACAACCAAAACACAGGGCCGGGGAGTGAGGGGCTACACCGAAATAAGCATTTGGTAATAAGATCACTGCTTGACTAATCCAGAAACTGGCAGATTACCCTCCCCCTAAAATTAAAGATAAACAAATAAAACTTTGCTCTTTATTTTGAAAATATATATATATATATATATATAAAAAGTCTCTGGCGGTCACGGTGGTGGTGATGCCGCAGTAGAGGTTTTAACACGTTGAAACAAAAAAAGTGTTCATAGGTCTCATTTAAAGCACTAGTAGAACTTTTTCTGGGATATTTTAGCAAGTCTGTGATGTACCTTCACTGGCTCTGTTTGTACATTGAGATTGTTTAACGATGCTTTCTATGTTCATATACTGTTTACCTTTTTTTCCATGGAGTCTCCTGGCAAAAGAATAAAATATATTTATTTTAAAACTTTCCCAAGTATTAATTGATTAGCCAAGCAGAAACAAAAACAGCCTGTTATTAGATTTCCTTTTTTTTTTTTAATATTTCATTCTTATTTCATAAAAGCAGATTTGTTGTGTTTTTTTTTTTTTTCCTCAGTTTTTGTTTTTTTTTCCTCAGTTCCAAACAGGACAATTAAAATGTATGCCTTGGCGCGGCAGTCTAAAACAATTCTACAAGCCAAGTCCGGACGAATACATGACATTTCAATGAGTAAAAAAGAGCAGAAAACTGCAATGTGTAACAACAAAATGTTAAAATGTCTACACAATAATAAAAACCATCAATTACATCATCACATAAAATAAGACAATGTACAAAAGTTTGCAACAGGAGGGACAATAGGACTACACAAGATACTTGGTTGGAAAAAATGTTTCAGTGCTTCATCGGGCACGGAATTAATACATAACAAAATCTTCATCTTCATCAGACTCTGCAAAATATTTCACTTCTTTCCTCGCCCGGCCTGGCCTTTGCCGCGACGCACTTTCAGATGCCGTTTCTGAAGGGAAAATATCGCCGTCCGAGTCTTGGTCAAACGATGGTTTCTTGGATTTCTAAAATGAATCAAAGTGGATTGGTTAGATTTTCTAGGAAAGCGAGCAGCTTGTGCTTGAGCGGATATTTCACTGAGGATGAATATCCCTTAATTACATTTATTGAACCAAAAAAACTTCTTAATTGCAGCCATAAAGGTAGTAAATATCAGGGCTCAAGCCCTTAGTCTATACAAATAGGAGCCATAGAAGAAAGGCGGACATGTAGAGCAGCATTTGATACAATGCGCAGCACTGGTAGAACCTGTATTACAGCAGAATAGTCTGCGCAGATATAGAAATCATATGAGAACGAGAAGAGCAAAAAATTTGATCTCTTACTTTGCTGGATGATGCCGGCTTTGGAGTTTTTTTGCCAGGATTATATTCTCCTTCATTCTCGGAATCTGAGGTTTTTCTTTTCCTTCCTCTTCCTTTTGCTGTGGGTAAAATAAAGTCGGATTCAAGACAAGTCACCGTGTAGATCAGGAGCAAAAGAAATGTGTCAATCCACCATGTATGAACTGTTCATGGAATATCTGGGGAGGGGTTGTGGAAATTTAGGAAGCCTCCACCCCTGCTTGTCCTTTATCTCAGTGGTGCCCACTAACAGGCCAGGTTTGCCAGATATCTGAAGCACAGCACAGGTGTTATGATTTGCTGCTAAGTGATTGCAGGATTCAGTCTGCTTTTCCCCATGGTGATCTGCAAAATCTGGCCTGTTAGTGGGCCCTGAGGACCAGGGTTGGGGACCACTGCTTTATCTGATCACGATCTCTGCAACATTATCTGCATTAAATGATAAATCCCTTAGTTTACCTTTTGTGTCTATCTAGACTTTAAAACTACTTGCCAATAAACAAAATGTTATGGGAAGACTTTTTTTTCCAGCACATCAAGGCGGCAGACAAATTTTCCCAAATTACACACTTATGTGTGGCGGCAGCAAAGGAAAACTGCAAACATTTCGTCTCCTGGTGTGTTAACACATTATACCACAGCACTTGTGCTGCCGTGCTGTCTTTAACAGACGCTCTTGTCCTCCCAGTCACAAGCGTTCAGCGGTAACACGGTGGTGTCTGTGGATCAATTGAGCGTTCAGGTCAATTGCAGAAGCACAAATTGGCACGACACACTTTCCAAGTGATTTAAACGTCCGCTCCTCTGAGCGAGCATCCAATCCCAGTAACACGTTCACCAGCCGCACTTTGCAGTAAAGAACAGAACAATATCCTGTGTTTTAACTCCTCCACACCACCACAACAGAAGCAGCTGTGTCATTGTGCATGCAAATTAAAGTGATTCAAGGGCTTGTTTCAGGCTTTCACAATATTGGAACAGACATTCTTTTAACAGGTTTATGTTAATGATCCAGAAACGAGCACTAGCCATGGCCTCTCTAAAGCAACGTCAGGCAACGGGATCTTTCGAAGACGCAAAGCTCACATTTTTTGCACATTAACATAAAACAGGAATTATATCAAGTGTAGGAGTAGACCCTGGGATCTTCCACAGACCCCTTGTTTGTACTCTTGAATATGCGTGAGTGCAAAGTAGAGGTTCAAAAACATTTTTCCAAACATGTCTAAATAGTAACATCAGCTGCTGCGGCCCAGACAGACATGTAGGGTCCTATTCCATTAGGAATTGTAACAATTGTGCGAGGCTTTAATAGTTATGGGTGCACTCACAATCGTTTCGCACAGCACAATATTCCTCAATGTCCTCCTGTCAAAATCTGCACAATCTCTCATTTACAAGATCTTGCTCAACTCCTGCGGGAACAACTCAGTGGAGTCCTAAGGACTCCAGAGCGAAAGCGCTGTCTGTCGCCACAATATCTTGTGCTCCTACTTGAATACCAGTGGTAATCTGCTCCCGCTAATGTGTTACAGGGAGTGCTAAATAAATGAGCCTGTGCTCGCAGATTCCCGCTCCTAATGGATGGGTGTCTTGCGGTGTATATGGAGACCGCATAAGCAACAGCTTTTCAGTCAAAAGACAACAGCAGAAAAAAAAAAAAAACTCAGGAAGAGGTGGATACAAACTGCTAATATATCCTGCTCCCAGTCTCAATATAATGTGTACAATCATCCCACTGCATGGAGAATAAAATGCGTATCTATCAAATGATCAACTGGAAAAATACTGACAGATTCACATTTTTCCCCCTTTGCACACAGAAGCCCCTGGCACCTGATAAACCCGTGACGGGCCGGCTTACCTTTGGGTGTTGTAGATTTCTTTGGAGAGCTAAACTCTAAATCAGAATCCGAATTCACCAAAAGCTCAGATTTCTTTGTCTTTGGAGGTCGCTTGGGTTTTGTGGTGCCATCTGAAGGGGCTTTTGCTGCGAAGAAAATGCGAGAATTTTTTTTTGGTTTTTTTTATCGGGGCGAGAGGGGTGGGGGAAAAAATCCACATGATTAAATATCTAAAACATACAAAGTATATTAAATGATTCTGATGATATGGGATGCCAAAGTGCACATGACACAAAGGTAATGTAAATCCGAGACGTATGAGGAGAAATTCTGGATTTGAGCAGCCACTAGTTATTTTTTATTATATCAGGCAGTAAAGAGTGTTCTTATATATCCAGGAAAATAATGTTTAATTCATGTAGATTCAATATTATGCAGAAAATATATCCCCAAACACAAATTTTCTCCACATTGAACTTAGCAGGTTGTTTCCCCCATTAGAAGCAGCATTTGCAAGTAGACCTTGGTTTTAGATTTAGCTGGGGGTTTGAGTAGTTTGTAGTTTGATACATCCTCAGACTGTGATTCATCTGGTTTCGTGGTATATATTATGACGCAACAGCCTTGTAAAACACACAGGACAGGGTGGTTTGTGAGAACAATTTGCTATGGACACACAATGGGTTTTCTCTTAATATAAGCCAAAGAATAACAAACGATTCCAGGTACGCCATATATTCTCTGTTGCTGATACTAACAAATTTACCAGCTGCCAAGAGATGCCATTAACCCTTTCACTACCAAAATTGAGTTAACCTGATTTTGCATGGTCATATGTTGAAAAGCACTCATTAACATATCAATAGCCCACTTTCCAAAACTTTTTAAATTAAGATCAGTGTGCCCCCTGTAGAGAAACAAATTCCACTGCCTATCCAGGAGAAATCTAAAACTTGCAGCAATTAGCAGCCCCAAACCTCACTGTAACAAAACGTTCAAACACATTACTGCTGAATTACAACAGCCAAGGAGAGGGCAAAATACAGAGAGCTCGGGGGTCACTCAATGCTGCACAGGGATAGGTTTCAGGGGGTTCTAATGACTGAAAATCCCTGTACAGTACAGATTCAAAGTGTTACTGTAATTTCCATACACAGGCATTATGCCACATACAGATTTGCATTATTTTTTGGAAGCTGCAGTGCTGATAACCTATGATCACTACAAAAAGGTACATAAGCAGGAGATCTGAACAGTTTTACTGTCTATTTTTATCATATTATTTGCCACACAGACCTGTATATTGATAAAGCAGACCCTGTGTGACATTGTGCAAGATAAGGGAAACCGTCTAGAGTTCATAATCTTTCATTCCAACAATATTTATAAATACATGATATATTAAAAAAAGAAAATAAGCACATTTACATTATTTTCATTTTTTAACCAGCTCACAAATTTGCAATTTTTACCCTCTATTTAATTATTAACTGCATCTTGGGTTTCAAATAGATGAATTTTATTTTTACCCAAAAAACACTTGGTAGTGAAGGGGTAAAGAGTTTCCACCAAAAAACTCACTGGCAAATTTCCCGTTTTATCCTGTGGTGAAGAGGAGGGCACGGCCAGCTTTTTTCCCTCTCAGTAGATGAAAGACAGCAAGAACAAATAGTTCTCCAGTGACCTACCGCCAGAGCAGCGTGCTACTGCGAGGGCGCCAATACATTTTTCAGGCTGTGGCAAGATAATGTAACTAGAAAACGCCAATAATGTTAACTATTTGTAATTTCACTTCTGTATATTGTCTGGCAACAGAGCAAAGAGAGGCCTCCCCATGCTGGGAGAACACGTGAAGAAGTCTGCTGAAAGTATATAGTGTACATAAAGCAATATAAATGATCAAGATCATTGTTCAGAGGGGACAATTTTTCTCGGTTTTAAGCCATTTGTTGCAGTTTTTGGTTTTTTTTGAGAAAGGATTTTACCAGGAAGGATACATTGAGTTTTCTCTCGTTATCAAGTATGTCCTGGGTGGCGAGTATGTACCGAGCACTGTACAGAGCAGCGATGTTATCTCTACTCCACCCAGCCGGTACAGCTTTTAGATTCGATTTTTTTTTCTTTTCAATCCTGGTGTTACATATTTGCAAAATAATTACGTATATACTGATTGAATAAGATTTGAGTCTTATCGTGTTCTTTTGACAGTATTCTGTGCCAATTTGGAAATTAGGGAACCATTGTGCTTTTGCTATTTTTTTATGTTAATAATCAAGACGACTTCTCTTTTCAGAAAGCTGTCAGCTTGCACTGAACAGCCATCCTGGGTTTAGGTCAGGAATACACAGCTCAATGCGCTTGCACTGGCCAACTATATGATTGGCTGAATATTTTAGTGAGCCTACAGAGTAACCCCCCCCCCTGCCAGTTCACTGGCAGCTACAGCTTGTAGCATCTATGCCTCCTCCCCATACATTTCATCTATACAAGTTACTGTGATTCAGCCGTGTATATCAAAACAGATCTTGCCCTATCATGTTGCCCTCTCTAAAACCAGGACGCAAAGGGGAAATATTAGCAGTCACTAATTTTCCCTTTGTGTCGCAGTTTCCCCAGCAGATCGGGGGGCAGGCACCGTGTCTGGCAGCCTCCTCCTTAGCGATCGCTAAGCTCACGGATGCTGGGAGCTGCACCACAGTGCCTCCCCAGCATCCCCTCCATGGTGTCCATAGGACTCCATGGAGGATCGTGCTGCCGGGTTGCAAGACCAGCAGGATCTCGCCTCTCACGAGATACTGCAGGTCGGCGCAGTGATTGCAGAAGGAGACAGGGAATTTACTTCTGAGTCTCCCTCTGCTCCCGGCGGCCAGAAGCAGCGGATCAGGCCGCTCTTCTCGCTGTGGGATGAGAGGTGAGTATGTGATTTTTGGGGGGACTTTGAGCTGCAGGTAACGGATTCTGCAGCAGTGCAATCCGTTACCTACACCTCGGAGCTGGTGGTAACTTTTTAGTTAACGCTAGTTAATAAGAGCTGGCGCCAAGACCAAGGTCTTACTTACCAAGTAAGTTAGAGCCCATAAAAGTTTAATTAAGACCAATTTAATCTTGAGACAAAAGTATAAACTAAATGACTTGCTGTGACATTTCGATGAACGGATACATTTCAGATGGAAGTTTTAAAATTCTGGTGAATCCTGCAGTTTGTTAACAACATAACCACAAAATAAAGTAACGTTCAACACATTAACAGAAAGCGCACGACTGCAGGTGTTTGGTTTTTTTACTGACCTTTCTTTGTAGATCCTTTGCTAACAGGTTTCTCCGAAGACTTGAATGTGACCGGTGAAGAAAACAATGGTTCATCCTCATCACTGATATACTTTGAGGTTTCTAAATATAAACATAAAAAATATCTGGTTTCACAGCCTTTGTACATGTGCAAAATGTTCCTCATGAAAGAATTATATTCGGAGACCTCTGCAGGCACTGGTGGCCCAGAGTTTGCATGCACGTATTGTGTGCCCCCCCCCCTATAAAAATAATAGGATTTGAAAACTGATAATTGTTTATATAGAAATTTACGTTTTTAGTTTCTACTGAAAAGAAGAAAACACACAATTTGCCTTTAGTACAAACATGTACATATAACCAGTACCAGTGGTAAAATAAAAAAAAAAACTAACTGCATTAGCACATAATATGCCCCAAATTGTAATTTAAGAGACTCTACTTACCATTTTCTAATTTTTCAGAAAACGACGTGGAAGAAAAGATATCCGATTCTTTTCTCTTCTGTGATTCTGTTGCCTTTCTAGAACAGGGGAAAAACATTTTATATCATACAAATGTGACTTGAGTAATACAACAGTGAAGTTAGCTGTATCAATAGATTTTTAGATCTAAAATCAAATTGAATGGTAAATAATTATATATACATAGTTACATATACACAGGCACACACCCCAGGAGACGTGCACTCAACCTAAACATGCAAGGCTCATAATGGTGCAAATTAAACAGATAAAACACAACTGACTTAGGCACTGTACATGTGCGACTCGCTTCAGACCTATTCGGAAATGGTCCAAGGTATCGGCCAATTTGGATCGATGTCTAAACCAAATCAGTTTCTGAATTAAAATATTCAAATAAATCTGATTTATTTCTGATTATAAATCAGAGAAATTTGGATTTAATCTGAATAGTCTAAAAACAAAACAGCAACCCTAACCCTAGTACTAATCATGACACCCAAGGACCCTAACCTAACCTTAGTTATATGACACACAGAAACCCAAAAAACCCTAACCCCAAGACACACAAAAAAAAAACCTTAAACCTAGCGTGACCCTACATATATGACACACAGAAACTAACCCTAACATAATCCTAGCCCCACTAACCATTTTTTTAAAAACATATACATAAAGGTTTCGAATATCAGAAACGACAGAACATATCAGACCTTTCCAATATTCTGAACCGGACAGATTCCGATTATTTTCAAATCTGCAATTTCGGATTCCGAAACAATCTGAACGGAGACGAATTTGTCAGCGCTGCATATATCTAATAGGCAGAAACATTTAGAATGCAGCAAATAACTTTTTTCAAACCGTATGTGAGAAGAAAAAAGAAAAAAACAAAACATCCACTTACTCTAGTGACGAGCTTGACTTAAAAGAAGAGAAATCATATTCATCCTTTTCGGGACTGTCTGAAACAATCTCTTCATCATCGTCACGGCTGTTTCTAACAGGAGAGGGCTGGGGTTTGATATCATTAAAAGCATTATTGCTACTGATAACACGGTCATCATCCTCATCATCGTCATCAGCATCTTCTTCTTCGGAGAAATCAAATGTATATTTTGGCCTTTCAGCTGCATGACAAGGAAAACGCACATTTTCATTTGCAATTCTTTTTCTTCCGGGAAATCAAAACAAAATTTGGAGAAACATCCTCTACTGCTGGCCATCACTGTTTTGTGACGTGTAACAATGTTATGAAAATCCCTCTGATGTGCAAGGAGTCCTATTTTAACAGGTGAAATAGGTCATATAATATGCCAATACGTGAAAGACTAGGCAAAGCCTAAAGGCCTCTTCGTAGGCGTAACAATGGCAGCAATTTTAAGCTGCACACAGCTGTTTTTTGTGGACAATTCCATTCCTTGAAACATTTTCAAACAACCCAGCTCCCAAAATAATCAAGATCCAATTCGATAGGGGTGCAGTTAAAACTTATTAAGAGGAAGTACTATAGGATAAACAGTGTTAGGAATGGTTTAGAAATTGTTGAGCTTCTGTTTAGTTGTGCCAAACACAGGAGATGATGTACACTGCTTGGAAATCTCTGATAACATAAGAGCGGCATGTTAACACATTCTGCATGATTTTGATATGGCTATGCACGTACCCGCTGCTCTCCTCAGAAGGTTGTCACGAGGAATGACTACAGGCTCTACTTCAACCTCCTCCAAGTCACTGTCTGATTTTAATTCATCCTCTGACCAGGGGTTTCTTTTCTTCACTTTTTTGGCCACAGGAGATTTTGGAGTCAAGATGGGTTTCTTTGTCCGAGAACCTATGGGAGATGGTGGTGGAGGGAGGAGGGAGGAAAAAAAATTAAAAATAAACCGTCAATAGAATAATCCAAGGCTTGCAGCATATATAGCATATAATTGTAATGATCACCATAGGAGGGACCTCTATGTCCCTGTCTGCCGTATCCAAAATTTAAGGTTGGAATTGTGAGCAGTGAACAGGGTCTATCTATACTTAGGTCCCTTTTGTCCTCATTCTTAGTGGGGCCAATTAACAGTATACCAAGTGCCACCTATTATCACATAGAATTGTTTGTTGCCTACATATTATTTTAGAATTATTCTATTAAAGTTATATGTGTTTTGTATGTCTGAAAACTTGAAACCAGCACGAGTGGTGTAAAACCAGCTGATACAGCTGTGATGTATTTGCCACAATCTATTTTGTTTCTTTTTGTCAATATACTATAGGTTTAATCCTAAATGTGCTGGTTCTGACTCCAATTGTCCTTGTGACAAGTTCTCTGTATATATATATTCAATTAAAGGTTTCAATACCAATAAGGAGTCTATTTTCAATTTTATATTGGGGTTTGTTCTAATTAATTAACATGTCAGGATTTGTAGCTCTAATGAAGGAGAAACCCACATGGGGTAGTGATGCTGAATTGGTTTTTTCTGAGACCTTTACAGATAGAATTCCGAGAGATGAATCTCTCACGGGGCAATTTAATGAACTCACTAAGTTCTTACATCTACAGATTCCTGGGAAATTTAGTCCCTAGAAAATTACTGTAAAAAAGAGATGGTCCCTAGGGGCCTACGGGTTACCAATATCCCAGCATCCCATATAACACATGAGGGTTTTATTCAGGAATGGGAAACTGCAGCTGTTGAAGGTTCTAATAAATTTATGCCGATTATTCAGAAATATGAAAAATTGTCTCTTGTAGACACTAATAAAAAGATTGAAGAATTGGTTGACAAAGTTCAGATTAGCAAAAAAGATCCTATATATTTACAACTTGAGGCGAAACTAAAATTGAAGCTAGAAAGAAAGGAGTCTGAAATTAAATTTAGGAAACATAAGAAATTCCTCAGAGATCTTAAGGACTATAAGGAGGGAACAATATTTAGGAGATCGAAAAAACAAACTTGGGCAAATGGTTCAACGAGTGAATATGAATCCTATGAAACAGAATGACACTCTAGAGGAGACCCCCTCCCACCCCAGGAGTATTCTCAAAAAGGGAATATCTTTTGCATCCCCTTTTTTAGAGGAGGAGGAGACCCCAAGAAGACAGACAGGTCGGGGAGAGGAGGGAGAAGAGGGAGACGAAGGAGAAACAACTATTGAATTCGAACTTGCAAATAATGAACATGACTAAAAAAACCCTCACTAAAGATCAAGAGAGTATCCTTTTAAAAGGACTCTCTTCTGTACCTAAACCTAAATTTAATGTCTTTAATTGGGCTAAAGACATCAATCTATTCATTCGAAAACTTGCACTAAAAGAAATTTCATACGATCAAAAGGGAAAGACAAGCCAAATTACAAGGCTGGAAAGTAAAAGAGTTTGAGTGCCTAGAAACTTTGGTACAACTTTTGAGTAAAAGTGAAGGGCCACAAATAGGTCTCCCATTGACAACATATAAACCGAAAACGAGCTTTACCCCCTCAATTAAAGAGTATGACAATCTGGAACTCTTTAGAAAATTGGTTTGTCAAGATATAGAGAAACTTGAATTTGAGCCCAACAAAGACCAGGACAATCTATCAGTTGGAGAAAGAAGAGCCATAAATGAACTAATAGGGATGGAAGATTTGATCATTAAGCCCTCAGACAAAGGGGAGAATGTGGTGGTCATGACACGAGACCAATATGAAAATATGGTCTATGATCTATTGAACGATAATAACATCTACATTAGGTTACCACAAGACCCTACCAATAAATTTATAGACCACCTATTAGTAATCCTTGATCGGGGTTATTCAGAAGGGGTGATTACAGAAGAATATAAATTTCTAAAGATCACTAAACCAATGATTTCAACCTTCTATGCACTTCCAAAGGTGCATAAAAGTCTCACATCTCCACCTGGTCGTCCAATTGTCTCTGGTATTGGTAATCTGACACAAAACTGTAGCAAATATCTGGATCAGATTCTACAAAGTCTTGTCAAGAAACAACCGTCGTATCTTCGCGACACAAAACAATTGTTACAATTGATGAATAATTTTGTCTTTCCCCCACAAGCATGGCTATGCAGCTTTGATGTGGAAGCATTATACAGTTCCATCCCCCACACTCAAGGCTGCAAGCATGTCAGGATGGCTCTGAGGGACTGAGGAACTAACGAGCGAAACAGTGACTTTCATCTTGGATATATTAAACTTCATTCTTAAGCATAACTATTTTATCTTTGGTCAGAAATTCTACCATCAGATACAGGGGACAACGATGGGCACTACCTATGCCCCAGCATATGCCAATATCTACCTAGTTATCTGGAAAAAACAATTGGTATTTTCTGACTTAAATCCATTTCGTTCAAAAATATTATTTTGGAAACGATTCATAGATGATATCTTTTTGGTATGGGGTGGAACTGAGGAAGAGTTCCTAGAATTGGCAGGCTATCTTAACCAAAATGAGTTGAACTTGAGGTTTACTCTTGAAATTCATAATAGATAACTAAACTTCCTGGATGTAACCATTAACAACAGTCAAGGACAAGCTGTTACCACTCTATATAGGAAAAAGACAGCAACAAATAACTTACTCAATTGGACAAGCTTTCATCCCATACCCCTGAAAAGAGGGATACCATACGGGCAATATCTCAGATTGAAGCGAATTTGCTCATCTGATGATGAATATGAAAATAAAGCTAAGATACTAAGGGCCAATTTTAAAGAGAAAGGATATCCTAATAGGGTGATTAAAAAAGCGTATCAGAAAGCTGCATTGAGCACCAGGGGAGTATTATTACAAGATACATTAGAGGATAATTCCCCAATGATACGATGTATAGGAAACTTTGACGTTGGGAATCAAATGGTGAAAAACATTATGGAAAGGTATTGGCCCCTCCTGACCCTTGATCCACACCTCAAGGAATCGGTAGGAGCCCATGCAGCAATAACATTTAGACGCTGCAGAAACTTAAAAGATACTCTGGTTTCAAGCCATTACAAACCCATTACTAGAACAAAAGGTTGGCTCACAAACAACCTCAAGGGTACATATGCCTGTGGGAGATGCAAGAGTTGTGCGCATATTTTGAGAGAATCCGAAACCATTCAAGATACTAGAAATATAACTACGCATACTATTTGTTCCTTTTTTAATTGTAACACAGCTGGCCTAGTATATTTGCTTGTCTGCGGCTGTGGGAAAAAATATGTTGGTAAAACCTTTCGTCCCTTCAAGTTAAGAATTAGGGAGCACATTAGATCAATTAATAGTACTTTGGATACGCCAGTCGCTAGACATGTAAGACTCTGCCAGAAAGGCGAAACCAAACACATTAGGTTTTGCGGTGTTGAACTAGTGAAACACCACCAGAGGAAAGGAGATTATGATTTAATGTTGAGACGTAGGGAATGCTTCTGGATTTACACCTTGCACACCTTGGCTCCAGAAGGCCTAAATGAAGGCTTTACATATACCCCTTTTATCTGAATTGGATCCATCAAACCCCAATAGACATTCAACCTATTGGCACACAATTTATGTTAAACACACATTCACTTATTATTTTTAATCTATTTCATAGAACTCATATTACTACCCCTTGACCATATGTAAGCACGAGATTCCGGAATCATAGTATAATGAATTTATATACAGACCGGATAGTGTTTCATATGGCTGGGTTTATATCCATGTCTTCACTATACGCGCAGCGTATTTTCTGCATTGAGATTAGAGCTGAACAAATGTGAATCGCTAGTCAGTTATCATAACACGAACCGGCGATGAAGGATTGTTTGTTTACCCACGTGACACGGGTAGTCGTAAACGGATTGGCCTGGAGGAGTCACGTGGTTTATGCCGGCTCTGCCGGGTCTCTGCCGGCTCTGATTGCAGGAGCGTCTGCACGTTAGTGGGCAATCAGGCCCTAGCTATTACAGGTGGACGAGGGTAAGACTGTGGGTATATATTTGGGTATAGGAAGAGGTTCTTATTCACGCTCTGGACGAAGCCACTCTGTCAGTGGCGAAACGCGCATCAGCGTTTTTGTTGTTATGACATCTTGATTTTAACAGTTATCAGGCACTTGATAATACTGTTCCTACTGGTGATATGACCAACTAATTGTTTCTAGCCAAGGTTGCTAGTTTGCGAATTAATTGTGGTACCACCTTATGGTGTGTGTAGCGATATGCTGTACCTTTACTGCTGATATGATGAATTAATGGTCCTTATTAATCAAGTTTCTGGTACATATTGCAGCAATATTCAATTTATTTTGTTGATTCAATCATTTGTGTTGCCCCATATCGATATTGGTGACACACTCGATGCTGCTATTGGTGTTCATGGTTTATTTATCCAGTCATTAGGGCTAATTTGCAGTTCTCACAAGAGAAACTATTTGTGTTGACTAGTCAACCTATTGTATTATACTGTTGATATGTGATGTGCAACCATTGGCGAGCTTATTATTTCAATTGAATTACCATTGTGGACACGTCATTACAGCATATAAAACTATGCATATAGTTATCTCTTAATTTATGCTGCAATAGCCTGTTACTAATCTACCAATCTACCCAAGGGTATCATTTAGTGCTATATGCACATCCAAATTTATCTCCTGTTGGAGGGTCGGATTTAGCTGCAATAGCTCACATTAACTTCATCTATTTGGTGCACTATTTAATTATTGAGATAGCCAAGGAGACTGGTGGTAGCTAAGTTAACCAACACATATTATCAATTGTAATGATCACCATAGGAGGGACCTCTATGTCCCTGTCTGCCGTATCCAAAATTTAAGGTTGGAATTGTGAGCAGTGAACAGGGTCTATCTATACTTCGGTCCCTTTTGTCCTCATTCTTAGTGGGGCCAATTAACAGTATACCAAGTGCCACCTATTATCACATAAAGTAATTCTAAAATATGTAGGCAACAAACAATTCTATTAAATTATATGTGTTTTGTATGTCTGAAAACTTGAAACCAGCACGAGTGGTGTAAAACCAGCTGATACAGCTGTGATGTATTTGCCACAATCTATTTTGTTTCTTTTTGTCAATATACTATAGGTTTAATCCTAAATGTGCTGGTTCTGACTCCAATTGTCCTTGTGACAAGTTCTCTGTATATAAAAGGATACTTTATTGCAAATAGACTTCCTTTTTCTGCCCTCCTTTAAGTGATACAGCAAATGTTGCTGACAACTTCTGCCCAAGGATTATTATTTTTTTCCTTTTTTTGGTGATTTTACTTATCTTTTCTCCCTCGCCGCTTGCTGCTGCTTCTCTTTTGCCAAGACTCCTGAACCTGGACGTCCCTGAAGCTTTTCTGTGCAATTTGCGTTCCCTGTGCACTGCTTCGGGACTTGTGCACGTTACGTACGCAAATTCCACAGTGCCTGTACAGAGCAATGCATGAGAGCTGTACACAAATGCTATCAGGATTCCACCTGGATCTGCTGCATACCTAGGTGATCCACCCAATTTTACCAGGAAGGATACATTGAGATTTCTCTCGTTTTCAAGTATGTCCTGGGTTACACCAGACTGCAGTTCCTCCTTTGTCCACTTCATCTACGTGGCGGTGTCTGCAGACCAGCCCTAATTGCTGCATCCAGCTGACCCAGATCTGGTCTCTCTAGTGTAACCTCACCCCTTCCTCCTGGCTAGATCATTAATCCAGTTCCTCTTTGTCCAGTCTGGCTCCCTGTCCTTTTTGTTCCCCCATGCATCCAGAAAACCTGTGTCTCCTGATCCTGCTACCTGCCTCAGGTTTCCATTCTGTCTCGCTGTCGGCCCTACTCTGCAGCATTCATTGTCCTGTCGATTGGTTTCCCTCTTTACACGTCAATAGCATTTACGACTTTATCCGTGTTTGGCTCGGTTTCTTTACACACTGGGTTTCTTCCGTAAGGGGATAGTGCTGCATCCTGAAACATGTACAGATCCGATCCATCTGCTGTATCTCTGAGATCGCTCGCTACAGCGGGTGTTCTCAAACACTGTGACGTTGGCACTCCGAGTGCTGACTTTACAGGTGACTCCCGTATGCTGGTGACTGTGTGGGGATGGAGGAAAGTCCTCCACTTCATCCAGCGATTCTGCCAGATTGGGGCAGGAGAGAGGAAGAGGGGGGCACTGCTTACATCCTGACCACTTTAAAGGGACACCACCACCAAAAAAATCTGATATTTTGTGTTGTAAACTGCCCCCCCCCCTAAAGTATCTTTAACCACTTGTCTGGGAAGTATGCACTCAGCGAGTTGTCTCGATTGCGCTCAGCATGCAGACGACGCGCTGAGCGAGTCTTCACTTTGCAGCCGCGATCGGCTGTTATTTCAGACAATCGCTGTGGGCTGACATCTTTGATGTTAGTCCCACCTCTGGAACCACAGCCAACAAAATGACGTCTGTTTCAGGCACCCCTGCCAGAAATGGGTAGAGTCCCTGAAGGGGAGGGGCGGGTCCTTTAGACCTCTGTCTTTCTCTCCCCATCGCTAATGGCCAGAGAAGAAAGAAAGGCACTGCTGGAAAGGGCACAATCTGCCCTTTCCAACAATGCCTCTCTTTAACCCCCTTGGTGCCGGATCGCATTTCTCTCCCGAACATGGCTGACATCTTGTATGTCAGCCAAGCCTCTGGGGTCTCCCACCACCTACCGACAAAATTGCGCATGGTGAACCTCTAGCTGCCAACTATGGTGGAGATGGGGGGGGTCGTCCCATTATTCAGCATACAGAGATTAAAACACTTGCTCCTCACTGTTTGTCAATAGGCAGCGAATGGGGTGCATTTGTTAGAAGTCCAGAAAACTGACTCATAGCTGTATTGTATTGTGTGGAATGTATGCAAAGGACATCACTAGGGGGAAGATTAGAAGTCTTTTAAGCTACCTCGCTTATCTCTGGTAGTTTAGACAGCACAATAGACCCCCTGCAGACTTGTCTAAACATTCACTCCTCCACCCCATTGCCTCTTCATTACTACATGGAAGCTAAAGCACAACTGTAAAGCAAAACTCACTGGAAGAATTGGTAAATGTTGCATTGTGGGAAAAATCCACAAAACAGAAACAGGAGCTAAACACCTAATTTTATTTTTCCCTTTTATATGCAATTACTTAAAACAGCAGCATGTGTTTTATAATGTGGTTTTTGTTGTTGTAATGCACAAGTAACCTAGTTATAGCTTATGGTAGTGTTCCTTTAAAACAGTGTTTCCCAACCCTGGTCTTCCGGACCTGCTGATGCGCCAGGTTTGCCAGATATCTGAAGCACAGCACAGGCGATAGGATTTTCTGCTCAGTGATTGCAGGATTCAGTCTGCATTTCACAAAGGTGATCTGCAAAATCTGGCCTGGTTGAGGGTCCCGAGGACAAGTTTGGGAAACACTACTTTAAAACAATATTGTGGTTAGGATGAGTAGTGTCCCTTTAAGTACAGAAGAGAAAAGGGCTAATGGGCTATGTGAAGAGTACTTCATGAACCTGAAGCACAAGTTTGGAAATTTGTAGGACAATCTATGAATCCTAAAATTCTCAAATGCTTGAGAAGGGTAAACAACGTGTTCAAACAAAGAGTTAATTAGCGGATCCCTTCTGTGTTGGCACTTACTGGGTTCCTTTTTTTCCCTCTTCACCTTTGTGGGTTTTACTGGAGTTGTATTTTGAGAGTCTTCGCCGCCCTCTGCTGGTAAGGAACCAAATTCATCATCAAATTCCAATTTCAGTGCCATGGAGTCAATTTCACCCTTCAGAAGAAAAAGTATATAATGTGACTACATTCCTCATCTTTTCTATGGAATCCCAAACTGGTTATGTTTAGGAGCCTTCATTACCTATTAACACATACACAGCAAAAATTAAGCAGTTTCTTTCCATTAGAAAGGATCCACATTTTACTGCAAACTGGCAGGACTGAACATTAGGGCAATAGGGCACTTGCTGAGGGCCTTGGCCTAGGAGGGGGCCCCAGAGAGGGACCCCTAGGACTTAGTTAAGCCTACCCTTCAGTGGGGTCCCATGCCACTGCACATTCAAATAATGGGGAAATCGTATTAGCAACAGCAAGACACAAATATATTCATGGAAATGCGCTCCTTTATGCGAAATAGAACACGGGTTTATTCATACACAAAAAAAAACACTGACATATATAATATACCAATACACATACACTCTGGTTATGCGCAGTACCAAGAATATAAGCATATATTGTACACTAGGCAAACACTTATGGAGGAAGAAATTACCATCAACAATAAGCATTATATCAGAACACATGGCACACTAAATATCAATACAGCAGTTCCAAATGAATAATCATTATACAATACCCATAGCAGTCAGCAATAGATCAAAGGGAGCACAAAACCAGAGTACCCCAACGTTTCAACTTAGATAGCCTTTATCAATGGATATATATATTCCTGCGCATAACCAGAGGTGTTTGTGTATTGGTAATGTATTATATATATATATATATAGGTCAGTTTTTGTGTATGAATAATCTTGAGTGCATTTCCATGAATTTGTGTCTTAGGTATTTGAGGTGTTGAAGGGTAGCCTTTATATTGGAAATTGCACCTGTAATAATTCCGGTGTGGAGGACGACCACTCTGTGTTGCAAATAGTATTAGCAGCCCAGCTTTAGTCTAGACTAAAGAAATTAATTCTGTATTACAGCAATGTACATATGGAAGGTACTTGGATGCAGGATAGCCTCTAGCATTTGAGGGGCCCTGGGCAAGAAAATGTTCTGGGGACCCTGGCCACTCTTTTAACACCACACCTCCTTGTACTCCACCTTTTTTATTTCCACACACAGACACACACACAATGACTCCCCACAGATAGAAATCCCTGACCCCTCTCACCTGCAGATAGATATGCCCTCTCGTACAGATAGAGAGGTGGAGGTTGCTACACTTTTTATCACACACACAGAGTGTCTGCAATGATGAGGGCCCCCCAAAGTGTGGGACCTAGGGTGTGCCCCATGCTCACCCAACCCAAAGGGCAGGCTTGCTTGTATGTGGGCTGGCACAATGAGGTGCCCTATGATCTCCTATTGCCCATGAGCCTCAAGAGTTGTCAACCTGTCCCTGAATGCACAGATAACATTTTCTTTTATAATATGCGCTTCCAGAGTCATATCGAATTGTGTGGTTTTATCAAACTCTCCTGTGGCACTCGTTACAAATATAATGTCCCTGCACAGTTCATGTAAAGCCACAACACTTCTGGTCCTAAGCATTTCGATTAAGGGATATTCAACCTATATAAAAAGGTCATCCTGATTTTTGAGGGCTACAAACGCCCCTCTGCATATTAATGCAGAGAAATCACAAGAAAGCAAGGACAGTTTAGCAGCATTTCCATAACCAGGCATTATTCTGAAATTCCTTCCCAAACCAAATATGGAAAAAAAGAAGCTACATGACCCCAGGAATCACAGGACATCCACTAAACCCTTGCTGAGCAAGAGTGGTTTATGTCATTAGGGCACGGCTTATCGAAGCCTCTATGCAGTCTTCTCATCACAATTGCCAAGTAAGACCATTGCACAGTGATATATTATATACAGGAACCAGTCTGGTTTTGCCTGGCCTGATAAGCTTCTCCCCGCATCACCTCTTCCCATGATAGACTGCAGGACTTCTCACGTGCAGCCGCCATCCTTTGGAATGCTCTCCCTCGTACAGTCAGACTTTCCCCTAGTTTCTCTTCCTTCAAACGCTCCATTAAGAGATTCCTAAGGAATAAGGAAGCTTACCACCCGACTCACTGCCCAAACCAGTCCATCACTCTCACCTTGCAGACCATCACTCTCACCTTGCAGTCCTCTTCTCCTGTTTCCATCCCCAACCCTTCTAGATTGTAAGTACCCATGGGAATAGGGCCCTCGTTTCCTCCTGTACCGGTTTGTCAAAATGTTGTTCAATGTATTGTAACCCTGTCTATATTGTGCCCATTGTACAGCGCTGTGGAATATGCTGGCGCTTTATCAATAAAGAATAATAATAATGATTCTGAAGAGGTTTGAGACCGCGCTGTTTGCAAAGCTACATCTGAAACCTACCTTCTTCTTCTTCTGTAACTTCTTGCTGGCGTCTGCCTTCATTGCGCTTATCTGGGGCTCTATCCTTCTACCATAAGGTGAGGGCAAGGTCTCCTCAAGCTGCAGCCTCTTCATTTTGGGTTTACCAACTTTCCCTTTTATTGCTTTGCCAGTGAATCCAGCCAAAACATCTTCCTTCTCCTGGGCTTCCACTTTCTGAAATAACGAATCAGAATGAATCTACATTAAATAATGTACACGGTGTCTTTGTTGTTATTTTTGTTTGTATTAATGGGATCATAATTGTGGGTTGGATGTGTGTAGAGTTCTCTGTAATATTTTGTTTTTGTCAAAGTGTGACTTGGCAATGTTTATGGGAAACATATGAAAAATAGGCTTGGTTGACACATAGATTGCACACGATACTACCAGTATTAAGTTATTTGCACTTAAAAACAAAAGACATACATCGAGTTCCTCAACAAAAGCTGCCAAGTCTTCCTTCCAGAGGTCCGATGGAGACTTCCTCTTTAGGTCGTTGAGCTCTTTAGTCTAAAACACAAAATAAGGTCAAGTTGATGATGAAAATCACACCCAGTTGTAGGATACAACAACTCACGAAGAGGAGCTGGAAAAACAGAACCACAGTCTATCAAATAGTCCAACTTCTAATACTAGAGTTCAGATTGTCTAATTAGCCCAAACTTTACGATGCAGACACCGATGACTCACACGGTCGTTTTCGCAGTGTTACCAGGTCTACACAGCTCGGACGGTATTTTTTTTTTGTACAAATCACGTACAACTGCCAACAATCAACCCTGGGATTAAAACAAAAAACGCACCAATATATAGAACTAAACTTTTTACTAACAAATAATTGAAAGGACGTACCTTTGCGTCTCTCTGCTTTAGGAGCTCATCAACTTTCTCCTTGCTGAGGCTCCAGAGAGACATGTTCAGGATGTAGTTGAAATCAGGTCCGGAACCAATACCTGTGTCAGAGGAACTGTCCTCATTTTGCTCTTGAAGCTCCTCCTCTTCAGCTGCCTGAAAACAGATGAATTTTTTATTATCTGCTGCATCGAACACAAAGCTAATACTAAATACAGAGTGAGAGTGTGCAGATGGAGGAGTTAGCATAACCATCTATGTAATGCCACCAGCAGTGTGCTGAGGGACAGGCCAGCTGACAGTCATGTAGTTATTAAATATGAACGGTTGTATCTGAGAAGCTGACAACCAATATATATCAACGTTTTTAAAAAAAATACAGAGGTGATACAGAAGACCAAAAGAACAAAGAAAGCCCCAAACGCAGTAACTAAAGCTATACCCTTTCTTGTGCTTCTTTCCATGCTTTCACCGGGTCAGACTCAAATCCCTTCTGTACTAGCATTTGGATCAAGTCTCTCTTGGATTTGTTCTCTGTGTGGGGAAAAAGACAAAGCGTGTAAAGTAATCATTCTCTAAAGTATGAGGGACTAGCTGTCCAGCCAGTAGTCAAAAGAAAATGCAAAATATATCAATGATTGTGCTGTATAAATGTGAAAGTAGCTGTATAATTTTTTTTTTTATGAAAGTATTTTACCAGGAAGGATACATTGAGATTTCTCTCGTTTTCAAGTATGTCCTGGGTGGCGAGTATGTACCGTTAGGTGTCTTGCCCAAGGACACTTACTGGAAAGGTGCTCGTCAGGATCGAACCCATGACTCCACAGGCTCTCTCCACGCAGAGCAGCGATGTTACCTCTACTCCACCCAGCCAGTATAATGTTCTCCAAGTACTTATAAAAACAAAGACCCTCAGTCTGCAATCTAGAAAGCCTAGGCCACTGTTCAAGACGCCAAATTTGAAAGGGTGCTCGACCCAGTGCAAGGTTTAAAATTGAGGAATTTCCTGCAGGTAGTATGGCATGGGTTTAAACACCAAAGACATGCCATGTGATCAGGAGCGTGGAGGTGGCGTGCAGACTCTCGATGTCATATACCTGTCCATCATTACAGCTTAGCTTACCATGCCTGATTGAAAAGAAACACTAGTTAAAGCTATATAGCCAATGCAAACTCATGGATTGACTGCTCCAGCTGCCGAGCACTGATCCATTAAAACCAGATATCCATCCAAATTAACATTAAGTCAGCTTTGAAGGGGTCTAAGTATTAAGACCAAGTATGGTGCCAAGGCAAGGGACCTTGAAATCTGACAAAGGAGAACTGAAATATGAAAAGGGGAAAAAACAATACTGTAAGTGTGAAAGGGCAAGAGAGGGAAGGAAAGCTTGAAGTAAAAAATACATGATGGGAGAGGTAAAACATGACATCTGTAGTTGGAGGAATATCACTGAGAGGTGAAAATAGAACACAAGGGACTTCAACCAATTGAGAAGACTGCATGTGTTGCACTGAAATGTGATCCATAAAAAAACAACAAAAACATTCTGGGATATCTGTTAAGACATTGGTTATATGGACTCCGAATATTCACATATTTGTATTATTTGTCAAAATAACCACGATGTGGCAGGGGCCACTTACATGTGCATGGCTCACACATTTCTGAATAATATGTCAAATATTTAACACATTGATCAGCCATCTGTTTGGAAAGCAAATTTTATATGGGGGGGGGGGACACAAGAATGTTCAATCTAAGCGAGTGACATCATCGCCATTTACAAAAGATTACCTATTGTGATTTTCCCTTGTATTTTCTCAAGGATGAACCTGGCCTGGTTGTTGAGTTTGGACGTTTCGGCAGCCAAAATTCCCATTAACCAGTCTTTTCTCAGGCCATAATATTGCAGTCGCAAATCAAAGAACTCCTTCAGGATGTCTTGGACGGTTTCATATTTCTTTAGACAACCCATGTGATCAAACAACACCTAGGTGGATGAAGAAAAAAAAAAAAGAAAAAAAAAGGACTTTTCAGGTATTCACTAAATAAAGAAAAACTGGGAAAAGTTGATCACAAAATGTGTGACCCTTATGATTAGAGGTATCCCATTATTACTAAGGCTGCGGTCAGACGAGCGCACTGATTGCGTACAGTGCGTCTGTTGAAACAAACTCTATGAAATTGTGGTTACATTGTAGCAGTTAGTTTTGACTGGCGTGGAGAACAAGAAAAAAATAACCTGTATGCTGGGGTTTCTCTACGTCCGTTGTAGCTTTTTCACATCGAAGCCATTTTGGCGTCCATTGCATCATGCGGTGCCCATGCGTGAACAAGTGCGCACGTGCTTCGTGTGTGGTTCTCTATTGACGCCTTTGAAAAGTTACGACGGACAGCAAACAGTGTGGTCAGACAGACGCGACAAGTGCGCTCGTGTGACCGCAGCCTAAAGCCTTGCATGGATTGTGATGTCCAAAGACAGGATACAAACATATCTATAGTGATTAAATTTAATCTCATTTTGCAATAAGATAATAGTGTTATTTAGCCCGGCCTTGTAGAGAGTCGTTGAGAGTTTTACTTTGCAACAGGGCATGACAAATTCACTACAAATAAAAGGAGAGTTATGCAAAGAGTTTTTATATAGATTTATGTAGCATAATCCAGAGATTTAAGACCAAAAGTAAACATTTAGCAGGCTGTAACTTTGACCTGTTTAGGATTTTTTTCCTCTGAGTAAATAAACAAATTAAGTTATTTTTGGTACATTATTTATTATACCAGACTATATAAATGTTCACAAGGGGGGAGGGGTGGGGGGAGTGAGCCAAGCAGCATTGGATTCTGCATGATGTATTCCCTTTAGAGCTTGAAGCGAGCAATGCATTACACCGTCAATATGGGTGTACAGCCGTGCAGCTTTCCACCTGTGTCACCAGACATGGGCAGATAATCGGACATACAAAGACTTCCAATTGATTGATTTGGAAGACCTCTGAATGCATTACAGTATAGTCACATGAATTCTTGATTTAACCCCCCAAAAGTGATATAAAATTAATATATGAAGATATAAGACATAAGATATAGCACTCTGTCAAGGTAGACCATACAGTAAAACAAGAAAGATGTACCTGCGCTTGGATTCTGCTATGGACATCTTTAAAAAGCAACAACCAATAAAGTAAAGCATTGAAACCAAGGAAAGCTTGGGGCTCACCATAGAGTTGCACGTCAGACTTGTCTGCAGTTTAAACACTTTGTGTAACCCAGCAGCCTCAGCCTGTGCAAGTTTATCTTCTGTCATTCTGACAACAAACTTCACAGTGGTGTCCGTGTGGTACTCCTTGTAATCAGAGATTAATGCTGGGGTTTTCTCCGATCCATTGAGCATCGGCTCTAACACCTGCTCTTTGTAAACCTGCAAATAAAATAAAAACAACCAATGCAAATTACACACACGGGATCTAGAAAGCGCCAGGTAATTATAGATATATGTATAGATTGATCAGGAGTAAGAGAGGCAGCAGACGAGCATGCTGTACTGCCTTTTTACAGATGCACTTTTTGACGGAAGTACTGCATAAAGTGCGTCCGTAACGTCCGATGTCTCCACGCCCTAGGATAATACATGGTGGCGTTGTTTCTGCGTCTGTTTAGCCTTTTCACGTCAATGTTATTTTTGCATACGTTGCTATACGCTTTGCCCATCCGTGAACAAGTGCGCAGGTGCTTTGTGTGGTGTATTTAATTGACTCCTTTATAAAGCTACGACGGACGGCAAATAGTGCGATCAGACGGACACAAAATGATTGCTCGTGTGCCGCCAGCCTAATTCATTGTCATGCTAACCTGAGTCCACGTTCTAACTGGAAGTTCTGTGATTTCAATGGTATTTCGATCGACGACGAAAATTTCACCACTCACGGCATATTGGTTCTGGCCCAGCTCTTGAATCGTACCTTTGAAGTTTTTGTAGTTGGGAAGCTGTAAAAAGACAGAAAAGTTTAAAACTAGTCCAGGAATTACCATTTCCCTATAATTAACTTTTCAACAAATGTATGTTTCAAAGTTACACCAAGAGTTTGAGCACTTAACAGGACAGGGAGACATTATCTGGGGAAGAACGTGTTAACAGTATTTCCAAGAAAGCCATATAGGTATGAAAAGATACATAAAGATCATATGCAGAACCAAAGTCTCTGGAAACGGTTTCCCATTAGGGAACATGGGCCAATTCAGACATAAAAATCTGCTCTAGGGGCTGTTTTGCCAGTAGGGTCTCAAGCAAGGCTAATCTATGCTGCAAGATCTTTGCATAGAGAACCACACTGGATATCTGTAGCAATGCTACTCTCCAGAGAAATTCTAGGTCTGTGTCCTATCTATGCCTTTAAACGCCAACGATGCTATCAAAACGATCGTCTCAGGAATTGACAGCACATGTCCACTATGTTTGGGCTCTGTGAAGCTGCCTAAGTTTTACTTCAGCAAGAAAGATGTGCAATCCCTGAAATCTGCAACCAAAGAAGCATGTCTACAGAGACAGGAGCCTCTAGAAACCATTAATGTGAGTCGAACAAATGTATGAAGAGAGGAAAAGGTGATCTCCATGCTACATGACAGAGCTTTGCTTACACAATGCATAAATTGCCCTGCAATGAAGATCTCATTGTATGCTCTTCAAAATGTCATCATTGAGGTGGCGGTAAATTCTAGATACTGATTACACAGCACTCCTGACGTGCCATACCGGCGAAACGCGCGTCGGGTGCGTTCTGCCAAGACCGGGATCTGATATGGCAAAACATTCTGATTAATTGAATCATATATGCAGGGTTTTGTCCTGCCGAATCTATAATACGGTTGTGTTGCAGGCACTTCAAAAAACGCTTGCCTGATTTGTTGGCGACTTGTTCGAAACAAAACTGTTACACTGGTCCATTTGCTGAACTAACTTGGCAAGTTGAGCCAAGCCATACATGTTTTTTCGTATGCCATGCTCCCATGTCTCTTTAATAGAATTTCTCTCTTATCCCTTTACCGATTGAATTTATATTTAATAAGCAAAATTTGTTGAAATCATTAGTACCATCTATATTGTCTAATTATGCGAATACATACTACACATATCCACTCAAATATTAGGTGAGGGATCACCCCGTGGAGGTGATGTGTTTTTTATTGGTCATATCGACCACCACGATTTGTCGGTTTTGGTTTTGTGTCTTTTTTGGTTTTAATTTAGCTCCAATAAAAGTTACCTTTTAATTTATAAGTTGACACTTTTTGTTTCTCCTGGTCATAGGAGATTCTCTTGTATTTATCAAATTGGGGTAGACCCAGCATGTCTCCTGTGTTTCACTACTCACATTTTTGATAGGTTTTCTACAATTATTTGTAACGTTTTCTAGTCCGCTAGTAATATAGATTACACAGCTGAACGTTCTTACTTTTTAGCCAAAGATACAAAAAAATTGATCAGAATCACAGTTTCCCTTTTATCCAGTCAGAATGAACTAAATGTCTGAAAGAAGCAGGTGGACGACACATAAGCTGACCACAATTAATTAATTAGAAACAACTTTGAATAACACTACGTTTTTATTTTTTTATTCATGATTTTACACGTGTTATTTCTCCACATCACCAAGTGATCAAATGAAGTGAATATGGTTACCATTGGGTATGGCTCCAGGCCATCCAGCATCCTCTTCACATTGTTCACGATCTCCCTGGTGTCGTAATTGGGAAGTTTACAGGCCCAGCCAGTACCAATTCCTTCAGCACCATTAATCAAAACCATGGGGATGATAGGGATGTACCATTCAGGCTCGACCCGCTGGTTGTCATCATAAAGAAACTTGAGCAAGTTGTCATCCGCACTTGGGAAAAGTAATCGTGCAAGGGGGCTACAGTAAAGAAAGAGGTATGTTAGGAGGAAGACATTTTATTAAAAACATCTAAACACTATTGTTGAATCCCACCCATGAATTTTTGGAAGAAAACTGAGGATTAAGGAAATTTCAACAAAGAGGTGTGATCTATCTACAGACAGACTCATGCGAGGGATAGAAATATGGTTATCAATATAGCTTAGAAAATTCATAACATGAAAAATATCAACATTATGCAAATATGGGCATTTTTCAGACAATATGTATCCCGGATCATGAGTTGCATTTTAAGACGCTTCTGGTAGTATTCGACAGGTGACTGACCTCAACATTGTAAAAATATAACGTGGACTGGCAGCATCCTTTCCACCGTGTAGCCGTGTACCAAACTGACCGATGGGCTGTAGCAAATTGACATTATTGCTTCCCACAAAACTCTGTGCCAAGTTCACGATGGTCATCATCAGGGCTTGCTGAAACCAGAAAAAAATAAAAAATAAACATAAAGCAAAGGAATGACATCACTGAAAACCCATTAAGGCGAAGGGGATATAAAAAAAAGCCCATGCATACACCATGTCAATGTACCACAATCGCACACCCCCATATTCCTAACCCCTTGCCAGTAAACCCCTAATATATATGACCCAAACTGGGCCCTTAAACTCTTCATCTTCCTACCACTATAATCCTCCACATCAACAGGCTCCCCATATGATGAAGCCATCTATGAGGTTTGCCCCAGTAAAAACCATACATAACAACCCCTGATTTTGCTGTACTTGCCTCTCCATGATGATAAGCAGACATTTCAGCAACTGACCCAGCCAGCTGAGCGACCTTGACTTCCCGCTTGTCATTTCTTTTACAACAAGTAAACAAAACTTTCCTTTGTCCTGGCTTCAGACCTGTGGAAAAGACAGAAAAAAATATGGTCACTTTTTTTCTGCTGATGTTGGATCCCAAAAGAACTTAAAAAGAAAAAACAGTATTATAAAACATACGTTCGTCAAGGACATGCACATACAACAATGACAAGTCTGTGTGACTGACATTTTGACTTACACACCATCTGTACTTAACTGTAACGTCAGAAATATCTCTTGTTTGGTTATTTTATAATCAGTGTTTACAGACTTCAATACATAATTGATCTGTTGTTATTTGTGGAAAGGTGTAAATTGCTTTGAAGAAAAAGTGTCAAGCAAAATAAGCATTTTAATATATATGTTACGGGTAAAACCCGAAGTGCGGTTAATCCTAGGATTACCCGGATAATCCTGACATTATACAAAACCGCTGGGTCAAGCTGCAAAATAATGAATTTCGGACTTTACCCAGGTAATTTTAGGACTAACCAACTACCCTTGGGTAACAGTCTGGAAGAGCTGAAAAATTCGCACTTTACCCGGATAATGTGCAAGTCTGAAGCTTCACCCGGGTAATCTGAGGACTATCCACAGCTTCACCTGGGTAATCTGCAGAGCATCCAACCCCGCTTGGGTAACAGTGAATTTTGCTATTATCTATGGATATTATCAATGAGAATGGCAAAAGACAAACATTAAAATGTATTGCAGATATAATGAATATACAGAGTAACAGGATATGTTTCTTATATGAATGTGAAAGAGTTACATGATCTTTATTATGTGTCACATGTGCTTATATATCATTTATAAAACATAATAACCATTAGGTTACTCTTTATATAATAGCTTTATCTTCAGAAATTAATTTTCAGACAATGAATTTACAGAGTAACATGATGGTTATTTAGTGGGGTTTGTGACTGTGGATACAATTTCATTAAAAATAACAAAATTGTGTTTTTTGTTATCAGTCAGATAACAGTTTGCAGCTTTATCCGGGTAATCCTCGGAATTCAGTCAACTGTAATCTTCTGAAAACCCAAGAAAAGCGGAGTACCCAGAGGTGTTTGGATACTTTGCAGATTACCCGGATAAAGTACGAGGTTTCGTTGCACATCACACTTTATCCAGCAACACTAGGGTAAAGCGCGAATTATCCGGTTTTTTTTTAGAAAGGTTTTAACCAGGAAGGATACATCGAGATTTCTCTCGTTTTCAAGAATGTCCTGGGTGGCGAGTATTACCCAGTTAAAACAGAGCAGAAAACCGGAGTACCCAGAGGCCTCTGGATACTTTGCAGATTACCTGGGTAAAGTCTGAAATTTTATTTCACTTTGGACTTTTGCTAATGACGCCTGGGTAATGTCAGGATTACCTGGGTAATTTTAGGATTAACTGCACTTCGGGCTTTACCCGTGACACATGCACAACATCCCCCCCAACAAAGAAAATCCCCAAAAAACTATCCACTGTAACAATATCTGCTATACCTTACATCAAGCAGGTAATTTTTTTGTAGACTTTCACCTGATGTAATTCTAGAATTTAGGTTTATATAAACATAACTCATAAAAGCCAAAGAACACGGAAATTGAATTCATCTATTTGTACTAACCGTCAACCAGAGATGGAATGGATCTCTCATTGTCGGAGTTGGAGAACAGAATCAGCTCCTTATTAATGAAATCGTTGTAGGTCAAGTGCTTGGTAGCTGTGCCGTATAAAAATTGCTAAAAGAAACAAGATTAGCTTGTGAGACGATATAAAAATCAGGTTTTCCAATCTCCCCCAGGAATTAATGACTCGTTTTACCTCTGGCAATCCATGCAATCTCCGTTGTCGTCTGTCCTCCATAAAGTTTGTGAGCCATTCTTTTCGGTCATCAATTTTCTTTTTGCTAAAAGCCTGTGGAAGTCCAGATTGTATAATATGATAAGGAAATATACAAGAAATTCACAATAAAAGACACAAAGTAGATCTGAAGCATCTGTCAAGGAAACAAGAGACAAGAGAAAATGATGGGAGTCATACCAAAGTGATTGCGGCATCATCCTCAGGGCCAGAATACTTAAAAATAACTCTGTGCCTCTCCATGTCTGCAAAGTATTCTTTGGCTTCCTTGGCAGTGCTGGTACCCAAACCTGAGAAATTAATAAATGCAATGATTTTCTCATCAATAGAAGGCACGTAGAAAAAAAAGGGGAAACAAACCTAAACACACAACTATCAGAAAGTCGGATTTAAATTGTATTGCAGACTAAACCAAGATCTAGAAAACAACACGCCTGTTCCTATAAAACAGGAGCTCAGCAACCTTGGCCCGCTAGATGTTTTGGAAGTATCATCTCCCATGATTCTCAGTCACTCAGCTTAGATGAGCCTCATGAGAAATATAGTTCCGAAACATCTGGAGGGCCAAGGTTGCTGAACTCTGCTGTAAAACATGCTCTAAACAGGCTCCTATACAAAAGGAACTTCTAAACTTGGTGCTGGTTTCCCTTGATGGCAATGCCCAGGTTTGCCATCTCTGCTGAACAAGCAACATTGTAGAATAAGTATCCATGTCGTTTAGAATGTAAGCTCGTTAAGGAGCAGGGCCCTCTCTACCACCTATTAATAGACTGTAGCCCTCGCAACACACCCCACAAACTGTGCTGCCAATAGCAATAAGCAAAGAATGTCACATCAAATTGTTGTAAAAGTATTCCAGAAAAACAAAATAACCTTTTTTACCAATTCTTTTCAAGCACAAACCTTTGTAGTACTTTATCTTCCAAAGTTTTTGGGTCTCGATTTGCTTTTTCCATTCATCGAATTCTGGAATACTATAGAATGACAGCTCCTGCTTATTTTTTGTTGCCTTAGAGAGGTAATCAGAGGAAGGAAAATTAACCAGTCAATATGCAAATTCTCCCTGTGGTAAAGTCAAACATTTGTGTAGCAAAGAGTGCTTAGTATACCTTGACAATAGGGGTAATGAACTCCTCCAGGAAACTGTGTTTCAGTAAGGACGGCCAGTTATGATGGAAAAAGTTGATTAACAATCCTTTAATGTGAGAGCCATCTTGATCCTGTTCAGTAAAAAAATAAAAAAAACTGTCAGGAAATTGCAGTCACTAAAACAACAAATTTATTGACAGATCACTTAAACCAAATACATCACTTTCTGAAAACTATAGAAGTCCTAGAATTCTTGAGATCCCCATCAGGAGTCCGTCACACTGCAGGGTTTATATAGGAACATTTTTACTGATATCTGTAGCAAAGTTTCAGCTTTAACCAATTCCTCCTCAAATTTCATACTTCAAAACGGCTTGAGATCTGAGGCAAAACATTGTGACAGATCAGAATAAGAAGCCCCTATCTAAACCATTAGGTGTGACCGGCCCGTTTGGGGATACCTGAACTGATACGGTATATAGACCACAACTGGAAACGTCTGTGACACAGCTTTCATTAATCACTTTGTCTACAACTCATCTGCTCTGATTTATTATTCTTATTCTGAGATTCTCAGGGCTTATCCTTAGCCACATCAATATAGCACCAGAAAGTAAAATCTAAACATACAGCCATTTGATTTAAGGACCCATAGTAGACTGTATGAATGCAATGAAACATACATAGATTGGCAATATGAAAGCTCATTCTCCAGAATGACTAATTTTGAACAGCATTTAATACCTTGTTTGTGAACAGAAGAAAATGTGATCCCAGAAACTACCTGCCCAAAACATATCCCTGTAGGCAGGAATCCTTTTAAAACTTTTATCAACGGGTAAAGAATATTGTAACAAGCAAAAGGCCCAAGACATTTAGAGTGTTCAGGAAAATACCTGATCGGTCATGATCATAATTTTCCCGTAGCGCAACGTTTTCAGGGATTCTTGGTCGTCATAGCTTTTTTTGTATTGCAAACCAACAATTTTAATGATGTTGTTGATCTCGGCATTTTCCATAATCTAAAGAAAGCAGAATTCGGCCGTTAACATTAAAACCCAAACGAGGAAAGAGACCATTCAGGAGGAAATAAAATGCTGGTGCGAATTGAACAAAATTCTGTTAATGAAATAAGCCCTGTTCTTGAATAACCCAGAAAGAAGTGGACTGTATTACCTGTTTATGAGAAGCTTCTCTGACGTTGAGAATTTTTCCCCTGAGAGGAAACACACCATATCGGTCTCTGCCGATAACACCCAGGCCAGAAACGGCCAGAGTCTTGGCAGAGTCCCCCTCTGTCAGAATCAAAGTGCAATCCAGGGAATGTTTGCCACCTACGAAAGAAGAAAACAAGTGAAATCCATACTGATCCAATAGGTCCAGCAGTGCGGAGCAAAATAATAATGTCACAAGCAGACGTTCAAAATCAAGGGACACGTGAAGCTGTTTATCCTGGCCACCCGATCATCTCACGAATACAAAGCATGACAACTTAAGAAAGACAAGCATCTGCAATGTTTAAAAGGTAGTTAGAAACAGAAATGAGAAAATATCGATATTGTTCATGCTTGATGTAGAAGGAAATATCTTCATAGTTGCAAATTGATTTCCTTTTTTTTATGTAAAACAGGTCTAAAGCCCATAAAAGAAAAATATTGGGGAGGAGAGAGATTTAGATTTCCCTTGAAACAGGGCTACTTTCCACTGCCAAATTGCTATAAAGTACAATTAGTTGGGCAGTCAACAGAAAATATAAAAACCCCTGCGGTCAGAAGTTTTGCTCCAGGTTTGCTCTGTGCAGCACCTGGTTTATGATCAGATGCGTGACCTCACACATTCCAATTGATGGCGGACAGGTGGTGACCTGATATCTGAACAGAAGTAGATTTTATAGCTTTCTCATGTTGTAGATTTTGTTTAGGATAGTGCCATACATATTAATTAGCCACGTTTGAGCCATGCACTAGCAAAACAGGGCATGTAAAAAGTGGCATGAGAATTATCAGTTACAAAAGTAACCTGTAAATGTCATCAGCCGCTGGTAAATTTACCAACACCAAGGACTTTAATGGTTTTGGTCAGTTTACAGTTTTACAGCTTTTAAATCAAAGATAACAGAATTTAACCAGAAGGTAGGATACCTAGAGTATTTACCTTTCAGTTTAGGGAGTCTATAATAGAATCTGAAACAAACTATAGGAGCAATGTTATACATTATTAAGCATATGAATGTGTCCTACGCTTACCGGCATCGTTTGCATCGTCCAGTTTGGGAATGCCTTTAATTTTACTGTGTTTCACAGATGAGCATTTTTTATTAAGTTGTGTCTGGGCCTTGAATTTTACCCAGTTCAGTATGCTCTCCACAATACCACAGTTAGAGGCCTAAATAAAAAAAAATAAGCAATTCGAAAATTTAGGAAACAAAAACAAACATATTAAACAGATCACCTCCGATTTAAGGGACACTAGAGGCGCATTAATAACTTGCTTGTTGTGAGGGTTATACATACTGTGAGTCCCAGTTTTCAAACTACTGTTTTAGTGAAGAAAGACCTGGTCTTCGAGCTCCAAATAACCAGCCAATCAAAATCGAGGGAATTGCATTTCTGGAATCATACACTAGATGGGCTCAGGCGGTCACAGTGCATTTGAGCAATTCATCTCATATGTGTCATAACCTGTGGCAGCTGGTGAATTTTTACAAGGTTAAAAAGGGTGCCAAACTTTATCCCTTGAAACTGACCTTGTCCCTGACCAGTTTAATTGCCCCCATTCAGCAGTTATTGGGAGGCACATTACAGTCCACCAATGCTGTATGTAGGATTTTTATGCTACTGCAAGGAAATCCCAGCTTTGCACGAGTTAAAGGGGTGTTTCAGACATTAGCACACTCTGGGGGATTTCCTTGCCCAGCCAGACAGCCTGCAGCCCATGAGCTGGGGACAAGGAGATATCTGCCGGAGCGATCGGCAGGTCAGAAACACAGAGTGTGTGCAGAACAGGTCTTCCGCACCATGGATTGAAGTACCTTGATATGTCCCACACGACCTCAGCAGTGAATGGGTTAAATTACTTTAACCCACCAGTTTCTCTCATGACTGATAAGCAGCATGAGCATATGTGGTGGCTTAGAAAGCAGCTCTTGGTTTCATTAGACAGAACCCATCTGACCCAGAGGTGCTGTGACATGGCAGGTGAGCTTACACTTTAATTGTCATTCAAGTAAACCAAAACCTTTGTATTGTTTCGCATGGAGCTACAGGGGTGAGTGCAAATGACAACTTTTTTCCTTCGGGAATAGGCGCAAAACTGTTTTTTCTGCACATATGTAAATGACTTTACAAAACAAATTCAATGATTTGATCATAATAACTACATCAACCTTATTAGAAGCTTCTTAGACATTTTTAGTTTTTAAGTATTATTTAAAAGCATTTTATAATGCATCAAAATGGAGTGTCCTTTTAATAGAAAGTCGAGAGGATAATATATGTTGACAATAGAGGAGGATGGTTATAATTATGATACATCGAGATACCCAACGAATATGTAATTAAATAACCTACTGCTTTAGCAAATTTTTCTGACAACGAACACTTGGACCCAAAACTCTTCGGCTGAAGGGTCATGTTTTCTTTTGTCTGGGAGTCGAAGGATGGGTTCTCAATTAAGCAATTTACAAAAACCCACACGTGATTCTTCACCTGGAATAGAAAGAGGGCACAAGTTGAAAAAAATTTGTAAAAGCCTAACAATTTTTAAATAGTTTGCAACACGGTAATGTGATGGAAAATAGGTTATGAAAAAAATCATGGATTACCTGAAAAGGCTTCACAGAAACTCCAGCTTTGTTTTTCTTCTTCACAACTTCAATGAGTTTAGACACAATTTGGTCTACTACATAATCAACGTGTCTACCACCCTACAGAGGAGAAAATGGAATGTTTGTTAACATGTTGCTCAACAATATTCCAGGTTTATAGGTAAACAGATAATCACAGCCTGAAGTAACAAACACTGAAACAAGTATGTCCCACCTGCACAAGAGGAATCAAGTTCAGAGAGCATACTGCCCCAGAGAAAAGATGAAGATCGAGCTTACACAGTGGAATTCATGGATGATATTATTACTCAAAGAGCCCCGTACCTTTGTGGTAGCAATGCTATTTACAAAACTGATTTGCTGGAATCCCTTTTCACTTAATGTTAAACACACATCCCATCGTTCATTCGCAACCTCGTGTATTACTTTCAGTGCAACTCCAGTTTCATCCAGTTTGTCCTTTACGTAAAGATCTACGTAACTACGGAATCCGTTCACCTGAAGAAGACAACAAAATGGCAGCTGGTTTCAGATACACATTTTAAAAGAACTAAAAAAATAAAAAATATTAAATATTTAAACAAAAGACTTACAGGAAGTTTTTTCCCATTTAACATAACTTTAACTCCTTTGCATGACCCTGCAATATCATATGCACGCCTCGTCAAGAGTGCCACAGTGTCCTTATCTAGTTTTTCCATGTTAAACTTTGAGAGGTCTGGCTGGAATGTGATGCATGTGAAGTCGTCTCCATCAAAGTGTTTGATCTTGGAATCCGTGGTCTTTAGCATGTTACTTGTCCAGGTCTGTTAAGGGCGCAAACATTTAGAAATATAATAACAACATCACTTTGAAAATCACTAGCTACAGCAAATTACATAACAGCATCATCACGTGCAATATAACAATTCAAAACTATTGTTTGGGTTACATTTTATAAATAGTGATAATAGCCATGCCCCGATCTTAAGGATTGGAATACGATCCCACCATTTTTTGGGGATCTGAGGATTGGCTTTTTCAAGCCAATCCAATCCCCGAGTCTGTGTCATGCCAAACTGCAACACCGCAGCCTCGACATTCATCGTGGGGTCTTCCCTGCCTGCTCGCAGGGAAGACGCTGCAGGTGAGAGCAGGTTCACTGGTTGTTACCTAAAGCTGTGTAATGTGAAACCTGTACGCACCCTTCGGCAATCACTGTAACGCTACCCATACTCCTAACAAAGGGGTTGTGCTTCCCCCTATGTAATGAGTATGGGTGGCGTATGAGTATGGGTGACGTTACAAAGTGCAAAACCTGTGCGCAGCTTTCAGTAACAACCGGTGGCTCTGCTCTCACCCACAGCGTCTTCCCATGATTCCTTAGCGGATGAGCCATGGGTCCGACAGCAGGTTGTGTGGTATCAGATCGGGACTGTATCGGCTAATCCCAAACAATGCACGATTTATCAGATCAGCGGCCGAAAAAGGCCAAATCAGGACATCCCTATTTTACAACGATTAGTTTAACTTTGACATCTGCCACCAAATGCATTATACCCACATCTTGTACCAAAAGTACTTTGGATTAAAGAAAAAAAATTGCAGAATGATTTGTTGCCATTTGAGGTTTAATTACGTACCTGTTTAAAGCTGTGTTTGTATTCCTTGCATGCGGTTTCAACGGTGAATTTTGTACTGAATATATTGCAAAGTTTAGCACCGTAACCATTTCGTCCACCTGTAAAATATTATTTAATATATCACTACATAGGAGTTACCCAATTAAAATGCTGTCCTGTCATTCATTGGACAAATCAAGCATCACTTTGTTTCGAACACTCATGAGGTCAAAGTTATGACTAAAATCAGCCAGAATATGGGGCACACATACAGAATTGTTTTTAAATCTAGACTACTGCTTTGATTAAAAGAAGAAAAAGAAAGTGACCAGAATATCCATTACAAATAAGTGTATGCATCCACCTTTCCCGTCATTCTTACATGGAAAAAAACTACATAAAAATGTATAATATACACAAAAATCAGTACTATTGTTTGCCAAATGTGCAGTGCAGTGGGAAAAAAGGATGTGTGATGAAAATAGGAGAAAATAAAACCACAGAAAACAAGTTGCCAGGAGTCCCGCTGCATTTAATCTTTAAGACGGTACTAGAGTTTGGAAAAGCAAAGACAAGGTATGAGAGTTGCGTTAATTTGGTAAATTAAGCTTTTGATGGGAGAATTTTTCTAGTGTGGCTATTTTGAGCTAGAATTTTCACTTCTATCAATTCTCCCATTTATCTCACTTTCCAAATCGGCTATTTGGTCTAGATTGTTCTCTTCTCCTGCGTTTCACCTTTTAGTGAATAGACCTGTATATTGCAATGGCACAAAAGCCCATAGAAATGTTCATGCATTATACAAGAAGGTCTCGAATTAGCGCGATATTCAATTCTCCTCAGGTCTCATTTAATTTGAGAATTAAATTAATGAGGGATGTGTAGGATAGGAGATAGAGCTAACACCTATCGAAGGGACAGTGTAGGATGTGCTGCTGTGTGTTATACTGTACATGTGTAAAATGATCGCTGCCTATTTACATTTGTCTTCCTCTAGTTGATCATATTTTTTGAGTTAAATCAGCTGCCAGAAATAACAATGTAGGGTTTAATTACCTCTCTCTCTATTTAGTCATGTATGAACAGGGTTGTTTTTACTCTGCTATACTATTTTAGTCTTACCACTGTATTGTACTAGTCCGTACTGTGTACCAAGCGTCTAAATTTTTTTTATTTATACAATTATTCTAACCGCACATGTTATTGGTATTGTTAATGTAATTTCAGCATTTCCCCAGCCCTGCTTCTCTTTTGTTCCCAATTAATTTTAAGACTATATCTGAAAATACTGCAATTAATTAAAAAGAAAAAACAACAAAACAAAAATGTTGACTGTTTGGTGAAAACTACTTTTTTGTCACTAAGTGTAGGCTTAACAGTTTAGATCAAAGATGCTTAACCTTGGCCCTCCAGATGTTTTGGATCTACATTTTCCCGCAAGGCTCTGTCGACCTAATGAGTGACCGAGTATCAAGGGAGATGTAGTTCCAAAACATCTGGAGGACCATGGCTGTGCACTCCTGGTTAAAAAAAAAGTCATTTTGACTTATTTATTTTTGCTTTCTATGACTGCTCCTACTTCGTAATAAACATGAATCAAGAAGCATAAATTTGCTGCTGTTACAGAAATAAACGGTATTATGACTTTGAATAGTGTGATTTGGATGTATGACCACTTCATTATTAGCGCTAATCAAGACCTTGCAGTGCATATTATACACAAAAGAAAATACAACCTACGGGAACAATTCCATGAGTTCACAGAGAGACGGTGGATTTTATCGGACTCGAAACGCATCGGCTATATTCCAACCACAATCAGAATATATTCGGCTGCTGAGGCTTAACTTCTTACCTGTGACTTTTTTCTCTTCATCATCGTAGTTGCTGGAAGTTAGTAGCTGCCCGAAAATTA
Source organism: Leptobrachium leishanense (assembly GCA_009667805.1). Classification (NCBI taxonomy): domain Eukaryota; kingdom Metazoa; phylum Chordata; class Amphibia; order Anura; family Megophryidae; genus Leptobrachium; species Leptobrachium leishanense. The sequence goes on from CM019067.1 coordinate 252,800,289, forward strand.
ATGCAGGGACATAGACCTTCTCCACTTTGTGCTCCACCACTGGGATGCCTTTGCCATTATTCCATATGCTGATGATGTTGGAGTCACTGTCAAAGCAAGATGCAGGTGAGTTAGCTATGTGACGAATGACATCTCTATTGCTGCTATTAAATCTTCACAGATCTGTGTCTAATATGGAAATGCTATTCTAACACACAGTCTAGATAATACACACTTCATGCCCCCCCACTCACCAGCTGTGCCCGTGAATACCAATTAGCCATTCAAATATGGAAGACGGGGAACGAACTCAAAAAAGTAAATACTGCATCAGCATTTAATAAACGCATGATGTCAGCCGATGTATGATTTTTGCACAAGATTTTAATATACAGCACTTTTGGATGTAAACGGATTCCAGTTTGGTTTCCAATTTGTATATAGGTTGAGTATCCCATATCAGAAATGTTCCAAAATCCAGTAACTAGTTGACGACTGGAACAAGAACAAAAAAGAAGTGGAAATTTCCACACCTGACCTCATGTGCTGGGGACAAAATTATTAGAACTAGTGTATAAAAATTTCTTTCAGGCTATGTGCATAAGGTGTATATGAAACAAATTCAGTTGTTGATCTGATCTGAGTCCCATTCCCAAGATATCTCATTGCTATATGCAGATACTGTATAAATTAAATAAAAATCCAAAACGCTTCTGGTTCCAAGTATGTCAAATAAGGGATACTCAACCTGTATTTTGCACAAAGGTCCATACAGATACAAATGATGAGTGTAGGTGCGCCACAATCACTGCACATGTGCTCATGGCTGATGTATACAATGATGGGTGGCCAGAGAGTCTGAGGGAAAGGACTGAGAGTTAAAAAAAAAAAAGTGTACACATGTCTTAGCAACACTGCTAACAAGTGATCTTCTGGTATAACCAAGGCTGGGTGAATGTTTTAGTGTGTAAATCGAATAAAGGTTGACCTTGATCTTACCATTATCAAGATCAAGAAATCTGTATTTTTTTTAACAGAGGATTCTCTATTCAGCTAAAAAAAAGTATCCAGATTCCTCGATTTTCATATATACTAAAATGAAGGTCGACGTTAAGCTTGGTTTCGTTGTGAAAACTGTGGGGGGGGGGGGGAACATATTTTTATGTCTCAGGCGTGGAAGTTTACCATAGTCATGTCACAATCCAAAAATCAATATTCAATTGTGAAGGTTATTAAAGCTATGCTTTTGCTTCTGGAGCTTCGAAAACCATATTTTATCCTGTGGCCAAAGTTTGCAACAACAGTAATACTACGTGCGGACAGGAGGTCTAATTTAATGGCAAGGGAAATATAAAGACAAGATTTTAGTACTTACGGGTCAATAGAAATCTTTATACAGCTCATGTTTTTGTCTCTCTGTTTATTGTCAGCGGCGTTTACTATAAAAATGAAACAATGAAAAGAAATAAAACATTTGCTTATGGAGGTGAAAGGAAACCAAGAGTGGTTGTGGACAGTGATACAGAGAACCGATAAAACATGTAAGAAAATCACATTTATCTGCAAAATGAAAGCGCACTGACAAATAGACTGTTCACAGCAAATGCTTTGCTTAGGAGGGTAGTTGAAGGCTTTGTATATTGGAGAGAATCACGCATGAACAGTCTAACTATTGCCAAGAGACTGGCTTCACTGAGAAAAAGACCCCATCCAACAGTCTATAAGGAGGTGGTTAAAAATTAAATAAAATAGTTTACAGGTCTTTACTTTTAAACCTGAGTAAAAATACTCCGTGGAGACAGCAGCCCCATAAAATAGAATTGCATTAGATTTTATTATTATTGTACTAGTAAAAATAGAATGCCCAGATATCTAAAAGCAGCATTACAAAAAACGTGAGAAGATTAGAACATTATCGTGGAAACCAGCCCTTGTATCCCAAACATAATGCACGAATTTAAGGGAATAAATTCTGAAGTTCAAGTTGTAAAGCATAAGAATGTAAAAAAAAAAAAAAAAACGAACAGCTTAATAATATACAAAATTAACAGAAGAGTCCCCAGTCAACAAATATATACAGTAGGCAAGTAACAGCTCTCTCTGCCGTATCGTATTAAAATTTTCACTCACCAAGAATTTCATCAAATATTTTGTATAGGCCCGGGACATAGGTAACATCTCGGCAGTTCATTCCGATCTCTTCATCGTAAACCCACATTGACTAAAGGGGGGGGGGGGGGGAAAGATGTACATCCATCATCCTCATATTTGGAGGTTTGAATTCACAAACACAAAGCTCAAAACAGAAACACTGCTGCTTCAGCTACAGTTGCATTAAAGATAGTGGTGAAGGCAGCTGGTATGTAGCATTAACAGTAACTGCACCACTGTGCAAATACAGTGACTATTCAGACTCATGGGCTTAACGTCTTGGGTATATGCTGAGCATGCGGATTGCTTATTATTATTATTGTCATCATTTATATAGCGCCAACAGTTTCCGCGGCGCTTTACAATAATCAAAGGGAACGAGATAAGCAGACATATGATGGAAACAACAGGTGTAGAGGGCCCTGCTCATAGGAGCTTACAATCTAGAGCAGGGGTCAGCAACCTTGGCTCCCTGATGCTTTGGGAACTACATCTCCCACGATGCTCAGTCACCCATTAGGCTGGCTGAGCCACATGGGAAATGAAGTTTCCAAAACATCAGGAAGCCAAGGATGCTGACCCCTGATCCAGAGGATCCTTGCAGGACTGCTAGTGTTAGCCTGAAGCCACCCAACACTCACGTTACACCAGGTCGGAAGTAAAATGTAATCCTTGAAAACCAATTAACATTAGTGTATGACAAGTATGCTTGGAATCACTCATTCCCAGGCTGGTCACAAATTAGCATTTCCTATATCGAGTATAAAAGGCATTAAATTACGGTAATCTGGCCCAAGCGAAGTTTGTGGCTCGGCTGGAATAGCAGGGGAGCCTATGATTAATGAGTGCAGCCTTTACACTTAATGACTCTGTACTTAAATCTAATAAATCTAGTTATTTGATTTAAGAGTCCAAGACCGCCCCCCCGTCCACTTTGAATTACGAAGAACTGATGATGACAGTATATTATCATCACAGAGCCAACACAACCAATAAAAAAAATTAAATCTACAGTTAACCTCATCGTGACAAACCAGAAAACCTTTTGATACCTCCATAAAAGCTGCAACAATGATATGAAATCTGAACAAACGATCGTTACTTTGGTATCTGCTCCATAGTGGTGGGATTGTTCTCCAGTAAGGTTTGTCTTTTTTGGATGGTAAGTACAACACTTGACTTGTAAAAGCATAAGGAGATATAGCTGGGGAGATCACAGTTCCCTAACCCTGGTATGCGTTATTATTTACCTGTGTTACCGGCTCAACGGATCCAATGTAGGTGTCAGGCCTAAGGAGAATATGTTCAAGCTGCGTCTTCTTCTGGTACACTCTTTCGACAGACATCTTTTTGGGGGAATCTGTCTTATTATTGCTCTCAGCTTCTTTTTTTGATGCGTTGTTCTGATCAAACAGAGTCTGGCGGAGATATAAAAACATACATATTTAGAAAAAACAAACTCCAAACACATTCATCACAGAGTCCCCTACACAAGTAAAAATATTTGAAATTGTCTAATTGCTCAAAATTAAACTAAAAAGAGGGGATGTCACACTTTACCACAAGTAGAGCAGGCCCAAAAACAGCCACAATATCCGGTTTCAGGACATCATTCATTTTTACCATAGGCATACACGGCACCGCCAGAATTCCTACCCTGTAATTTAGCCACGCCTTTTTATCAAATTTTAAATAAATATATATATTTTTTTTTTTATAAAGTGCCTTCATATTTTCTAGAGGACTTCATAGAAAATAAATGTACTGCATTTGAAAGTTAATGCATGAACCTTCCATCCCAGATGAACAAAACGTTTTGCCTAAACTAAAGCTGGTGTCATGAAACCCCACGTCACACCGTGCAGGGAACATAACAGATAGCAGGAATTCCGAAACTGAAACGGAACGTAGTGCTCCCTTTGAGGACGAGAATTCCTGGTTAGAATGAACACAGAAAGAATTTCTGCTAGGGCTTGAGAAAAAAGGACTCCTGGCTCTTTCTACAGTCAAGTAGAAGACTTTGCCCCGAATTTTTTTTGCTGATTCCTAAAATTTGACACTTTTTTTTTTTTTTTTTTTAACAAGTGCAGGCAAACAGTGGTATTAATGCAGCAGTTTAATGTGTAAGCAAGCCTCCAGATTAGTTATGTTTGAACATCAAGGTGTAGGGACTGTACGATTAAGGTCTACAGTAATCTAGCTCTACACATCGGACCTTTGATCGAGCGCAGGAAAACGCAAACGTAAACACAAGAACAGGAAGTTCTACAGAATTCACTTCAAAGTCTCTGCTTTACACGGGTCCAACCCTGTAAATGCGCTCACGTTCTGACTGCTGCATAATTAAAAAGGGACGCTCACAAGTAGATCTAGCACTCAGCTGAACCAATTATGTATATAACACAAAATGTATATACAATATAAATATACATATATATTTTCTGTACTCTTCTCAACAGGAATTTCACATATGGGTGCTACCAAGCCCAATGAATACCTACAATACACAGATACAGACAGATATAATTATTATAGCTATATGTCATATATATATATATATATACACACACACACACACACACACACACACAATTAGCAAGCACTCCAGGGATTTTTCAAAAAATATTTCCATTTATTAGTCCATAGACATCAACGTTTCAGCTCACCAAGGAGCCTTCATCAGGACAGACAAAATCCCTGGAGTGCTGGCGTACTTGCTAATTGATATCAATTGAGGCCATTGCAGAAGCACCGGGTGAAGAACTTTTTGGTGAACCGTGAGTGCAGAACTTTTTGTTTATATATATATATACACACACACACACACACACACACACACGATTTCCGATTATATACAAGCATACCAGTAAGTGCTCTCATAAGAGTGTTTCTGCTTGTGTCACAATGGACACAATATCATCTATGGACACAATATGTCCCTTATCTTGCTGTTAGAATGTTATGGAAAAAATGCAAACCAATTCCTAACAGAAAAGGTGGCGTCAGCGCAGCCAAGAAAAAATAAAAAGTTTAGAGAATTTTTTTTTTTAAATTTAAAAGCTGAATGAAATTTATGTAAGTGCACTGAAGTTAACTGAACCTGTTCAGTTATTTCAATGCAATGAAAGCGGGTATGTATATGAAGTCAGGCAAGATTTCAGGATCCCCTGAGAGTGTCCCTGTGCCGGCGTGACAGAATATTCAGGTTTATACACACTGTGTCGGTATATGAGCGAGTAGGTCACTGAAGTACATGCAGGTTTTACAGCAATGACAGTCTAGTACAAGAGAAGCTACCATAACATATCAATTATTTCAACACGTCATAGGTCATGCAAGAAAATAAAAATAAATAGCTAAATAAATGTGTTAAGTCCCCCCCCCCCCATGTACAAAAAGGGCAATGAAGCCTTTTATTTCAGTGTTGTCCAACCCTGGTCCTCAAATATCCCTGGCGGGCCAGGTTTGCCAGATATCTGAAGCACAGGTGATATGATTTGCTGCTCAGTCTGTATTTCCTCAAGGTTATATAGGCTGAAAAAAGACATGTGTCCATCGGGTTCAGCTTGCTCACACATCACCTACTGCTGTTGATCCAAAAGAAGGCAAAAAACCCAGTCTGACACTCTCGCCAATATGCAACATACTGGGAAAAAAGTCCTTCTTGACCCCAGAATGGCGTCAGATTTCCCCCTGGATCAAGAAGCTTTTACCCAGATACTAAATAGAACCCTAATATTATGTTTTTGCAGGAAGTCATCTAGTCATTGTTTAAGTCTGTACACCTCAACAGGCAGAGAATTCCACAGCTTTATGGTTCTCACTGTAAAATAACCCTTCCTATGCTTTAGGCTGAATTTCCTAAATGGGTGACCCGTGTCCTGTGTATAGTCCCGTTAATGAATAGGTTTCCAGACAATCGTTTATAATGGCCCTGTATATATTTATATAAAGTTATCAGTTCCCCTCTAAGGCACCGTTTCTCTAAACAGCTTTAAGCTTTCTAGACTTTCCTCATAACTGAAATCTTCCATTCCCCGCATTAATTTAGTTGCCCACCTCTGCACTCTGAAAGAAAGAAAAAAAGATATTATGGTGCTAGAAAAACAGTTGACTAAAATTGCATGTCATATTCAAGTTGTGGCCTTACCATTGATTTTAAATCCTTAAAATCTGGCCTGTTAGGGGTACTTGAGGACAGGTTTGGGAAACACTGCTTTGTCTCACCCACCACTTTCTGTCTCGCTGTAGAAAGTTTGTTAAACTGAAACAGAAAGAGGGGAAAAAAAAAAGAAGTGTAAATCCCGGGAAAATGTGACAACCAGAGCCTCTCCTGTCAAAAAGACTAACAGGTCTATTCACTAAAAGGTGAAGTCAGGAGAATTGGCAGAAGTGAAAATTCTAGGTCAAAATAGCCAAACCAGAAAAATTCTCCCATTTATCTCACTTTCCAAATCGGCTATTTGGTCTAGATCAGGGGTCAGCAACCTTGGCTCTACAGAGGTTTTTGGAACTACATTTCCCATGAGGCTCAGCCAATCAAATGAGAAGCTGAGCATCATGGGAGATGCAGTTCTAAAACATCTATAGAGCCACGGTTGCTGACCCCTGGTCTAGATTGTTCTCTTCTCCTGAGTTTACCCTTTAGTGAATAGACCTGTAAATGGGAGCTTAAGTGACTCCATATAAACTATGAAGATCTTGCACCGATTACATTTGCAATACAGGGTTTCAATGAAAGGGGTCCACCCACTATTGGTGTCAAAGGACTTCATGGAGATTTGTGTGTGCGGGACTAGAATCGAGAATGCAAAGGGTCAGCAGAAAGACACTGCGAACAAGGAGTTCCCAGTGTCTTTCCGCTGACCCTTTGCAGTCTCCTTTCCTTCTGCAAGTGGCAATTGATGGTCACGGACTGCACTCTCCTCTACATCACAGGAACACAGGTGAGGTAAAAATTTTGGGCTGTAGTCCACACCTGGTGTAACCATAGCCAGAGCAGTTGTAAACTTTCCAGAGCCATTATAGTCTATGGAAATGCTAAATTTACAACAGCTCTCAATCCCTTAACGCCATGGAATATCCTATGCCGTCCTGGTGGTGGGCGGGCCTGAACACGGCACAACAGCACGGCTTTCTGGTAACACTTACTGCCCACCTCCCTTCCCTGCGGCCGATCAAGGTCATTGGCTGCAAGGGACTGCATGGGGTCAGGCAGTCAAGCTGCAGTCAAGGACAGTGATCGGCTACAGGAGTTGCTAGTAAGCAGCAGGGCGTGCTATGCCCTCGTTCAGCTTTAAAAATCGCCTGCCTCTAAGCGATGAGGGGTTTAGTTTACACCAGGGTTGGCATAGGGCCCTTTGTATTTTTTTTTAGGGCTGATACTGATTAAAATTTTCGTGTTCGATTAATGAATTTTTTTTTTTAAATCAATTATAACGCACATACAGATCTGACTACTTTTAGCTGATATGCTTGGGTCTTGGGCCCCTGGGTCCTGTCTTGGGGTCTGGTCTGGGCCCCTGGGTCCTGTCTTGGGGTCTGGACTGGGCCCCTGGGTCCTGTCTTGGGGTCTGGACTGGGCCCCTGGGTCCTGTCTTGGGGTCTGGACTGGGCCCCTGGGTCCTGTCTTGGGGTCTGGACTGGGCCCCTGGGTCCTGTCTTGGGGTCTGGGCCCTTGGTCTTGTCTGGCCCCTGCTGGGGTTTGGCTGGGTTCAAGGATGAACTGAGACAGGCAGCACCATACTCACCGCTCCTCTGCTGCCTTCTCGTCTGCCTTCTTCCTGCGCCAGTCGCTGTGTGGGACATGTGCGTCACACACGTGCTCGCACGCTGCTGTAGGGCCGCCCAGGGGCCCAGGAAGCCAGTACAGCTCCAGATTTGGACTCCTAGAGTCCGATACCGGAGCTGATGGGCCCCCCTGATCAAAATATATTCAATATCAAAAATGTTAACGATTAATCGTTAATTTCCCCAGCCCTAATTTGTTTAAATTATTTTAAAGCATTTCTTGTATTAAGGGATTTTGCTAAATCCTATAACAGTGTGCTGAGAGTTGGCTTTTTATTTTTAAATACCACCTTGGAATCTCTTATTCTCTGGCTGCCTGCAAATTAACACATTCTATATGAAGTATACTTTATTATATATATATATATATATATATTCTCTCGTCTCAATTATTTGAGAAATTGGTTTGAGGATTTTAAAGTACATTTGACCCTTATTGATCACACGTGCGCTCCAGTGACAGAGGGAAGCCTACATACTCCAGTGATTACCTCCCTTACAAATACCATGGGCGCTATCATGTGCCTTGAGCTAATACGGGGACGTTAAGGGGAAAAAACTTGATAAAAAAAATTCAGCAGCCTGACAAGTAACAGCCGCCAACCCTCCAGAATACATGCGGCAGCGCTAATGCGCCGCCACGAGTAGCACCTCCTTAAGTCCATAGGACTCTATGGAGGCTTGTGATGCGGGGTCACGTGACCTGCAAGACCTCGCTATCGCAGAGGGAGACTATTTTTCCCCCAGTCTTATTCTGCTCCCGGTGGCCAGAAGCAGCAGATCGGGCCACCATTATCGCCACGGGATGAGGAGACTATCTGATTTTGTTGGGGGGGGGGGATTTCCAGCTGGTGCTGACCGATTCTGCAAAAGCGGAATCAGTTATCACCAGCTCCTAGCTGTGGTTAACATTTCAGTTAGTCGCAGCGGTTCATAATTAGGTGTTAGCACTTTGTGATCATAACGCTAATTAACTCTTTGCGCTCCCAATGTTAAGCATAGGGAGCGCAAAGTACAGTAAGCTGGCACTAAAAAGCGCTAATACCAATGTGCTAACGGATTTTTTTAAACTAAATTGGCGGTCAGGATCTGATCTGGTAGTCCCGCTATTATCTCTTGTAACCTACCGCTAACGCTCACGTATGTGAGCACTAGCACTAAGGAGGTGGTAGAGCCCTCATGGCTCTGGTAAGTTAACACGAAGGTGGGAATAGGGCCCCTGAGGCTTTGTTTAGCAGTTTATTAAAGTTCATTAATACTGCGCTTTCCAGCAACATGACATATTCTAGAGCAGTGTTAGAACATTGGAGACCATTCGTTTTCAAAGTTCCACTGCATGTGGAGGAGAAGGAGGAGTAATGCAACATCCACCACACCGCATAACCAGAGAAAAGGGTTTATTGGGTTTATTTTTGTGTGTTAAATACAAAAGCAATGTCAATTAACACCAGAGACTCCAAGCTAGTAATCATTTCTGAATACCGTCTTAAGATGAGTTACCAAGGAGTAACTCTTTAAATGCTCCTATACAAAGTAAGCAGCCAAACTTACGCAAAATGTGGCTTGGTTGGAAGAGAGACGCAAAACGCTAGGTTTACCAGCTCCACTCGTTAATGGGTCAGTTATGATAGAGCCAATGGTGTGCGTAGCCAATTTCATTAGGGTGTGCACCCATGGAGTATTAATTACACATTGATGCCCAGATCATTTAGCACAGAACAGTTATTTTTAGTTAGGAATAACCACCGTTTATGCAACGATACAGTAAATTTTCATACTATTTATCATTAACCAGATAAGGAACATCCAAAATATCAATGTAGTGGGTCAAAGATGAAGCTGTCACCCAACATCAGGGTGTGCCTGGGCACACCCTCTGCGCAGGCCTATGGATACAGCGAACAAAGGGATATGAATGGATAGTATGTGAAATCTCACTTTAATATTTTTTTCTCCAACAGCTTATCTTAGTGTGCATGGGACAAGACATTTAGTCACAAAACAGGAGGAGGATATCTACCAAGTTGTGAACTAACTGGAGGAATAACCTGGCAAAAATCAGGCTACGAAACCGGCTGTGACATGAATCAACGTTACCCTACAATCTGTACTGTAAGTGACCACAGGATCCTAGAATTGATCTTCTGGCTCATAATTGTATGGATTATCCTGCCCAAGTTTGAATGCTAAACACTGCCTGGCTCTTAAAAATGTGTAGACAGCTCCCATGTCTGATATAGATTTGCCGTGCCCGGCATCATGTAAAAGAATTTGGGAAAACATGGGAAATATTGAGCAAATGGCATCTGTAATCTGAAAACCAGTCTGATGCTAAGTGTTGGGTCAGCATGCATAAAATAAATAATTCTGTGGTCTCTAGGGTCCTATTGAGGAGATCTAGCTCTTACCAAACTCCTAAAGCCTGTCTGTCTGCAGATACCCGGAATCGTTAGGTTATCAATTTTTGTTATTAATGCTTGAGAGGTTATTTGGAAAGCGGCAGGGTTTGCTGAAGTTGCAAACACATGCGAAAATTGCTATTAGGGATGCACCGATACCAGCATTTACAAAAGTACTTGGAACTCTTGCAAATGCCCCAATACCTCTTTCAATACCCGGAGGCCAGTACTGGGCCAACTTGCCGGTATATGAGGGTATGGGGTGGCTGGCAGAAAGCATTAACAGAATTTTGCCAGCATTGCCTACCGGCTGGCCTCGTTACAGAGCGGCTGCCGGCCTGTGAAGGCAGTGCCGCGGCCTCCAGCTGTCATCTTGCAGTAGTCGCAAGAGTACACCACAGCCTTCACAAGCTGGCGGCCACTCTGTAATGCAGCCAGAGGGGAATGCTGTGAATACATTCTGCCAGCAGCCCAGGTGTCTGCGTGGGTACACGTGTCTGAAGTCTGGTGTGAGTATACGTACAGTCAGGTCCAGAAATATTGGGACATCGACACAATTCTAACATCTTTGGCTCTATACACCACCACAATGGAGTTGGAATGAAACAAACACAATGTGCTTTAACTGCAGACTGTCAGCTTTAATTTGAGGGTATGTACATCCAACTCAGGTGAACGGTGTAGGACTTACAGCAGTTTGCAGATGTGCCTCCCACTTGTTAAGGGACCAAAGGTAATGGGACAGAATAATAATCATAAATCAAACTTTCCCTTCTTAATACTTGGTTGCAAATCCTTTGCAGTCAATCACAGCCTAAAGTCCGGAACGCATAGACATCACCAGACGCTGGGGTTCATCCCTGGTGATGCTCTGCCAGGCCTCTACTTCAACTGTCTTCAGTCCCTGCTTGTTCTTGGGGCATTTTCCCTTCAGTTTTGTCTTCAGCAAGTGAAATGCATGCTCAATGGGATTCAGGTCAGGTGATTGACTTGGCCATTGCATAACATTCCACTTCTGTCCCTTCAAAAACTCTTTGGTTGCTTTTGCAGTATGCTTTGAGTCATTGTACATCTGCACTGTGAAGCGCCGTCCAATGAGTTCTGCAGCATTTGGCTGAATGTGAGCAGATAATATTGCCCGAAACACTTCAGAATTCATCCTGCTGCTTTTGTCAGCAGTCACATCATCAATAAATACAAGAGAACCAGTTCCATTGGCAGCCATACATGCCCACGCCATGACACTACCACCACCATGCTTCACTGATGAGGTGGTATGCTTAGGATCATGAGCAGTTCCCTTCCTTCTCCATACTCTTCTCTTCCCATCTCTCTGGTACAAGTTGATCTTGGTCTCATCTGTCCATAGGATCTTGGTCCAGAACTGTGAAGGCTTTGTTAGGTGTTTGGCAAACTCTAATCTGGCCTGTTTTTGAGGCTCACCAATGGTTTACATTTTGTGGTGAACCCTCTGTATTCACTCTGGTGAAGTCTTCTTTTGATTGTTGACTTTGACACACATACACCTACCTCCTGGAGAGTGTTCTTGATCTGGCCAACTGTTGTGAAGGGTGTTTTCTTCACCAGGGAAAGAATTCTTCGGTCATCCACCACAGTTGTTTTCCGTGGTCTCCCAGGTCTTTTGGTGTTGCTGAGCTCACTGGTGCGTACCTTCTTTTTGAGAATGCTCCAAACAGTTGTTTTGGCCACGCCTAATGTTCTTGCTATCTCTCTGAGGAGTTTGTTTTGTTTCTTCAGCCTAATGATGGCTTGCTTCACTGATAGTGACAGCTCTTTGGATCTCATCTTGAGAGTTGACAGCAACAGATTCCAAATGCAAATAGCACACTTGAAATGAACTCTGGGCCTTTTATCTGCACATTGTAATTGGGGTAATGAGGGAATATCACACACCTGGCCATGGAACAGCTGAGAAGCCAATTGTCCCATTACCTTTGGTCCCTTAACAAGTGGGAGGCACATCTGCAAACTGCTGTAAGTCCTACACCGTTCACCTGAGTTGGATGTACATACCCTCAAATTAAAGCTGACAGTCTGCAGTTAAAGCACATTGTGTTTGTTTCATTCCAACTACATTGTGGTGGTGTATAGAGCCAAAGATGTTAGAATTGTGTCGATGTCCCAATATTTCTGGACCTGACTGTATATATCTGAGGTGAGGTCTGTGTGTGTGCAGGCCTGCGCAGTGGGTAAATGGGGTGTCCGGCAATACATTTCAATATTTACAAATTAGACAGGCTTTCAAGAAAATCCTAAATTATTTATTGGAAAGCGGTCATATGACATTGAATAAAAGTACCGGTAGTCGGTCTTAAAAACAATATCTGTAGGGATGCACCGAAAATTATGGGCCGAAAATAGTGTTTTCAGTTTCGGTCGAAATTATGGAAATTTCAGATGGAAAAAGGAAAAAAAAAATGGACGAAAATTTCCCTTTCAAAATAGGGCCTGGAGGCCAAGCCGAGCTGCCTGTTCGACCGGTATCCAGGCTCAGGCAAGCCCCCGGCTTGATGAAGCCTGCAGGCTAGCAGGAGAAACGCGTTTCGGTGTATATTCCCCTACTATCTGGTTTATATGGTTTTAAATTTGCCCAATAAATGTTTTTTACCCTTTATTACTGCTGCTATATCGTTCATATTTGGCATCAATTCGAATACCCTGATATATTATCAGTTCTGCTCCTGGAGTTCGAGAGAGGGGGAGACCCCCCCCCCCCATAGTTGTCTGGAAGCTTTACTATTTGGCTTTCCTCCTGAGGCTCGTTCTGCCCCAATTGGCACATCTGGGCTAGCAGTACATTGATTGAAGGGAGAAGCCCCCATAGAGGCTTGCAGGCGAAAACTGAGAGCCTATCAGGCTCCAGGCTTGTGAGTGTAAACTTTATAGTCTGCCTTATTGTTTATTACATTGACTAACTGGTAACGCATATTTTTGGTCTGTTCTTCCTTCATTGCAGGATTGTGTATGAATTTGGAACGCTCTATGAATTGTATATGAGATGAGTATTCCATATCCTATGGTTCATATGTTTGTGGTTTGATGGTTCTATATGCACTCCCTAATTTACACTTTGTGTATGTTGTTTTTTCTGAGCCCCCGGCTTGGCCGAGCTGCCTGCTCAGCCATCTTCCAAGCTCAGGCGAGCCCCCGGCTCGGCCAGAGGGCCAACCGAGTAGGGGGCTCGCCTGAGTCTGAAGGCCGGCCGAGCAGGGGACTCGAGCGGCACTCCAGGTGACGGATTTTGTAGGGGGGGGGGTGGAGAGTGTTGCACATAATCGCCTACATCGGCCTCGAGTCCTCCACTGGTTGCACACTCGCCTACATCGGCCTCGAGTTCTCCACTGGTTGCACATACTCGCCCACATCGGCCTCGAGTTCTCCACTGGTTGCACATACTCGCCCACATCGGCCTCGAGTCCTCCACTGGTTGCACATACTCGCCCACATCGGCCTCGAGTCCTCCACTGGTTGCACATACTCGCCCACATCGGCCTCGAGTCCTCCACTGGTTGCACATACTCTCCCACATCGGCCTCGAGTCCTCCACTGGTTGCACATACTCGCCCACATCGGCCTCGAGTCCTCCACTGGTTGCACATACTCGCCCACATCGGCCTCGAGTCCTCCACTGGTTGCACATACTCGCCCACATCGGCCACGAGTCCTCCACTGGTTGCACATACTCGCCCACATCGGCCACGAGTCCTCCACTGGTTGCACATACTCGCCCACATCGGCCACGAGTCCTCCACTGGTTGCACACTCACCCACATCAGCCTCGAGTCCTCCACTGGTTGCACACTCGCCCACATCGGCCTCGAGTCCTCCACTGGTTGCACATACTCGCCCACATCGGCCACGAGTCCTCCACTGGTTGCACATACTCGCCCACATCGGCCACGAGTCCTCCACTGGTTGCACACTCGCCCACATCAGCCTCGAGTCCTCCACTGGTTGCACATACTCGCCCACATGAGGCCTCGAGTCCTCCACTGGTTGCACACTCACCTACAATCGGCTTCCACCGGTGGCAGTCATCCTGCATCCAGTGTCCTCTCTCTGTTGGTCGCCGGTATGACGTCACGGAAGCCTTTGACCCTGGGTCAAAGGCTTTCGTGACGTCATCCGGCGACCGATAGAGCGGGCACTGGATGCAGGAGGACTGCCACCGGTGGAAGCCGATTGTAGGTGAGTATATGCAACTGGTGGAGGACTTGGGCCGATGTAGGTGAGGATGTATAGGCAGCATACTCACCTACATCCTCCTACTTTGGCCCTGAGCTCCAGTGGTGACAGTCCTCCGGCTGTCGCAGGCTGCTCGGCCGGCCCCCGGCTCAGCTGGGCCTTCACGGCCCAGCCGAGCCGGGGGCTCGTCTGATCCTGGAGGATGGCCGAGCAGCCTGCGACAGCCGGAGGACTGTCACCGCTGGAACTCAGGACCGAAGTAGGAGGATGTAGGGGAGTATGTAGCCTACACATACTCCCCTACATTGGCCCCGCGTCCTCCACTGGTTGCACACTCACCTACATCAGCCTGGAGGCCGGCCAAGCAGCTTGCTGGGCCGGCCTTCGGGATCAGGCGAGTCCCTGGATCGGCCCGGTCTCATGTCTAATTTTCGGTTTCGTTATCGGTTTTCGGCCGAACCAATCCCGAATATTCTGTTTCAGTATCGGCCGGAAATTTCCGTTTCGGTGCATCCCTAGATATCGGTGCATCCCTAATTGTTATTGTTGCAAAAGCAATAAAACACTGGTGCATCACAGAAAGATCTAATCAGCAGCAGGAGAACCTTCACTGTGAAGCAACTCCTGATGCTCTTTGGATTTTGTTTCTCAGAAGCAACTGCATTTGTCTCTGTTGCAACACTGGTATTTGCAAGTGGCGCATTCTTAATAACCTCCCATGGTATAATAAACGCTCAGCACTTGGAGTTGTAATACCAGCAACAGCAATTTTACCTTAAGTGGCATCAACGTATATCGTAGGTCACGCACAACAGAGCTCTGGGCTTTGAGGAACATTCTTAAACACTGTTTTTAAAGGGATACTATAGGGTTAAAAAGGAAGAGGGTTGGACACTGACCACCTCCCATGTAACCCTTTGATAGATGCTTTTTAAAACATACCTGGAATTCTATGCAAACCTGTGTCTACAATCATCAGGATGTGATATGTGGACACTTTCCTGCAAGCTGCAGCATGTCATGTGACTGTGGGGGGCTGGACATTGCAGCAAGAGTTCAGCCAATCCAAAGGCAGACATTGAAAACCACACAATATAGCTGGGTCCTGCTTTTTGGTTTTGATTTTTTGAAATGT
This sequence comes from Leptobrachium leishanense, assembly GCA_009667805.1. NCBI lineage: Eukaryota > Metazoa > Chordata > Amphibia > Anura > Megophryidae > Leptobrachium > Leptobrachium leishanense. The sequence goes on from CM019067.1 coordinate 252,815,949, forward strand.
TCGGATATACTACAGATCTATTAGCTCTGCAACGGATGATAATATTTTGCAAAACTCAGAAATTTAATGTTGCCAGGTGACTTGACGGATAGCCTACCATCTCTTATTTCCAAAAGTTTGTAGACTAAAGCTTGAGCAGTTTTATCCCCAAAACCACTCGCATTTTTTCTTTTAAATAAATTTTCCTCCACAGAGCTGAATTTGTTGTATGTATGTATGTATATGTTGTATGTAAGGCAAGCATTTATCTCATCTGCGGGCATCAATTTTGGTACTTGACTTGAAACATCCCCCCATTTCAGCACCAGGGGTTGGTTTATCGATATTATTACTATTATTATTGCTATCATTTATATAGCGCCAACAGTTTTCGCAGTGCTTTATAATAACCCAGGGATGGGCAAATCCTACCGCCAGACTCCAGGGACTGGCAGGAGGTTTCTTCCCCTCATTTAGCCTTGCTTCGGGCAAGCAGCACCAAATGCTTCCGGTATCCTGCAGTACCCTGCACTGTGTGGACGTGCGTGGAGCATCCTGGCAATTCACTCCCCATAGCAACGGACGCTCCATGCCCATCCTGTTGTGTCCCTGCTTGGTGCAGATCTGGCTCCGAGCAGGGATGTCAGCCCAGCCCACTCTGTGGGACTGCGCCCCGGCCGCGGGCGTTGCCGCGCATGCGCGATGAGGTCACAAACGGGGATTCCCCTCCTGACTGGCAGGGAAATTCCACAAAAGATGCTGGGGTCGTTTGGACCTCTGTATCTCTGGTTCCGTATGTCCTACAAGGACAATTGCGGCATCATTGGAAAGGCCAGAGTCTGGTCTTTCCAATGATATACAACATGATCACATAGTTCAGAAATATTAAAAACAATTATATAATTTATATAAACACACACTTTTTTTATTATATTTATTTTGTTCTAAATGTAGCACCCTCTTTTTAATAATGCCACTGCATTAATTGATATATTTATGTATTTGCATATATGTTTATTATATATACAGTTGCAAGAAAAAGTATGTGAACCCTTTGGGATTACGTGCCGTTTTGCATGAATTGGTCATAGATGAAGATCAGAGCACATTTTAAGTCACAACAATTTGAAAAACACAGTCTGCTTAAAATAATACAACACAAACATTATATGTTTTCATGTGTTTATTGAACATAACATGTAAACATTCACAGTGCAGGATGGAAAAGTATGTGAACCCCTAGCCTAATGACTTCTCCAAGAGCTAATTGGAGCCAGGAGTGAGCCAACCTTGAGTCCAATCAGTGTGATATTATTGGATGTGTTGCTGAAAGTTGTCCTGCCCTTTAAAAACCACACACCAGTTTTAGGTTTACTGGTTTCAAGAAGCACTGCCTGATGTGAACCATGCCTCGCAGAAAAGAGCTCTCAGAAGACCTACGATCAAGAATTGTTGACTTGCATGAAGCTGGAAAGGGTTACAAAAGTATCTCCAAAAGCCTTGATGTTCATGTGTCCATGGTAAGACAGTCTGTCTACAAATGGAGAAAGTTCAGCACTGTTGCTCCTCTCCCTAGGCGTGGTTGTCCTGTAAAGATGACTGCAAGAGCACAGCGCAGAATGCTTAATGAGGTAAAGAAGAATCCTAGAGTGTCAGCTAAATACTTACAGAAATCTCTGGCACATGCTAACATTTTTGTTGACACATCTACAATATGGAAAACATTAAACAAGAATGGAGTACATGGGAGGACACCACGGAGGAAGCCATTGCTGTCCAAAAAGAATATTGCAGCACGTTTGAAGTTTGCAGAAGAGCACCTGGATGTTCCACAGCACTACTGGCAAAATATTCTGTGGACAGATGAAACCAAAATTGAGTTGTTTGGAAAAAACACACCACACTATGTGTGGAGAAAAAAAGGCACAGCACACCAACATCAAAACCTCATCACCAATGTAAAACATGGCGGAGGGAGCATCATGGTTTGGGGCTGCTTTGCTGCCTCAGGGCCTGGACGGATTGTTGTCATTGATGGAAAAATGAATTCCAGCGTTTATCAAGACATTTTGCAGGAAAATGTAAGACCATCTGTCCGCCAACTGAAGCTCTGCAGAGGATGGGTGATGCAACAGGACAATGACCCAAAGTATACAAGTAATTCAACAAAACAAAATACGCCTTCTGGAGTGGCCCAGTCAGAGTCCTGACCTCAACCCGATTGAAATGCTGTGGCATGACCTTAAAGGGATACTCTAAGCAACATGACCACCTAAGCTATTTTAGGTGGTCATGATGCCCGGAGTATGCCGCCCTCTGTCCCCCCTCCCTCCGCTCAGCCGATCAGCTGAAAATGCTGAAAACAGCCGAGAGAGGCGGAGAAGTTTACTCCGCCCTCCCAGCTGTCAGTCAGCAGAGCGGAAATCATATTTCCCGCTTCTGCCGACTTTTGTTTCAGCTCACCGCAGAAGCTGGCGGCTCCCTCTGAGGGTTAGTGTTGCACGCATCCTCTTGCGCGCAACACTAATCCTCAGAGGGAGCCGGGAGGAAGCCTGCCGATTGGCTGGCTTATGTGAGAGGCGCGCATGCGCGCTTCTCACGTAAACCAGAAGCCAAGAAGCAAGAAGAAGGACGGGAGCGGAAGAGGAGGGAGGGGAGTATATAAAAAAAAACGCCGCTGGAAACAAGAGGATTTTAGGGTAAGTATTACGGTTACAAGAAAAAAAATGAAAACGAAAGATTTATTAGGGGATAGGGATAGGTTAGGATAAAAAAAACGGGGGGGTGATTTTTTGAGTAGAGTGTTCCTTCAAGAAAGCGATTCACACCAGACATCAAGAATATTGCTACACTGAAACAGTTTTGTGAAGAGGAGTGGTCCAAAATTACTCCAGATCGTTGTGCAGGTCTGATCTGCAACTACAGGAAACGTTTGGTTGAGGTTATTGCTGCCAAAGGAGGGTCAACCAGTTATTAAGTCCAAAGGTTCACATACTTTTTCCACCCTGCACTGAGAAGGTTTACATTTTCCGTTCAATAAAAACATGAAAACATATAATGTGTTGTGTTGTATTATTTTAAGCAGACTGTGTTTTTCAAATTGTTGTGACTTAGATGAAGATCAGAGCACATTTTATGACCAATTCATGCAAAACTCCACGTAATCCCAAAGTGTTCACAAACTTTTTCTTGCAACTGTATTTAAATATATATATTTTTTAATTCTTTATGGGTTTTGCATAGACAGATATAGATCGAATAAGAAGCGAAGGCCTCGCAGGGCCTCCATACGATGTCGCAGAAAAGCCAAAACTCCGCTAGTATACAGCAGTAGGCATGGAATAAACCAAAAAGAAAGTCAGAGAGCAAAATATGCAATGCTAAAACTAAAAAAGCAATATTCAAAGCAAAAGTCGGCTAAAGGCAGCTAGTTAAACGAGGAGGGGGGAGGGGGAAGAGCACAGAAAAATAAGTAATTTTAACTGAAAAGTCAAATAATAATTATTGATAATAAGCAGGAAAAAAAATTGTGTGGGGGGGGAGAAAAGGGCACTTCAAAAGGAGCATGGGTGCCGAAATCAGGTCATGGAGGAAAAAGCACCTGAGCATGTCACATGTCAAGCCCGCTTCAGCCAGTGTCTCTCCATGGTACGAGAACAGTGGCCCCTCCCAGTTCCAAATCGGCCACGCAGGGCATAGTGGGGGTCCACATCCTGGACAGTCGGTCAACCTCCTCGTTTGCGTTGTTGGGCCAAGACACCCGCATCTTCACCGCCACCCCGAGTGGTCTGCCACCTATCTTGGGTACTCCGACCCACCCAGGCCCCCGGTAGAGATCGATCACCTTCAGATCAGCCAAAGCCCCCTGTCTCCCGGGGTATGCAGGGTACCAGTGCACCTCCATCTAGCGTCAGCCTCTAAGCTGGAATGCCGACCACAACGCAGCTCCCCGCAGCAACAGCCCTCAGTGGGGTGGCAGACCGATACAGCCTCTTCTGCCTCCAATCTTGGGTCTGTCTCCTCCCGGTGGCGTCGCAATGTACACATCACCCGGCCCCAAACACCTCCGGTAAGCGGGGTGTCCATGTCCTCCCCCTCCAACAGCTGCAGGCAGGCTTTCAGGCTTGCAAGGAAGGTATCGATACCTCTTGTGGGGGGAGGGGGTCCGTCCCCCCGGTCATCCACTGTTTTGTCCATCGTTGTCATCAGGGAGCCACCCAGGGCAGTCGGGAGACGTGGGCCCTCTGTCTCCCCAGCCGACGCACAGAAGGCTAGGGTCAGACGAACGCATTTTCACGTTGTCTGTGAAAAAGTGCGTTCGAACGAATGGACGTATTTTTTCACGGAGTACGCGATAGCGGTCCTACTATGCGCATTTGCGTTCGTGATTTTGTACGGATCATCAATAAAACACTTTGTGCATCTGGACGTTATGTTGGCCGGACATTAGCAGCGTCTGACGTCTCCCAATCACGCAAACACGCCGCTAGCGGACGCAGCGCACTCTGTACAACCGTACTAGCGGTTTTACGTTCGACAAAATGCGTTCGTTTGCCACTTGCGTTGCGCAGCCGGACTTTTGTGCGACCGTACTTCGTATATTGGCCGTCATTGCCCGTCATTTTCTGCTACTACGGCCGTGATTAAGTGCGCCTGCACGCGCGTTCGCACTGCCTCAGTCTGACCCCAGCCGAAGACCGGACAGAGGAAGCAGGACAGCCAGCCAGAGAGATCGCAGGACCCGGGACGAAGGCTGCAAGATGGCCGCTGGCACCTCGTTCCAGCCACATGTCAGCGGCCACAAACGGTGTCTCAGGTCCGGAGGGGGTGACCAATCGGCCTCCGGACATCTCGGTTCCGGTGGCCAGCTAGGTCAAGTCCTTTAGGTCAAAATTGCACTGCAGAAAACATAAAAATCGGACCCCAAGAGCTACAGACGTGTCGAGCTCCTCCAGGACACGTCTGCTCCTGTTGGAAGCCGGCCACGCTCCCCCTTAAATTACATTATTAACTACAGTGTATTATTCAAATTTAATTCAAATAAACAGCATAATTGTTTTTGAGCTTTATTGCTGTGGAGCTGTGTGATACGCTCATACACACCGCACATTACTGGGAGATTTATTGCTGTGTGATACGCTCATTCACACACCGCACATTACTTTGATCTATAATGTGTGGGTTGTAGGAGTGTGAGAAAACTGCAATGCAATAAGTGTTGTATTTAAACTAAATACCTGTGTCTGTTGATCACATTAATGTGTTTGTTCTCTTTAGGTTTAAGAATAAATTTATATTTCTTATCCGGACATGTAGACTGTCATGAGGGACAAATAGATCGGCTTCCACTTTAGTCCATTGGACAAGTAGATTTTTTTAAAAAATTTCCACACCCCTGTAACCAAAGGGAACAAGATACAGATAAACGGACATAGGCTGGAAACACTAGCAGAGTAATTCAAAGAGATCCGAATTGCTGGAGAAAGGTAACCGAACGCTGATTTTCAGCGTTCGGTTACCTTTCCTGGCCATTCGGCTATCCAGAGAGCAGGCAATTCACCAAATCCTGGCGAATTGCCTGCACATACAATACGGTCCCTGTTCGAGGGCAGTGAAATCCCCATAAAAAAGCAATGCTTCGGCTATTCAGAGAACACAAACCAGCAGTGAAAGGTTCCCGAAATGCCCTGCCATTCGGTGGTTTCATACGGCATATTTATTAAGGCGAATCCCATAGGCTTCAATGTTAAAAATATTGCCGTTTTAATTCAATATCTAATAAACCGTTCATTATAAAATTCTGCAGTAAAGAGTCTATTTATAGATTTTTTAGGATACTTTAAGCATTTTTCTTTATTTTTTTTAAGTTTACTTATTATTTCTGTAACAGCCCTTTTTATTATCATTCATTGGACCGCATATGTAAATTTCAGACATTTTCGCTCAGTAGTTTCTTTGCAAACAGTGTTTCACTTTTCAAACAGTCAAGCAAACTGTTTTCTTAATTTATTCACTTCACTCGTCTGCGGTCTCGGCTTTTTCCGGCGACTTCGCTGCGTGTGATCGGCTCCTGCTCGGGTTTTTCCGTGGTTTTCGGTGGGTTAATCCAGATGTTTTTGCGGGTTTTCGGCGTGCATTCGCCGGGTTTTGCGGTTAGTTTTCGGCAGGTTTGCGGCAGCCTTTCCCTGCAATTCGGGGACCATGTGGTGCTTGCTGAATACACCGCAGGGTCACCGAAATTGGATCGGCAAAACAAACCAAATTGAAGAGAACGAAAAGTTACCGAACGTGCGGTGACTTTTCAAATCTCTTTGAATAACCCTGTAGGTGTAGAGGGACCTGCTCATACGAGTTTACAATCTAGAGGGATTGGGGTTGAGGAAGACTAGGGGAATTTTACTGGGCAGCAGCAGGATCATTAGTGCCAGTGGTTTGGGAATGGTGGGGCAACTTCAATCATCTGTGAGTAGGTGAGCAGAGGGATGAGTTGCATCAGTGATGCGGTACGCTAATCTGAAGAGATGGTTTTGAGGGATTACTTGAAGGCCTGAAGATCAGGGGAGCATTTGATAGGGCGAGGTAAGAGTTGGCCATGCGGGTGTAGACAGATGACAGGTAGAGATCACCCGCCGACCGGAGTTGTCTAGATGGGACTTGTTTGTGGAGTAACAAAGACATGTAGGGAGGGGTTGAGTTATTGAGTGATTTAAACGTGAGCATTAGTATTTTAAACTGTATCCTGAGATGTACAGGAAGTCAATGGAGGGACCGGCAGAGTGGGGAGGTACACGAGGTGTAATAAGGATTGAGTTGAAGTAATCAAGTTGTGAAATAAGAGCATGAACCAGCACCTTCAAACCACACCAGTATTTTGACCTGGGGGATGTGATAAATATATGTGCCAAGATTGGTCCAGATCCCTCAAAGCATGGAAGAAACACATGCACACTTCTAATATTAGATAGAATGGATAGATTGCTCCATTGTTCAATATGAGCCAGAGGTAAAATTATAGGAGATAATGGCTACCTGGATTTGTAAACACTTGTGATAAAATCCAGGACCATGTATACATCAATAGAGGGTACAATGGGGAGGGGTGGTGGTGTTGTGTTATAAAGAGTTTAAGCTTTTTAAACCAATTAAGACACTTACCCCTTGTTAATAAATTCAACTATCTAGTAAGTCAAAAAGAACAGGGGCGGCTGTCTGTATCAGTCTGCTCTGGGACAGTGTACTGGAGACATGCAAAGGCAGGCGTGAGACACTCGGAAGCAGATCATTGTTAATTTTGACAGCAAATTTAAGTTTAGTTTTAGTCAGAGTTAACAGACGTGACCCACTTGGGGTACAGAGATCAGTTACATGAGTCTTCACTAAAATCATTTCATTTTAGTCATATATTAGTAGGGCTGCAACTAACGATTATTAATCCTGGAGTACATAGGACTCCGTGGAGTCCTGCGAGTCCTTGAATGTGCATGGGCCATGGAAGGAGATGCAGAGGAACGGATTTGTTCCTATTCTTGTGCTGCTCGTGGCCAGAGGAAGCGTCGGATCGCGCCGCCCTCTGCACCGCAGGATCTTAGGAGAAATGGGATATTTTTGAAGAGAGGTGGGTTAAATCAAGGTATTAAGTGATTTAGCTTTTGCAAAATCACTTAACACCAGGGTTTTAAAGTCGGAATTCAGTTACAGAACACCGTCTTGTTTAGAGGAGAGCAAGATAGGTTGGAATAGCTCGTTCTTTAGCAAAGTGCAAATTCACATCTCCAATACAAGTATAGGAGATGTGAATTTACAGTAAGTTCGTGCAACAACCGAGGTGCAAGCAGGGCCAGTGCGTCTCAGTTGTGATAGCTCAGGACAATTTTAAGCTAAATTTTCGAGGGGGGGGGATTGTTTAAATACCACTCCTGACATCAGTTTATTGTCCCGGTTGGAATCGGGCACAACATGTCTATATCATAAAAAACAAAAAATGTCTCACAAAGAAACAGGAGTATTACTTGGCCTTTTTTCACAACAGCCTAGTAATTAAGCATACATTGAATAGAACATCTTTCATTCTTTCAAGCAGAAGTGCAACACTAAAATCTAACCCCTTAACAGGCAGCTTTTGCTCGGCGTCGGGGCGTACTAGTGTCCCCCTACCCAGCTGCTGTGGTGGGCCCCTCCTCTAGCCCGTCTACGTAGCTGAAGCACGTCATTGGCTGCAGGGGAAGGGCCAGAGTTCAGGCTGTTCCACGCCAGCCAATGGCATGAACCAACTGGTGGGTGGGAGCACAGAGGCCCGTTGAGGCCAGCAGGGCGTTCTATGCCACCCCGCTACTTCAGGGCTAACCTGCTGTGGGGACGGCATAGTACACCCTGCAGAGGTAACAGGATAAAAATAAAAAAGCAAAAAACCTATATTGGCTCTGATGCTATTGCACATGTTATCTAAACAAAGAAAATACAATACATCAGTTCTCTCGAGTTTTAGGCATTGAAAAATTTAGTCAACTAAGCCATTGACTAAAATTGTTAGTCGGCGAAATTAACACTGTTAGAGACGTTTAATCTATGTCTTTTCTTGCCATAGAACTGCTCCAGAAACTATTAGTAAAGAAAACTATTGTTAGTTTGTCTCCTGAAAGGGAGCAGGTCTGTTTATTTCTGTACTTTTATTTCGTGTCAAGAAGCTACTTGATTCTAATGAGAGTTGTATCATTATGTTACACGAGGAACTGCTTGCTGCAACAAGATTGCAGTGAAAATGCTATTCTGGCTGTCCAGTCTGTGTTTGCACTGACCTTACCGCACCATGCACTACACAAAGCCCATGTGTGTCTTCAAGCACCAAAGTGGAGCGACCAACCTCCGCTATGTTACTGAAATCATGTAAAAGGGAAATGAATGGACCTTCACCTCCTCTCTACCAAGCACTTTCTAACTACCATAACAACGGGATGCACAGATAAATAAATGTAGGTTAAAAAGGCAATTATGCAGGTCAGTGTTGGGTTTGTCAGTTCCTTCCAAGTGTGCGACGGGGCCCCCTGTGCACTCCACAGCACCCCCCTGCGCACCCCACGACACCCCCTGTGCGCCTCCCCCCACTCGCTCCACGGTGCCCCCTCCCCCACTCGTGCCACGGCACGCACCACCTGCACGCCCCACTAGTGCGACGGCGCCCCCCCCCACAGCGCCACCCGCACGCCCCACTAGCGAGACAGCGCCCCACTCGCGCCACCCGCACGCCCCCACTCGCACCACCCTGCACGCCCCACTAGCGCAACGGCGCCCCCACTCGCGCCCCCCCTGCGCACCCTGCTCACGCAACGGCACCCCGCTGCCCCCTGCGCGCGCCGGCGCCCGCCCCACTCGCGCCACCCCCCCTGCGCGCCCTGCTCACGCAACGGCACCCCGCTGCCCCCTGCCCGACGGCGCCCGCCCCACTCGCACCCCTCCTGCGCGCCCTGCTCACGCAACGGCACCCCGCTGCCCCCTGCCCGACGGCGCCCGCCCCACTCGCACCCCTCCTGCGCACCCTGCTCACGCAACAGCACCCCGCTGCCCCCCCTGCGCAACGGCGCCCGCCCCACGCACGCGCGAGACAGCGCTCACGCCACCCTGCTGCTCGCGCCGCCGCCACCCCCCCTGCGCGCCCTGCTCACGCAACGGCGCCCGCCCCACTCGTGCAACAGCGCCACCCTGCACACCCCACTCGCGCAACAGCGCCACCCTGCACACCCCACTCGTGCCCCCCTGCTCATGCAACGGCACCCCGCTGCCCCCCGTGCGGGCCACCAGGCGCACCCTGCCCTCGCGCAGCGGCACCACCAGGCGCACCCCGCCCTCGCGCAGCGGCGCCACCAGGCGCACCCCGCCCTCGCGCAGCGGCGCCCCCTGCACTGATCTGGCAGTAGCACATTGTCCTATTGATGCAGAGCCTCCATTCCCCGGTGCCTGCTTCCCTCCCACTCTTCCCTATTGTTTAGGCCAGAGGCACAGCAGTCATATGGAGACCGTATCCTCCCCCACCCCGCCACCAGAGGTCGCCCTGCCCTTGCTCCACGGCACTTACCACCCAGGTGAGGCCCCCACTCCCTCCTCCAGCCGCTCCTCCTGCGGATTTAGACATCGTCCTCCTCCTCTCAGGGAATTGCAGTGAGATGCGTAGTAATGCCGCGGCGGGCGGCTATTGTGCGGCGAGCTCCTCCCCCTGCACGCAGGGCCTGTTCCTTCCTCCTCTCCCCGGCACAAGGTGCAGGGCCCGAGGCCGCCTCAGCTGGCTCGCACCGGGGCTGAGGCCTAGCCGCGGCCGGTGTGTGTGAGTTCCGCGAGAGCCCGGCGGCGCCAATAAATGGAAAACTAATAAATACGCGGGATGCCGGGCGCTGTGAGAGCCGCTGTGTCTGACGTGTGTGCGGCGGGATAGTGGACGCGTCTTGCGCAGCTCTGCGGCCCGTGTGGAGAGCCCCGAGCCCCGGCTCCCTCAGACAATACCCAGCGCCCGCTTCCGCCGCTCCACACACACACACAGGGCCCGGGAACACGACGCGACCAATCACAAGGCGTACCCAGCCTTACGTCATCTGTGGGGGGCGACACCACCAGCGCGGAGAGGCGGGGCTGAGACCAAGGGCTCAACGTCTCAGCAAGGAGAAAGAATGCGGGGACTGTGAGCATAGAATGCAGGGGACTGTGAATTTAGAATGCGGGGACTGTGATCATAGAATGCGGAGACTGTGAATTTAGAATGCGGGGACTGTGATCATAGAATGCAGGGGACTGTGAATTCAGAATGCAGGGGACTGTGAATTTAGAATGCGGGGACTGTGATCATAGAATGCGGAGACTGTGAATTTAGAATGCGGGGACTGTGATCATAGAATGCAGGGGACTGTGAATTCAGAATGCAGGGGACTGTGAATTTAGAATGCGGGGACTGTGAGCATAGAATGCGGGGACTGTGATCATAGAATGCGGAGACTGTGAATTTAGAATGCGGGGACTGTGATCATAGAATGCAGGGGACTGTGATCATAGAATGCAGGGGACTGTGAATTCAGAATGCAGGGGACTGTGAATTTAGAATGCGGGGACTGTGAGCATAGAATGCGGGGACTGTGATCATAGAATGCGGGGACTGTGAATTTAGAATGCGGGGACTGTGAATTTAGAATGCGGGGACTGTGATCATAGAATGCGGAGACTGTGAATTTAGAATGCGGGGACTGTGATCATAGAATGCAGGGGACTGTGAATTCAGAATGCAGGGGACTGTGAGCATAGAATGCAGGGGACTGTGAATTTAGAATGCGGGGACTGTGAGCATAGAATGCGGGGACTGTGAGCATAGAATGCGGGGACTGTGATCATAGAATGCGGGGACTGTGAATTTAGAATGCGGGGACTGTGAACATAGAATGCGGGGACTGTGAATTTAGAATGCGGGGACTGTGAACATAGAATGCGGGGACTGTGAATTTAGAATGCAGGGGACTGTGAATTTAGAATGCGGGGACTGTGAATTTAGAATGCAGGGGACTGTGAATTTAGAATGCAGGGGACTGTGAACATAGAATGCGGGGACTGAATTTAGAATGCAGGGGACTGTGAATTTAGAATGCGGGGACTGTGAATTTAGAATGCGGGGACTGTGAGCATAGAATGCGGGGACTGTGAATTTAGAATGCGGGGACTGAATTTAGAATGCGGGGACTGTGATCATAGAATGCAGGGGACTGAGCATAGAATGCGGGGACTGAGCATAGAATGCGGGGACTGTGAGCATAGAATGCGGGGACTGAATTTAGAATGCGGGGACTGTGATCATAGAATGCGGGGACTGTGAGCATAGAATGCAGGGGACTGTGAATTTAGAATGCGGGGACTGTGATCATAGAATGCAGGGGACTGTGATCATAGAATGCGGGGACTGTGAATTTAGAATGCGGGGACTGTGAGCATAGAATGCAGGGGACTGAATTTAGAATGCGGGGACTGTGAGCATAGAATGCGGGGACTGTGATCATAGAATGCAGGGGACGGTGAATTTAGAATGCAGGGGACTGTGATCATAGAATGCAAGGGACTGTGAGCATAGAATGCGGGGACTGTGATCATAGAATGCAGGGGACTGTGATCATAGAATGCTGGGGACTGTGAACTTAGAATGCAGGGGACTGTGAGCATTGAATGCAGGGGACTGTGATCATAGAATGCAGGGGACTGTGATCATAGAATGCAGGGGACTGTGATCATAGAATGCAGGGGACTGTGAGCATAGAATGCAGGGGACTGTGAGCATAGAATGCAGGGGACTGTGAGCATAGAATGCGGGGGACCAGTTCACATAACAAAGTGTGTAATATAGAATGGTCTTCAGTTTTTTTATGTTCATGCAAACACTGGTAGGTGTAGAGTAAGTTATCCACAACATACTGTGACAGAAAACAGGGCATGGTCCTGGGGGATATACAGTATATGTTCCCCCAACCGTGCTGCAGTGTGGGCTTTGGACTAATGTCCCCAGGGAGAATGGTTTGTGTTAATCCACAAAACAATAACTGGTATGGTTTGGATCCCTGGGGTGGAGCACTTGGAGAGTAGGGTGGGCCATTGCTCCACACCATATTTTATACACAGCTCAGCAGGTAGTTCTGGATTACCCATGGAGTTCCCCACCTGCTGGGTAAATGGATTCTCAGCAGGGAATTCAGGTAGAGCGATAGTACCCTGAGCAGGAGGGAAGCTGCAAGCTCTCTCCAGGCAAAGCTGAAACCTGCGAGCTGAATAAGAGAAAAAGGCCTGTGCAGGGGCGGACTGACCCCTCGGGCACTGCCCGTGGGTCAGTAGGGGCCCGGTCTGGGGCGACACACGTGCCCCCGCCAGTTTCCCTCTGCCTCTGATAGAAATTAACAGGCAGCCAGCGGTGCACTGTGAAAACGCCGCGGTGGTGCCTGTGCCGCCCCCTCACGTGACTTGCCGTCTCCCGATTCTCTCTGCTTTACCTAGTAACCATCACAGACGAAAGGAGGGACGTGCCACTCTATATTTGGCCGCAAGCTATTTTCCTTGAGCCTGGATTTTCCTTAGGCTCCTACAAATGTGAGTGGTACATACATTGGCTTTACTGAATTGTTCCACTCCAGTACGACCATCTGCACTATTATCGCCTTTTATGTTTTACTTCTCTCTGAGGGATATCTTCAAAGAGAAGATCTGATACCCACATCACAGAGAAGATTGATACACTTGTCTTCAATCAACAACACTTCCCTGAGTATTGAACTGCTGCACTTTTTGAGCACCTATTTGCACAAATAGACTTTATTGACTATATTTTTTGCACTTTTTGCCCTTTTCCTATGCACTTTTAACGATTCTATAATTGACATTTTAAAGGACATCCTCATTCATATATCCTATTCATATTTTATTCAATATTAACCAGTTGTCTATTAATCAGCTGTTCACTGTTTTAAAGCAGTGGCACGTCTTCTCCAATCAGCTTCAAAGCAGAGTCAGAGATTATTAATGTTGAACTCTGACTGATTCTAAACAGTGTGTGTACACAAATCGAAACATCGGTGACAATAAATCGATTAATGAGAATAGTCGACAACTATTTTCGTTGTCGATTAGTTGTTTCAGCCCTACTCTCAAACACTAAAGGGGTAATTCAGAGAGCACCGAAATGTCGGTGAGATTTCGGTGCTCTCCCGTTTACCGCACTTCGGCGAGTTAAAATCGCCGACCCTGCAGTGGATTCAGCTTTCACCGCAGGATCCCTGAATGTGGCGAAGCGACCTGCCGAACGCATCTTCAAATCGCCGCTAAACCACCGAAAGATCCGAAAAACTGACACAGGCAACCTAAAACCACCGAATCAATCCCATAACCTGCCAAAAAATCGCTGCAGGCTTCCGAGGATCCGCCGAGCAGACCACCAAATCGATCCAAAAAAACCCTACCGGTCATTAAATACAGGTAAAAAAGAAAAAAAAAAACACACACACACACACAGCAACTTTTAAAATGCATTAAAAAAAAAATACAAAAAAAACTACTGCTTGAAAACGCATGGAAATAATATATAGGGTTTTAGGAATAATGATAAAAAGGTCTGTTCTAGAATTAAAAAAAAATAGACAAAAAAATCCAGAAAAATGCCGAAAAAATCTTAATAAATAAATAGACTTTTTGCTGCAAATGAAAAGAATAAACGGTTGAATAAATATTTAAGAAAAACTGGGATTTTTTTTTACATTAATACCTGTGGGATTCACCCAGTTAACCCCTTCACTGCTGAGCCATTTCACCTCTGTGTGGTGAGCTAATTTTGACCATTTTGTGCTCATCATGTTTTAAATGCGATTTGAAGTCACGTTTTATTATACAACCCAGACAAAGTATATAATCATTTTTTACGGCAGACTTGGCGGAGTCATAAATGTATCATTATTATCTGTATATGTCATGTCCTGCCAGAATGTTATAACAAACAATGTAAAAAAATTTGAATTTACATTAAAATTTCAATCATCTACACTGTGTAAAGTAATTTTTTCACATTTTATCATCCGAACCTTTGCAGTGATATATTCTATGGGGTACACTTGTTAGAAAAAAAATAGAAGTGAGAACCTGTTACTGTATTTTTCTATGAAAATACGCAATTTTAGCTAAAAAAATTCATTTTTCGTTCGTGCAGCAACATTGTTCACATTATAATTGAAAAGTACATTTTTTTTTACTTTTTTTGGTTACCCTTAGTCTGGTCACATTTGGTATCATTGGAAAGGCATGCTCTGGCCTTTCCAATGATACTAAACATGACCCTCTATCTACCACCAATTGATCCAAAGGACCCCCCCTATCTCCATCACCATAGGATTACATAGTTACATAGTTACATAGTTATATAGGCTGAAAAAAGACATGCGTCCATCGGGTTCAGCCTCTCCCACATAACCTACTGCTGTTGATCCAAAAGAAGGCAAAAAACCCAGTCTGAATGCTTGCCAATATGCAACATACTGGGAAAAAATTCCTTCTTGACCCCAGAATGGCAGTCAGATTTCTCCTTGGATCAAGAAGCTTTTACCCACATATTAAATATTATAACCCTTAATATTCTGTGTCTGCAGGAAGTCATCCAGTCGTTTTTTAAAAGTCTGTACAGACTCTGACCCAACCACCTCAACAGGCAGAGAATTCCACAGCTTTATTGTTCTCACCGTAAAATAACCCTTCCTATGCTTTAAGCTAAATTTTCTTTCTTCCAGTCTAAATGGATGACCCCTTGTCCTATGTATAGTCCTGTTAATGAATAGGTTATCAGACAATGGTTGATAATGGCCCCGTATATATTTATATAAGGTTATCAGATCCCCTCTAAGGCGCCTTTTCTCTAAACTAAACAGGTTTAAGCTTGTTAGTCTTTCCTCATAACTTAACCCTTCCATCCCCCTTATTAATTTAGTTGCCCGTCTCTGCACTTTTTCTAATGATATAATATCTTTTTTTAAGACAGGTGCCCAAAATTGCACGGCATATTCAAGGTGCGGCCTGACCATTGATTTATACAGAGGCAAAATTATGTTTTCATCCCGTGAGTGAACTCCCCTTTTAATGCATGCCAGTACTTTGCTGGCCTTGGCGGCTGCTGTTTGACATTGCACATTGTTACTTAGTTTGAAGTCTATGATTATTCCCAAATCCTTCTCCTGCTTGGATTTCCCTAACTCCGTACCATTTAGGGTATAAATTGCTTGTGTGTTCTTCACTCCAAAGTGCATAACTTTACATTTATCTAGATTAAATCTCATCTGCCATTTAAGTGCCCAGTCCCCCAATATATCTAAATCCCTCTGCAGCGAAGTAACATCCTGCTCACATTGTATTACTTTTCCTAGCTTTGTGTCATCTGCAAACACTGATACATGACTTTCAATGCCTATCTCAAGGTCATTTATAAATAAATTGAATAGTATTGGTCCTATAACAGACCCCTGAGGGACACCACTTACCACTGGTGTCCATCTTGAAAATGTACCATTTATGACCAC
Source organism: Leptobrachium leishanense (assembly GCA_009667805.1). Taxonomy (NCBI): domain Eukaryota; kingdom Metazoa; phylum Chordata; class Amphibia; order Anura; family Megophryidae; genus Leptobrachium; species Leptobrachium leishanense. Next base: position 252,831,989 of record CM019067.1, read on the forward strand.
TCTCTGTACCCTATCTTTTAGCCAGTTTTCTATCCAAGAACAAGTATTTTCATCTAGACCATTTTTTCTTAATTTAAGTAGTAACCTTTTGTGTGGAACTGTGTCGAAAGCTTTGGCAAAATCTAAGTAAATCACATCCACTGCGACCCCCTGATCTATACTTCTACTTACTTCCTCATAGAACGTAATTAGGTTAGTCTGACATGATCTGTGTTTCATGAAACCATGCTGATTTTTGCCAATTACATTATACCTCCCAATAAATTCCTGAATATTATCCCTTAGTAACCCCTCAAATACTTTCCCAGCCACAGATGTTAAGCTCACAGGTCTATAATTCCCAGGCACAAATTTTAAACCTTTCTTAAATATAGGGATCACGTCAGCTTTTCTCCAATCCTCTGGTACTATTCCTGAAAGAAAAGAATCTTGAAAGATTAAGAACAGAGGTTTACATATTTCAACACATAGCTCTCTTAGTACTCGCGGGTGAATTCCATCTGGCCCTGGGGCTTTATTCACATTCACATTGTTTAATTTGTGTAAAACCTTGTCCTGAGTCAACCAGTCACTTTGTATTAGTAAGTTTTTATTAATGAATTTCATGTCTCCTGTTATAGGTTTCTCTTTGATAAATACTGAAGAAAAATAATCATTTAAAATTTCTGCCTTATCCTGATCTTCAGTTAACAATAACCCTGACTCAGATTTTAGTGAACCTACATTTTCACTCTTGGGTTTTTTAGAATTTATGTACCTAAAGAATCTTTTAGGGTTGGTCTTGCTCTCTTTGGCTATTTCTTTTTCATTTTCTAGTTTAGCCCATCTAATCGCATTTTTACATGCTTTATTGGCTGCCCTATATGCTTTATAGGATGCCTCAGATTTATCAGATTTAAAAGCTTTAAATGCCTTATTTTTGTTTTCCATTTCCTTAGTTACCTTCCTACTAAGCCACATTGGTTTCAGTCTGTTTCTTTTATATTTATTAACAATAGGAAATCCCTGGGCAGCTAGGGGTTAACTCTGTAACTGACGTCATTGTGCCATGTGCAGTGACACATCAGTTGAGACCCAGAGGCGGGGATGACATCTAAGATGGCATCCCCCACAGGAAATAGGCCGCGATCCGGCGCCGAATCGAGGTCTGGCACCTAAGGGGTTAAATAGAGTCATTGCTGGAAAGGTCAGACTGTGACCTTTCCAGCTGTGAGTCTCTTGACTTTCTAACCCTCGTGATGGGAGGAGAGGTCCAAAGGACACACCCTCCAACTTCAGACGCTCCCCCTGCTCTGGTGGGGGTGGCACCTGAAACTGACGTCATCGTGCCTCGCGTGATGATGTCAGTGCGCCGGGAGGGTATAAACCTGACTTCAAGTCAGACCTGCATGGGACCCCGGACGGAGAGGTATCGGGCGGGAGGAGGGTTCAAAGCGGTGATGTGTGGGGGACGTCCTCCGCATACATCGGGGACAGTTGAGGACGGGGGGGGGGGTTGGCTTATCCAAAGCTGTCTAATAGACAAAAATACACACAGGCCCGGGGCGGACTGACAACTAATGGGGCCCCCGGGCAATAGGAGGTCATGGGGCCCCCTTGTTCCGCACCCACAGGAGGCCACACCCATAAAAACCCATCCCCCTACAACGCAACACATGGGTATATATTGCCCCCAGCAGCTCACACATGGGTATATATTGCCCCCTGCTCAGGGTACTATCGCTCTACCTGAATTCCCTGCTGAGAATCCATTTACCCAGCAGGTGGGGAACTCCATGGGTAACCAAGATTAAGGTTTTGATTGCAGCTCAGTATTACTGACTCCTATGCTTTGTATAATGGCTCACAGAAAACCGGCGTGCTATTCCAAACACCGGCTCTCGGAGCCTGGTGTTAAGGGAATTTGCCATGCATGCTTACCCAGGCATGTGCTTCACTCCATGGAGTCCTATGGACTCCAGGAGCAAATACCGGCAGTGACACACTGCAGTTCTGCTGGTATCTGCAAGTGACTCCTTTTAATATTCTGACTCAAGCTGCTAATACACCACCTTGGTCATAATAGGGTCGTTAGTAATGAGCCGCAAGTAGGGACGGATTTACAACTAGGCAGAGTAGGCATGTGCCTACAGGAGCGTGCCGCAAGGGGGAGCCTTGCTCTGTAAAAAAAATGTTTTTTACACTTTACAATCATTTAGACCACTGTATCTCTGGAGTGCTAAGGGCTAGAGGGACATTTGAGTTATCATTGGAAAGGCCAGATTATGGCCTTTCCAATGATATCACATATAACCAGGTTTGATTTATGTAAAAATAAATTATTTTTTTTCTAACGCAGCACTATTCTTCAGCTTACAATTATAAAGTGGACAATGATGCTGCATTAACTCAACCTTCTCATTTCCCACACTGCCAGCAAGTGTGGAGCTGATAATTCAATGCATGGTTTCATCGACATCCTAGACGAGCTCACTGATTGGACGAGAGAAGCTGGCGTCTGTATTTTTCTGCCATAGTGGTCCTGTTCTCTCCCTACTGGCTGAGAATCAGATGCCGTTCCTGAATTGGCTGTGTTTCAAGAGATTGGTGGTCCCAAAGTCTTATTTTACACTACGATTGGCCACTCTCCCACGGAAACGCACCTTGTGACAGGCTGGCTGCTGCAGTGGGCGTGGCTCTCAGGCAGTACGGCGCAGTTTGGAATGCAGCGGTGGAGGGATGGCGGCCTTAAGCATGTGTGGGTCCGGAGCTACGCGGGGGCTGGGCTGCTGAGACACTTGACGCCACCCTCTTCTCTTCGCACTGGAGTCGGGGCTACAGGTAACTCCAGCAGGGCACACGTCCACCTTGCGGCACTAGCTGCGGGGCATCCACAGTTCACTTTGTCACCCAATCAGAGCGTTGATATGATTGACAGGCCATGCCCCTTTCATTGATTATTCAGTGGGGATTTCAGGGTCAAATATGTTATTCACGGAGTGACAAAATTTTGTTTTCATGAGATTTGTTAATATTAACAAAATCCCATGAAAAATAAATTTTGTCAGTGACTGTTACCCGGCAGCACCTGTGATGCAATCCCCCTCATGTAACGTCAGACAAAACTGAATTGTGGAGACTGCCCCATTTCTATAACATCAGATATAGCCCTGAAATGGGGGAGCACCTCTCAGGCACAACCTAGTATGTTACACTGTACCCTGATGTGAGGGGAGCCCCACTAATCCACACCATGATGTCAGAATCTGAAATTGGGACACTCCATTGAGCCCCATGCTTTTCAGCAGCAAGCTCGCATAGGTGAGATCGCAGGTTCAGCAGATAAATTGCGAAGGAGACTGGGAACTGTCCGTTTGCAGTCTCACGCTTCTGCTACCTGATTAACTCCTGTGTTACTGAGAATTATACGGACTCAATGTGTATCTAACCTGGCTAGTCACAGGTTACTGCTACCTGATTAACCCTTGTGCTAAGAGTAGTGAAGGAGTCTTTGTGTACCGAACCCGGCCATCTCAAAGGACCAGTATATTTGTGTATATATACTTCATTAGTGTTTTTCTAATTAGAACGGTCCTTGAGATGGCTGGATCTGCTCTAAGTAGAAAAACACTGATAAAGTATATATACACAAATAGAACAGATCCGGCTGTCTCTAGGACCGGTCTATCAGCTTAGGGATTTTTGTAGGGTTGTCCGCGTGTTGGGCCACACGTTCCTGATAATCCTGACAGAGGGAAAATAAACTGTAAATCCCCCTCTAATAACTAAGGTAAGAGATAACTAGGTGGTTGGTCCTGTGCCTAAACAGGAACAATGTTTGGGGGTTTACTACACTTACTCATGGGTTGTACTGGTTAGGAAAACCAACGGCTCCTTCTGGCTGGCTCTTAATTAAAAGATTATCAGATCCATCATTTCAAAAACATTTCATATGGAAGCTGATTTTTCAGACAGCAGTGTTCTGTGAGAAGGTACTTTATGGTTAACCTTGATTTAAAAAAAAAAAAACCAAAACCAAACCACTTATCTGCATGTGGTATTGCTCCAAAAAAGCAGAAGGTTTCTGTGTCTGGCAGTCAGAGACAAAGGAAAGGTGTCGCACAAGGACGTTAACGAGGAAGCATAAACTGTAGAAATATAGAGGATTTATTTAAATATACAAGCCTCAACACATTTCAAAACTATTTTCCATGATATTGCAATCAGCCTCCTATATTCCTACAGATTGGAATATGGTGTTACAGTGATATAACCCGACATCCTTTATGCTTACAAATATGTTCAACTTATTTTTTTTGCTTATGGAAGTAATGGGAAATGAAGTGTAGTCGCCAGCCATTTAGTAATGACAGTATAATACTGGTTTGGCCCATTGAACATGACATTTGACATTCATGTATATTTGTTTACAGTATATATCAATGACTGAACATGTAGGGTAAATAAAAAGATATAGGATAGGGTAAAGGCGCAATTTGTGGAGTGGTGGTCAGAAGAGGAACCAGAAAGACACGATCGCCGATACACCCACACGTGTCGGCCCTAATAGCAACACCAAATGGAATATTAACACGAAAAGGGAGGGGTGTGGCGCTTCCCAGTGTGGTAAAGAGAGTCAATTGACACACAAATAAGGATTCACTTAACTTTGGATCAACTGTGTGTTTCCATAATAAGGGTCAGACCTAAAAAAAAAAAACATAATAACCTAGCGTAATACAGTAGGTACTAAACAATTATATCAATAAGGTCGACTAAAACTCACACTTTAAAGAGCCTCGCCTGGCTCTAGTGTATTCACTCGTGAGTAGATTTCACACGGCCCACCCACTGGCCACAATCAGAAATATGCAAGGTTATTCAAAGAGATCTGAATTGCTTGAAAATCAGTGTTCGGTTACCTTTCTTGGCCATTCGGCTATCCAGAGAGCAGGCAATTCACCAAATCCTGGCGAATTGCCTGCACATACGGTGCCTGTTCGAGGGCAGTGAAGACCCCATGAAAAAGCACTGCTTCGGCTATTCAGAGAGCACAAACCAGCAGTGAAAGGTTCCCGAAATGGTCTGTCATTCGGTGGTTTAATTCGGCAAATTTATTCAGGAGAATCGCATAGGCTTCAATGTTAAAAATATTCCCGTTTTAATTCAATATCTATTAAACCGTTCATTATAAAATTATGCAGTAAAGAGTCTCTTTATGTATAGATTTTTTTAGGATATTTTAGGCATTTTTCTGAATTTTGTTTTTTATTTTTTAATAGTCCGATTTTTCTTTTTTTTAAGTTTACTTATTTTTTCTGTAACAGCCCTCTTTATAATCATTCTTTGGACCTCATATGCAAATTTCTGACATTTTCGCTCAGTAGTTTCTTTGCAGTGTTTCACTTTTCCAACATTCATGCAAACTGTTTTCCTAATTTATTCACTGCCCTCTGTCTGCGGTCTCGGCTTTTTCCGGCGGCTTCGCTGCAGGTGATCGGCTCCTGCTCGGGTTTTTCCGTGGTTTTCGTCAGGTTAATCCAGATGTTTTTGAGGGTTTTCGGCGTGCATTCGCTGGGTTTTGCGGTTCGTTTTTGAGGGTTTGCGGCAGCTTTTCCCTGCAATTCGGGGACCCTGTGGTGCTTGCTGAATCCAACGCAGGGTCACCGAAATGGGATCGGCAAAACAAACCGAATTGAAGAGAACGAAAAGTCACCGAACGTGCGGTGACTTTTCGAATCTCTTTGAATAACCCTGATGGTCTCCAGATTTCCTTTAATTTAATTTGAGGCTGAGCATAATTGTGCAGATTGTTTAAAACTTCATCAAAAGTACATGTAAGTTGGTCCACTCACGTGTTCCTGAGCCGACACAGGCTCTCTTGTATGTGCCCAGGAGTTCGTTTAGTAAGGCACAACTCCTGCAAAAGGCTTGTGAGCATAGGAAATAACAGCCTTAAAATGGATTACCGCTGAGGAAGCCGTGGGGTATACATGCCCAGGTGAAACGCGTTTGGTCACTATAGTTATATTGTAGGTTTTTTTTATGCTTTTATGGGCTATTATTTGGCCTTATTGGAAATAAATTCCACTTTTTTATTAATGCATTTTTAAGGCAGTTATTTCCTATGCTCACAAGGCTTTTGCAGGAGTTGTGCCTTACTAAACGAACTCCCGGGCGCATACAAGAGACCAGATTTCTGATTATGGCCAGTGGGTGGGCCGTGTGAAATCTACTCACGAGTGAATACACTAGAGCCAGGCGAGGCTCTTTAAAGTGTGAGTTTTAGTCGACCTTATTGATATAATTGTTTAGTACCTACTGTATTATGCTAGGTTATTATGGTTTTTTTTTTTTAGGTCTGACCCTTATTATGGAAACACACAGTTGATCCAAAGTTAAGTGAATCCTTATTTGTGTGTCAATTGACTCTCTTTACCACACTGGGAAGCGCCACACCCCTCCCTTTTCGTGTTATGTAGGGTAAATATATGGGGTCTCTAAAATAAAAAATTTAAATACCAGTACCCAAATTGAAAAGTTACCCATTTTACATGGGTAGGTTTTTTAATTATTCTTTTATATACGTTATAGATCCAATTAAAAAAAAATATATAGCAATGGAAACAACTTTTTTCCCCTCAAAGAACTAAAATGTCTAAACATTTTAAGAAAATAAATACAGTCTTTCTAAAGCTCCTTTAAGGTTATAATAATCTCGAAAGAGTTGTCTTTTTCATCTAGGGATTCTCTGAAGAGTTGCGTATGTTGCCATGCAGAATTTCCATCTCCACCGGTCAGTTCCGCTTCTAATACCACTTCGGATGTGTTTAAAAACTCTGTATATGAATGAAGAACTTTATCTGGAATGGTGAAGAGCAAAGGTTAGGATTAAGCAGGGAGGAAATTTCTTTTCACAAAGATTTTTGGATTTTTACTGATAAAGTGGGAGAAAAAAAAAATAAAAATTGAAAGATGGTATTTAAGCAGCAGTGAATTAGGTTTATTAAAAAGGGACACCAAAATATTCGAATTAAAGTATTGGTCTTTACGTTTTTAAAGAAGCCACCTTCTCTGCAGCGTCTTATATAGAATTACCTTTAATCTATATAGCATAAAAATGTCATGTGACAGTAATGGGGTAGGGAGACTTAAAAAAGGATAGCTGGGTCTGGCATGGGTATAAAAGCCACAAAAAAAATGATTTGACACTGCATGTTCTATTTTGTCACAGTACAATATATGTGTTATGATCAGAGAAGGATCGTGGTAGATATTTATAAGCAGATACATATATCTGAAGGGGTCTTTCATTTTTTTTTGTAAAACACATCAGGCCCTATTCCAAGGTTGGTGTTAAATGGCAGACGCTAATGGAAAACCTGAGCATCTGCTATTTTCTACTAACGCCTGCCATTTAACACTCGTATTATGACGGAGCCGCATTCTCAGCAGCTCCAGTCGCAATGCCGACAAAGGGTTATATGATAAGGCTGGGGTCAGACGAACGCGCGCGTGCGTGCAGCCCCACTTGATCACGGCCGTAGTAGCAGCAAATCACGTCCAATGACGGCCAATATACGAAGTACGGACGCACGAAAGTTCGGCCGCGCAACGCAAGGGGGAAACAAACGCATTTTTTCGAGAACGTAGAACCGCTAGTACTGACGTACAGAATGCGCTGCGTCCGCATAGCATAGGAGACGTCAGACGCTGCTCATGTCCGGCCAACATAACGTCCAGACACCCAAAGTTTCCTGGTTTGGATCCGTAAAAAATCACGGCCGAAAGTGCACATCGTATGACCGCTATCGCATCTTCTGTGAAAAAATGCGTTCGGACACATCAACGCACTTTTTGACGGTAGACGTGAAAAATGCGTTCGTTTGACCCTAGCCTAACACCAGCAGCACTAAGCGCCACTGATGTTATGTGCTCCAGGAGTACATAGGACTCCATGGAGACAGGATGGGATCTTGGCCAGGGAGCAGAGTGATACGCGGAGCTACACCTGGAACTATCTGGAACGGCAACATTAGAATAGGGCCCATCCTTTTTGTGCTATTGTACAGATTGACAAAGAAAGAAGCAAAAAAAATAATAATCTTCTTGGTCCCCATCCGTTCCCCTGCATTAGCTCATTACCTATCTTTGCCCTATGGACAGACTCTGACTATAGGGGTTATTCAGCAAGTGCTGCAATGCCAGCATTTCACAAAAGAAAAATCCATAATAGAAAGGAGAAGCTTCACAGTGTGATTTCTCCGGTGGCTCTTTGGATTTGACTTTTGTGAAATGAGCCCAACCAGTTTTGGACATGACAGTTTCACTTTAAGAAAGAAACTATGCTTCCTTTTTGATGTCATAGATAGGTGGATGAACACTTGGCGGCCATGTGTTTTTGCGAATTGCTGTGGCAGTAAGCTATGTGTACATTGGAATAGTGAAAAGCAACATTGCAGGTTATGTGGGTGCAACTGTACCCATACATGAAAATGAAGAAAAGAAGAAGTAAAACAAAACAAGCATTTTTGAAAGCAAAACAAATATCCTTACCAGGGTTTATTTCCATTTCCACAGTATCAGAAAACAGTTTCCATGCTATGTTACCGTTCTGGAAACACTGGCTACTGGTGCGAATGCTTAGGGTTTCCACTTGGAGTCCCACCGAAGCACATTCAAATTTCCAACCAATTCTAGCTGACGTTGAACCTTCAGTGCGTGCTAAATAAACCTTAAAACAGATTAAAAAAAAAAAAAGGATTGGTAATGGTCTAAAATAAACCCTCATATTAAAATTCAGTGTCAGATTAAAAATATGATTTTATTTTGACAGATCTGTAAAAGGGGTACTATACAAAAAAAGCATTTATTCAAGTCCAATAATTTTTCCTTTTTTTTTTACTGAAGTAAAAACTTTTCTGCAGCTAATCCACATTTTTTTTTTTAATTCATCATGATTATACTCCCACGTTTATACCTGTATGAATCTAACTACTTCCTGTAGCTGGAGGATCATTGTCCAATCATACTGACTACATCTGACATTGAGTGCCAGTGACTTTCATACTTGTATACACGCCCAGCATTGTGCCTGCTCATGGGTAATAGGTGAAGCATTTACTGAATGCTTCATTACCTAACCCACTCAAACCACCCACTTACCCACTCCAGACGGGAAAGCGCTTGCTTTGATTTTTCTTTGGTTTCAGAGACGAAAATTGTAGTTCCCACTTCTCTGAAAAGGTTTGGTTGCAAAGATATGATCCCCTCATTGAATCCATGTACTTGCAATACATATTAACCTGTTCGCTGCAGAGCCATTTCACCTCTGTGTGCTGAGCTAATTTTCAACATTTTGTGCTCATCGGGCACCGTTACATTCTTGGTGCTAACGTTAGCGCTCACCTGAGTGAGCGTTAATGTTAGCCATGGTGGCCCTAGCGCGAGCCATCCATATTACAATCCAAACGCTAATGGGTTAAAAAACCCGTTAGCGATTGGTATCTTGCACTTTTCAGCGCGAGGTTACTGTGCTTTGCGCTCCCTATATAACATGGGGAGCGCAAAGAGTTAATTAGCGTTAGTATTACAATATACTAACGCTAATTACCGTCCGGCTGCAGTTAACCCGACAGTTAACCACAGCCTGGACTTGGTGCTATCTTAAACCTGGGAAGCTCTAGGGTGAGTTGATCCTGTAAATGCAGACTCGGTCAAGTTAGATAGGACCTGTCAACAATGGGGTACATTGGGACTGTGACAGGCTTAAGCAAACTAGAATCATACTTTGTGAACTGAATCCCCATCATTTATTATCTCAGTCACGTTTTTTAAATGTTTTTTTTTTTGCTGCAGAAAATGATGGAAGAATGTGGTCTTTGATATGGAGTGCTCTTTCGTGGTGTTTTGTATTATATGTCTTAGATGCACCCGCTGTTGTTGCTAGATTAGGTGGAGTGCAACCCCCCCCCCCCTGTGGTTTGTATTATAAATGTAGAGGGCTGACAACTCTCATGGGTATGCACCTGTCCCTGTTCACCGTGACAGCCTATAAAGGCCTCGAGCTGCTGGGGAGCTCTAGGGTGAGTTGATCCTTTAAATGCAGACTCGGTCAAGATAGATAGGACCTGTCAACGATGGGGAACATTGGCGACTGTGACAGGCTTAAGCAAACTATGATCATACTTTTGAACAGAATCCCCATCAAGGTGGTCATTGATATGGAGTGCTCTTTCCTGGTGTTATATATAATATATCACTGAACCTGCTAACAGCGTGGGAAATAAAAAAGTGCATAATGGCAGCTGTATTTGTCCATTTTTCATGTAAACAAGGAGTATGTCAGCCTGAGAGGGGGTAAAAAAAAGTTTTTATTTAGGTTTGTGGTTCTTATTTTTTTTTTTATTATTAGTTAACATGGTCATGTTTGGTATCATTGGAAAGGCCAGACTCTGTTTCTAATGTCACTTGACTTGACCAAGTGGGGTTTAAAGAATGGCAATACAGGAGTCCAAAGGACCCCTGACTCTCCGTGCTGCAGATTATGCTTTAAACGAAACAATGCTTAATAAAGCATTATCCCATCATTTTCAAACTTGCTCACAGTGTGGGAAATGAGAAGGTGAATTAGCGCAGCAGCATTGTTTGCGTTATAAGCAAATAATTCCACTGCCTTAGAATGGAGAGAAAAAAAAGGATGTTTTGCAATTGATTTTTTTGTATTTTTTATTTGTACACATTATATGGTCATGTTTGTTATCATTGAAAAGGCCAGACGCTATACTTTCCAGTGATTCCTCAATTAACCTTTTGGGGAGTACAGAATGCTGACTCACGGGGCCTATAGAACCCCCTGCCCTCCTTGCAGTGGCTTTAAATTTTCGAAGAAACAATGCGCAATAGAACGCATTGCTCCATCACCTCCACACTTGCTGACGTGTGGGAAATGAGAAGATGACTTATTATAGTAATATTATTTACTGTATTATTAAAAAGGTCAACAATACTGCCGTTTTTGAACAAAAAATAGAAAACCATTTGTATTTTATAAAAAAATTTATTTTTACATTATTTCTTGGTTATGTTCTGAATCTGACCTTTCCAATGACACCTCACATGAAGTCCTACATTGCACAGATCTGGAGATACAGGGGTCCAATGGACCTCCTGTATTGGGATTCCCTGCCAGGAAAGAAGAATCCCTGATGTCATCGCAACTCCCGTGGCAGTGGGGCAGTCCCATAACAAGGGCTGACATCCACAATGTTACACAGTTTGTCACAAAACAACTATTGCGCTGGGATTAAAAGGCAGTGCGGTCAAAATGTTGGCCATGACTTACCATTTTCCAGTCAGTCTCTACTTTTCGACACATAGACTCAGACTTCCAGGCTCCGTTTTCCCAGCCAGAAATCACTTCATTGGTATTTGTAACTCGCGTGTATGCATCCTCAATGATGTTATATTGAAGATGAAAGCGTTTGCTGGCTTTCTCCTTTTCAGAGGGGACAAACACTACACTCTTGCTCTGAAAGAGAAACAGAATCTGCAGGGATGGCACTTGACAAACATGTGGTCTAGACATTAAGGGCTACTCTCCATGGACGCCTATGCATACTAGTGACACCGTCTTGACATTTATATTTCTGAAGGCTAAGAGATTTTCTGATCCATGTGGGCAACATGAAACGAAGATATTGTTTCGCCTTTTTATAAATCAATTACGTGGAAGTGAATGAATATTCCCTCAGAAACAAAAAAAAAATATTACCTATTGGGCACCCCTTATCCAGAATTCTAAAAACGGAAAGAGTCCGAAATACACCCTTTATGAAAGCTTCTGCACTAACGAATTATTCACCTCCCTGATGCCCGGAGGGGTCTGGAAGCACTTCTCTGACAGCTACAGCACAGTGGGGGACTCAGGGCAGTCCCAGCGGTGGACATGCAGTTTCTGAGTAGCAGGTATCTTGGAAAAGTTTGCTCGGCATCTCACAGCTTGTGTACACGTTGGCACTGCACGGGGAAGTGAATCATGGCTCTCCTGCCATGTAACCTTTTCCCGCTGACATGGCATTCTCCCGGATTCCACAATCCAGAATTCTTAGGGTCACGAGCATTCTGGATTAGGGGTGCTCAACTTGTACTTGATATGCGGATTTGTTAACTGATCTTGATCTCACAATTTGGAAACTAAAATGCAAGGGGCCCTATTAGGAAGATGTTGCCTTTATGGCTGATCAAGCTCATGCATTTTGAAACAGTGGATGTGTCATATGAATTATATACAGGGTTATTCAAAGAGATCCGAATGGCTGGAGAAAGGTAACCGAACTCTGAAAATCAGCGTTCGGTTACCTTTCTTGGCCATTCGGCTATCCAGAGAGCAGGCAATTCGCCAAATCCTGGCGTATTGCCTGCACATACAGTTCCTGTTCGAGGGCAGTGAAATCCCCATAAAAAAAGCACTGCTTCGGCTATTCAGAGAACACAAACCAGCAGTGAAAGGTTCCCCTAATACCCTGCCATTCGGTGGTTTCATTCGACAGGTTTATTCAGGCGAATCCCATAGGCTTCAATGTTAAAAATATTCCCGTTTTAATTCAATATCTAATAAACCATTTATTATAAAATTCTGCAGTAAAGCGTCTCTATATTTATAGATTTTTTTTTAGGATATTTAAAGCATTTTTCTGGATTTAATTTTTTTTTAAAAAATAAAAAAAATAAGTTTACTTATTTTTTCTGTAACAGCCCTTTTTATTATCATTCTTTGGACATCATATGTAAATTTCGGACATTTTCGCTCAGTAGTTTCTTTGCAAACAGCATTTCACTTTTCAAACATTCATGCAAACTGTTTTGCTAATTTATTCACTTCACTCGTCTGCGGTGTCGGCTTTTTCCGGAGGCTTCGCTGCGTGTTATCGGCTCCTGCTCGGGTTTTTCCGGCATCGTCGGCGGTTAATCCAGATGTTTTTGCGGGTTTCGACGTGCATTCGCCGGGTTTTTGCGGTGACTTTTTGTCGAGTTTGCGGCTGCTTTTCCCTGCGCTTCGATGGCCCTGTGCTGCTTGCTGAATACACCGCAGGATCGCCGAAATGGGATTGCCGAATCGGCCCGAATTGAAGAGAACGAAAAGTCACTGAACATGCGGTGACTTTTCGATTCTCTTTGAATAACCCTAATAATGTTACAAAAAAATCTGAATAACATACTACCTTACTGTGTGTTTTGTTTTTGTCATTTAGCACTTTGTTCAGAATGCATTGTGAATGCACACAAATGTGACACAGTGTATCATATGTGTACCATAATTTTTTCATGGCCACTGCTGCGAGTAACCCATTTACTCATCTTTTTAGAATAAAAAAAATTAATTCACCTTCAAACCACTTTCACCTCGTGCCACTCTCCATGCTAACGATCCGGATACCCTGCCAGCAAGATCAACAGGTTTTGGTTCTTTGGGAGATATGAATTCTACAAGTTCCACAATCAATCTCGCTAAAAGCTCCTTTTTCCTGGATTCTGATAAGGACTGCTGTCTCTATTGAACAGAAGAACAAAACAGTAGAATTTGTCACAATGTGCCAAGCTGTACAACTAGAAAGAAATATTGACACAAGGTTGAGCTTTCTGAGGATCATAAAAGAGGGAAACATTGAGACAGTAAAAAGGCTATAAAATACACATGGCCATTTATGAATATTTTAAGTTGGCTGTCCCAACGATAGAACATTTACATGCAGAACATATTTATTACTTACAAGACCCACAAGCTAAAACAAAACTATAAAATGGTTTTGCGTCAATGTTTATTAGATTCTTCCCAGTTCTGGTACTGTAGATGTCCATTTATCAATCAATACATGAGATCTCTATGATTTAAGATTTCGACCAGGGACATGCAGTCAGGGGTGGCAGGGCCTTCCCTGCCATTCCACTAAATTAATGTGCACTGCTCATTGTGCTGCAATGACATGTATAGTTAATCTGTAAATAAAATGTTATTCATAGAAAAAGTTTTCATACTCACCTCTTCCCGCTCCCTCGCTGTGCTTCTCTGTCCTCTGCTTTTTTTTCCCCCTGTACTTTCAGTTTGCCGGCTGGTGTGTGGGTGTGTTTCACTACACAGACAGCATGGGCAGCACTGAGCCAGCATAGCCTACGCAATTTGCGCAGCTGAACGCTACGCTAATTGCAGAGCTCAAGCTGACTTCCTGGTTCTATGCTTTTCAGTGCCTCCAGAGGCACTGAGTGCAATTGAAAGCTTGAGCAAATGGGAAAGCTCCATTGGTCTCAAGCAATTTTTTTTTGTAAAAAAATGCCTCCATGGGAGGCAGAGCTCCCCATGGATTGATTGACGCAGGACAGTCATGTGACTGTCCTCGTCAGTTGTGGGGGGGCGGGCAGGCAGAGCTCAGCAGTCAGCATGTGTGTAATAGCGCCCTCTATTAGTCAGTATTGTAAGTGCATGCTCTAAAACCTGTAAAAAAAAAAAAAAATGCGAACTTTACTTTATAAATAGTGAAACTCTATTCTTCTATATAACGATAATCAAATGCGTAAATTGTGACTGCATAACCATGTGTATATCTGGCTCTGATACTAGCCAGTGCCTCACCAGCCACTGACCTCACCGCACGTCACTGATTTCGACTACAGGCTTTCAAAAAACATAGACTCTCGATCCCCAATATATACAGTCGTTTTTTGTCCTGCAGTTCAGCCATTTATCTGTTGGGCATATTTAAATAAGCTTTATCTTGATTTCAATTCCAGTTAAACTTCCATCTTAGGCGGGGGTCAGACGAGCGTCTTTGGAGATCGGAAGGAACATCTGGGAGAGTGGACGTTCCTTCCACTCGAATCCCGTCTGGCCTCCTCACTGAACAGTTAGTGCACTCAGCGCTGCAAGGCTCGATCCCCCTAATGGAGGATGCCCTTTGCAGCCCCATCAAAGCGTGTCTAGCATTTTGACGGGGAGGCTTTCGGCACGGGCACTTGTAACGCTCAATTTGTGTGCGGGCTACAGCATGTGATGAGCCCCGTCACAATGCTGTGATGGACCCCGGTAGGCACATCCATACAGGTGCACCTAGTGCACTCGTCTGAAACTGGCTTTAATTGTTGCAACTCGCACCTATACCCTATGCTACTTAAGAATCAATGGAATAACAACTTGGCGCTCTAGACTGTGTCACAATCTGTAGTCCCGTACAGACAGGAGTGTGAATACAGATACATAAGTCGCACAATACCAATCAGACTTGCATCTATAAAAGCTGCATGATTAAAGCATCCATTGGCAGAATTCGTAAATTTTCCTACTTCACGACGAAAAGTTTAAATTTTAATAATGACTCAGGGGCGAGTATTTGCATTTCATTTCTTCCTTTATAAAATTCATGCTCTGTCGCAGACTAACCAGGAATCCTAACACCTACCACCAAAAAAATGGTCTATGGACACGGAGGATCTATTTGTTCTGGTGTCCCTCCTAAGCCTTGAGAGCAGAGGAACTCCATTTACCAAGGGACAATTTTTAATTATTTATTTTTCTTCTGTATTAAGTGATTTTGCCATCACATTACCAGCAGATAAATGTTTTACCAGCTGCCAGGTGAATAACAAGCAATTTGAATTGCTTCAAATTCAGCAGCTCCCAGCCTTCATTCACGTCCAATACAAAGTAAACCCTACTGCCTCAATAAGAATAGAAGCCATACAGTTTGTGCATCAGATACACTCTATAAAAATGCTCCAGGCCACATTTCATACCACGATGTTAAGAGAAGTAATAGTTTCTCTTAGCCAGCTTTCTCGAACTTTTATCCTTCTGGAAACCACATCTTCATGTTTACATGAATACCTCCAAGTGACGTCGACAACCTGAAATAAACATAATAAATATTGAAGAGCATCAAAACATTAAGCACTTAATTCTTGTCTTCCATAAGGGTTCCGATTATGCGTTTAGGTTTACATTCTTTGGATAACTTATTGGTAGTGTTTTTTTTTTAATATCTTGCATTTTATTACTTTGTATTTCTATAACGACTGTAACAATTCAATGTTCTTGAACCCAGGACATACTTGAAACGAGAGAAATCTCAATGTATCCTTCCTGGTAGAATCCTTTAGAAATAAATAAATGTGCACTCATATTACAAATATTAATATATTATATTAAATGTATTCGGTAGGACCCCCCCCCCTCCTTTGCCCCTACACGAGACTCAATTGTTTGCAGTCTTGATTCAACTGGCTGTTTGAGACCTTTCATGTAGATGTTGGTCCATGTTGACATCAGTAGCATCATATCTCTGCTCAGATCTGTCAGCTGCACAGCTATACGGCAAATCTTTTTTTCCAAATGCACTGTAATGGATTGAGAGCTCATCGGGATGGATGCAGTTGTATCACTGAAAGTAATATATTGTACATGGAAACAGCCTGAGCTGATGTGGGTGTTGATATATGTGTTATAAGAAGAAGGGTAGGCGGTGCCATAAAGGGATGTACTTGATCAGCATTAATATTAAGTGGCGGTTTAAACAGTGCTCACAAGGTATTGAGGGACTTGCTGTGTACAAAGCAGAAATCACGAGTGTGCTGAATTCACATCCTCATCTGTATATTGCCATAGAAAGCAATAACCAGCCCAGGTAATGTTCTACAAACACGTTCTGGATTGCCTGTGTCCACTGAACTTTAGTATCATTTTTCATATTTCACAGACATTGAGGCTGGTTTGGCTTTCTGTTATTGTGGCCTGTACACTGGGTTCAGCTTGGTTGCACAGAGTAGCGCAGATAAAATACATGTTTATGTCAGATACTATCATCTTCCTGCTTGCCTTTCCGTAAACTCTAGAGATGGAATGTGCGAAAATCCCAGGAGATCTGCAGTTTCTGATGTATTTAAATCACACAATGTAGGGCCAGTAATCACTCCACGGTCAAAGTCACTTAGATCACTTATTCTACCACATGTTTAGGTTTGGTTTCAACAAGTGAAATCTTGCCACGTGACTAGCTGAGTAGAGGTTTGCATGAACAAGCAGAAGTACAAGTGCCCAGTACAATGTGTCCATGGTGTGTGTGTATATATATATATATATATATATATTTTATTTGTTTTAATTTATGGTTTTCAGCAGGGTATTCACAACAAAAGCCTAAAATTGACACTGTGGTTTGGTTACATGGAGAGACAGACAAGTGTGTGTGACTATGCTAAACCCTAACTTAAGGTCTACTTGTCCTTAATTCATATTAAATTATACTGTAAATCAGGATGTTCTTCCTGATTTTTCAGCAACCTTAATTTTTTGGGGTTAGAGAGATGATGAGGAAAAAAACATTTAGGAAAAAATGGTTAAAGAGCGAGACTCTGAAGGGTATATATAATATATATGTTGTTTTGTGTGTGTGTGTGTATATATATATATATATATTATATATAGATATTTTCAGCAACGAAACTTGATTATATTTCTACTAATTAAGTTTACAACTGTAAAAAAATTGTCTGCACCTTCTACATGAAGATCTGCTAATTTTCAGTCATCAACTTGGAATTCCATCGTACATTTCAAATATTAATTAGTTACAAATCATGTGATTTGCAGAACAGTTTAGGGTTCCAGCACAAGAAGAGGCTTTAAAAATAAACCATAAAAAAGAAGGTCTCTTTCAGGTCTTTATGCAGCAAGAATGATCGCGGCATCTTCTTTTATATTACACGATGCGACTGGTCCTGCTATCCGTGTAGTCATAGCAACAGCATGCTGAAGCGTACCTCGTCCTTGGAGAATGCGATAATGTACGACAGCTTCTTTCCCCATCCGATCTCGTACAGGAGAGGTTTGTCACATGCATTTTCGCAGGGGTCACAGTGAAGCCATCTGTTTTGAGATGAAGAGAACACCTCACTCCAAACGTGATCTGCAAGACATGAAAACCAGTCACTTCTGTAAGCTGTATGAATAAAGTTTTCATGGACGGCTTATCCAGACAGATACATTTGTTATTTAATGACCAACACAAAATAAGGGCTTTTTCACAAGACACACACAGATAAAGATTAATCTGAATACAGAGGCACACTATTTACTTCAATTAATATTGTGTGTAGGGTCTATGTATAGTTAGGGGGGGTAATTGGGACGGAGCCTTTTGAAATGTTGGAAGTAAAACATGTCAAAGTGAATAAACTCAAAATAAGATGATTCCAGTAATAAGCATAACCTTATTTGTCAGAATATTCATGCCAGAGTCTTATCAGTGAGAGATGAATAGCATTGGGCTAGGGCCAGCACTACCATCAGGCAAAATAGGCATTTAACTAGGGAGCTGGATCTTTAAAGGGTGAACAGGAATCAAGTTATCATACACCCCCCCCCCCTACTAGTAGACTGCGTCAGCAAGCACTATGTGTCCTCTGTACTGGAGATAAAAGGGAAGATCTGGGGCTGTCCAGATATACTTTTGCTCTCTCACCCATCTGCTTCCAGCCCTCCCTATGCAAGATAGTGCAGCATGGGATGAAAAGGGGGGGGGGGGGGGAGGTATTAAATCAAAGTATGTCTGTGTGAATCTTTCAGGGTCTATGCAAATTTATATTGGTCTCTGTATCTGTCAGTATCTATGTGAATCTGTGTCTCTGGCTCCTTCAGTTTGGCTCTGTCAGTGTCTTTCTGTATCGGTCAGCGTCTGTGTGGAGTTGTTTGTATCCATCTCTGTTTCAATGTCTGTATGAATTTGTCAGTGTCTGCATGTGAGAATCTACCCGGTTACAATGCCAGGGGTCACCTACTATGGTCCAACTTCATGGATCTACCCTATAAGGGCCATTGCACAGTGACATGTAATTTGACCCTTAGTGGTGACGGTAGCTCGCTGAATTATCATTGAAGCGGCTGGCAATCAGGTTGGAGGAATGAGAGAACAGCTCCTCCATTCACAGCTGTCACTCACCCCTGCGGCATGCCACCAGAAGTGACAGGAAAACATTGAGAGGGAGTTAACACATTTACAGGAAAAAATTGGGTAAGTAAAAAATCATTATCACATACATAGGGAGTGATTTCCTATCAAATGAGACCAACATGTGTTGGGCATGACACTGTCAGGGTACATAGGAAAAAAAAAAATAGTACCAGCACTCACACAGCAGAGCATCAACGACATTTCAGCCTGTTGGGAAAAAGCCGACAGGCTGAAACAGATGCTCTGCTGTGTGTCAGCTTCTAATAAAAGACAGTACAAGGTTCCCAAGTGCTGGTAATTGTTTTCTTTTTCTGTGGACTTTTCTGTGGAGTGGCAACCTAGGTACTGCGCGAACCATGCAATAGATCCGCCCCTAGATGTGCGAGTGCTGTCTTATTATTTGTTTAAATGATTTTAAGGGTACATGACTCTGTGTACAACTATGCAAAGGTTAACACTCACCTGTAGAGTCTAACACGTATCTGGCTTCAAACCCCAAAGCTCTACAACACAGTGTGAAACAATTTGCCCACTCTCCGCATCGGCCACGCCGTGTCTCCAGCAGCTTCTCAGGACTGTTATATCTATAAAATAGAAAAAAACAAAGTAATATTGAAGCTTCAGGTGCAGAGTACAGGTGTGCTACTCAGAGGCATGACATATCTATGGTAATTCATCATAATGTATCTATCTCCAAGTAAGTTGAAGCCGAGTTTTTGCCAAACATCTATTAAACCCAAGGCACACTTGTATGGTTATAGGGGTTATTCAGAGCGAGCCGATCTGGCCCCGAAATGTCACCGAACAGTGAATTGCCCCATATGGTGACATTTCGGGCCATTCGGCTATTCAGAGAGCAGGAAGTTCGCCAAATTTTGGCAAACTGCCAGCAAGTACGGTGCCTGTTCGAAGGCAGTGAAATTCCCCATAGAGAAGCAATGGTTAATCTATTCAGAGAACACTGGACAGCTGTGAAAAGTTGCCGAAATGCCCTGCTGTTCTGTGTTTTCATTCGGCAGGTTTATTCAGGCGAACCCCATAGGCTTCAATGTTAAAAATATTCCCGTTTTAATTCAATATCTAATAAATCGTTTATTATTTTAATCTGCAGTAAAAAGTCTATTTATAGATTTTTTTAAGGAACTTTTAGGCATTTTTTGGCAAAATAAAATTCCGTTTTTTTTTTAAAGTGTGTTTTCTTTTTTCTGTAACGGGCCTTTTTATTATCATTCATAGGATCTTATATTTTGATTTCAGACATTTTCGTTCAGTAGTTTTTTTGCAGACAGCGTTTCAATTTTGACACCTTTAATCGAACTGTTTTTTGTTTTTATTTTACCCCTTTCGTCAGCTTGTTGGCTTTTTCCGGCGGCTGGTCTGCGCAGTTTTCGGCGGCTTTTTCCGACGTGTTCGGCGTGTTTTTTGCAGCGGTTCCGGCGGGTTTTCCCTGCACTCTGGTGACCCTGCGGTGAATGCTGAATTCACTACAGGGTGGAGAAATATGATTCCCCGAAGTGCGGGGAACGAGAGAGCACCAAAATGTCGGTGACATTTCAGTGCTCACTGAATAACCCCTATGTGTTTTTTTTTCTTTAATCCACAAACTGAAAACTCAGATAAATCTACCAACGTTTTCCTTTTGCAAATAATCGAATAGTAAAAGCTCAAGCTTGACTAGCATTGATAAATAAATTTTGTTCAAAGTGCCACAAACATCTACAGCTAAAGTTTAAATAAAATCTATGTAATGCCTCATTGCCTAACTACATTAACACCTTCGCTCCTTCCATAGCACTAATGAGTCTTGGAAGGCAGATTTATTTATAAAGTATTTTACCAGGAAGGATACGTTGAGATTTCACGGATTTGAGGTTATAGGAGAGAGAACTGCTGGGGGAAGCAGTCTTTTCAGGAAGGGTGGTACTTTCCCAGAAAAGCTCTTAAACACCAGGGGCAGTATTACGAAGATCATGCTAAAACGGGGGTGCTAAAAAAAAAACTGCACCGTAACACGGCGCTAAACAGCAGAATGCTAAGCGCCTCCGCGAGCATCCCCTCCATGAGTCCATGGGACTCCATTGAGGCTGACGCTGCCTGTCACATGACCTGCAGGATCTCACCTCGCGAGATCTGGCAGGTCAGCGTAGTGATCTACAGAGGGAGACTTGAGTGACTTTTTTCCCCAGTCTCTCTCACTGCTCCCGGAGGCAAGAAGGAAAGGATGGAGCCGCTGTTCTCGCCGCGGGATGAGAGGTATGTGATTTTTGGGGGGGATCTTCTGCTACTGCTAACGGATTCCTCTTAACTTTCGAGTTAACCGCAGCAGGATGGTAATTAGCGTTAGGACTTTGTAATCCTAATGTTAACACTTTGCGTTCCCCATGTGAAGCATAGGGAGTGCATAGTACAGTAAACTCGCGCTGAAAAGTGTTAGCGGTCGGATTGTAATATGGTGCGCCCACGCTAGGGCCACCAATGCTAACGTTAACACTCACACAGGTGCATCTCGGACGAAGGGTGCAACTGGATTCCAGCGATGGGCAGTTTAGCTCTTTTAACATGTCACAATGATGGGTCATGTAGTTACATTGATTACCCCAAGGTATTCGTTCCATTTGTCACTGATAGTTCTTTTTCTCTTGCACTCATTTTTGTAGTTTAAATGGCTACTTCTTGTGCCTGATTGTGTATTTTACAAGCTTCTTTAATAACGATCCTTGGTTTCTTTTAACATTTTCTTGTTCGTATTACTATTGTTGTTCATACCTTGGCATTGTTTTGTAAAATTTAATTTGAAAAGCCAATAATATATTTATTTGAATATATATATTTATATATACACACACACACACTATTCATTTTTTTACTCAAGCCCCACACATCTTTGATATTATGGGTGAGATGGCTATTTTACATGCCTTGGGAATCTATTGCTGAACTGACACTTGTCACAGTAATGGTTCTCCACTCGGTCTGCCCCCCATCTCTCTTCATCAGCAGTAGGAGGCAGAGCCTCTTTTGAATGGGTTGGCCCTTCACAACGACTGCATGGCAGACAGTTAACCCACTGGAAAAAATCTTCTTTAAACCAGCGAAGCAGTTCTAGCACCAAAAAATCATCTTCAGTCAAAGTGGTATCTAAAAAGAAACAAAAATGCTATTAACAGTTTACATAATTGCTCAGTATCACACTTTTACTAGGGCCTAAAGATAGGTTTCTAATGTTTTCAACACAGTTCAGATCTAGGCTTTAGTAGAATTCAACTAAAAAGGGATTTTAAACCAGTATTGAATAGGAAACTAAAAAGACTACCCAGGTTAAAGAAACTTTGGGTTTTGGGTTACCCGCAGTGTGCGCTCCCAGTTAGGGATTACACTCCTCCTGTTTGCACCACTTTAGCAGGTTGCATATTACCTCAACTTTTGATAAGAAGAATATCTTGTGTACCTATTTAGAACAACCTGTTAAAACACTACACTTCAAGGTGGCCTGATTTTGTCCCAATATTTCAAACAAGTCGGCTATCTCTAATATTGGTTGTCAATAGGGATGCACCGATACCACTTTTTTAAGACCGAGTACGAGTACCGATACTTTTCTTCAAGTACTCACCGATACCGAGTACCGATACTTTTTTTATGTCATGTGATGCTTTCCAATAAGAACAGACCTCATATAAAAATGCCCCCAGCTCATGGATCTACCCCAGCTCATGGATACTGCCCCAGCTCATGGGATATGCCCCAGCTCATGGATTCCCCCCCCCCCCCGCTCACCTGGAGCTCTCTGCGATACTTACCTTCCTGGGCGATGCCGGGAAAGTCTTTGCTCGTTGGAAGGACCCCAGCCGCGATCACGTGGGACCATGTGATCGCGGCTGGGGTCCTTCCTACGAGCGCAACACGCGAAGACTTTCCCGGCGTCGCCCAGGAAGGTAAGTATCGTGGAGAGCAGCTGCAGGGCCTGTCCGAATGCCGATAGAGCATTCGGACAGCCGCCCCAGCCCCTCGGATGCCGGCAAGTCGGCTCAATGCCAGCTTCCAGTATCGGAAAAAAATATCGGGGGTACTGCACGAGTACCAAGTACTCCTGCAGAAATCGGTATCGGTGCAACTCTAGTTGTCACAGCCAATAAAGGATTCATTTAATTGTTACGCTTGGCAACTGTTGGAGATGGTTGTTACAGTTGTCAAATGATTTAGTTGGTAGAGTTGGTAATGGTTTTACCTGGTTGTGACACCCGGAAATGGTCCCAGTTTATTGTTACAGTTCTTAAAAAGGTTAGTTGTGATATTTGATAATGGCTTCAGTTGGTTGTTAAATGTGTTAGTTGTAAACTTGGTAACGTTTTCAGTTGGTTGTAACACAAGGTAACCGTTTCAGTTTGTCGTTACACTTGGTAAGGTTTCAGTTGGTTGCTACAGTTGTTATACATTTTAGGGCCCTATTCTGTTCCTCACACTAAAATGGAGATGCTTACGGAGAAAATCTGTACCCGTAGCGTCCCCATTTTAGTGCGAGATTCCAGGATAGGCACTACTTCAGCACCTTGCCCCGGAACCATGCGCTACCATTGGGAATACTTGCGGTTGCACTTCCACGCCACCATGAGTATCACCTCCTGGAGTCCACAGGACTCCGTGGAGGGTTGTGCTGCCGGGCTGCAAGCCCTGCGGAGTGATCGTGGAGGCAGACTGAACTATTTGCCCTCAGTCTCACTCTGCTGCCGGTGGCAAGAAGCAGTGGATCTGACCACCGTTCTCGCCGCGAGATGAGTATGGGATTTATTGTGGGGGGGGGGGGGCTTAGCTGGCGCTAAATGATTCTGCAAAAAGTCGAATCAGTTTTAGCACCAGCTTCTAGGTGTCGAGGGGGGGGGGAGGGGGGAGTTAATCCATTGGTGCAGTATTTAACACTAGGGGCCGTATTACAAAGCTGGTGCTAACTTAACCAGAGCTGTTGTAAACTTAACAACTCCATTGACTATAATGGCTCTGGGAAGTTTACAACAGCTCTGGTTAAGTTAGCACCAGCTTTGGAATACTGCCCTAGGTATTTGTAATACCTTACTTATCCTTATACTAATTGCTCAACCCATACTTAACATGGGAGCACAAAGTACAGTAAGCTTGCGTAAGCTAGCAAAATCACCGATCCGAACAAAATTGTAAGGGTTTAGCATTAGGGATGTATTCTGAATGGTATGCGTTAAAGTCACTTATCCTGACATTAACGCTTACTTACCCGAATACTACAGTTAATGTACACTAGGGAATGGGGCCCTTAGTTTTTACACTTAGTAATGGCTTCAGTTTACTACACTTTGTACTGGTTTCAGTTTGTTGTTACACTTGGTAACTGTCTTGAGTTGGAAAGCCAGTTGAGTGGATTTGGTTCAGTGTAAGTGTCTTGTACAGGAAAAGGTTACTGATCATATCTCACTCAAGGGAGGTGTAAGTGTAGTGTTCCGTGTTTAAGGCCACTGCTATTTTACAAATCATTTTGCTTGTATCTATATATTTGTATGTCTCAAAGCGGTTATATAGATACTAGCACTACTGAAATTAGGTAGGACTAATTGTTCAACATTATATCCCACATGCCTTGAAAGATCCCAGGTGTGCTCTATAGCTCCTGCAGTACTTATTCAAATCTTGAGATCATCTTATCTGAAAATAACATTACTGCAACTGCCTCGGCCCTCCAGCCCTTCTGTGTTTACTGTCATATTACTTATTTGGCCAAAGAAAAAACATTATGCACATTTTTATTGGACCAAAACATTTCGATTTAGGAATACGTTACTGAAACGTGCAATCTGTGTGTGTGCATCTGATGGCTCAGACATTTTTTTATTTTCGCAAATAAAAAAACATTTGTATTACCAGATTCACAGCTTTTGGCTTGCAGCAGCGTCTCTCGTGCCTTTTCCTTCAGTTCGGATACTGGGATCTTTTCTAAGACTTTTTGCTGGAGTGTACGCAGTTCATATGTGAGCACATGCTGAACCTTTGACTGTAAAATCCTTAAAAACTGTACTTCTGATGCCTGTAGAATGATAAAAAGTAGAGTGATTGCTAGGTATTACAGAATAAAACTGTTCAATGTGAAGGGTCAACAAATGGCATCACAATATACACCCCAGTGCTGGAGGTTAAGCATACAGGTTTAATTTGCATTTTACATTGAATCTTTTGACAGACATACTAACTCGAAACATAATCCTGCCTGTTTCAAGGTGTCTGTCCATTAAATGCTATTAAATGATAGCAGTTCTGAAGGAAGGTGCAGCATTGGGGAGGGGGGGGGGGAGGTTGGCCACAAGGGGCTAGTAAACACAAAACACCACAATCTCAGCACACAGAATGTACCCCTCCTTTGTAAATCCCACTGATAGGACTCTCAATTGAACTAAGGGTAAATGTAAGATTTATCCTTTTTTTTTTAAGTGTAAAGGTCAGTCTACTGGAAAAATGCAGCCCCACCCCCACACTTTTTTAACCCCGTCAATATTTGGGAAGATGCTCCTGACAACATCTGCTATCTGCCAACTTAATAAACAATAACAGGGTTATTCACATAGCACCGAAATGTTGCCGACATTTCAGTGCTCTGTCGTTCCCCGCACTTCGAGGAATCAAATATCCCACCCTGCAGTGAATTCAGCATTCACCGCAGGCTCCCCGGAGTGCGGGGAAAAGCCGCCGAAAGAAAGAAAAAAAGGCGCAGATCGGATCCAAAAATTTTGGCGGGGCAGGCGTATTATTGAATCATAGAAACATAGAAAAATGTCGGCAGATAAGAACCTTTCGGCCCATCTAGTCTGCCCAATTACATGGATACTTTACCTGGATTTATCTTTTGTTTAGGATAGCCTTATGCCTATCCCATGCTTGCTTAAATTCAATTACTGTTTTGGCCTCTACCACTTCAACTGGAAGGCTGTTCCATGTATCCACCACCCTCTCAGTAAAATAATGCTTCCTGATGTTACTTTTAAACCTTTGCCCCTCTAATCTATGACTATGTCCTCTTGTTTTACTACTTGGTTTCCTTTTAAATATACTCCCTTCCTCTACCTTGTGGTTTCCCTTTACGTATTTAAATGTTTCTATCATATCTCCTCTGTCTCGTCTTTTTTCCAAGCTGTACATGTTAAGATCATTAAGCCTTTCCTTCAAGCCGTACACCATTTTAGTAGCCCTTCTCTGAACTCTCTCTAAGATGTCTATATTCTTCTGGAGATACGGTCTCCAGTACTGCACACAGTACTCCAAGTGAGGTCTCACCAGTGCTCTGTACAGTGGCATGAGCACTTCCCTTTTCCTACTGCTAATACCTCTCCCTACACAACCAAGCATTCTGCTAGCATTTCCTGCTGCTCTATTACATTGACTACTTACCTTTAGATCCTCTGAAATAATAACCCCTAAATCCCTTTCCTCAGATGTTGAGGTTGGGACTGTATCAAATATTCTATATTCAGCCCTTGGGTTTTTACGTCCCAGGTGCATTATCTTGCCCTTATCCACATTAAAACTCAATTGCCACAGCTCCGACCATTTTTTTAGTTTACCTAAATCATTTGTCATTTGGCTGATCCCTCCAGTAACATCAACCCTGTTGCAAATCTTTGTGTCATCAGCAAAAGGACACACTTTCCCTTTAATATCTTCTGCAATATCACTAATAAAAATATTAAAGAGAATGGGTCCAAGTACTGACCCCTGGGGTACCCCGCTGGTAACAAGACATTGCACCGAATAAACTCCATTGACCACAACCTTCTGTTGTCCTTCACTCAGTCACTGCCTAATCCATTCAACAATATTGGAATCCACGCTCAAAGATTGCAATTTATTGATAAGCCTTCTGTGCGGAACAGTATCAAAAGCCTTACTGAAATCGAAATAAGAAATGTCTACTGCACCACCTGTGTCTATTATTTTTGTTACCCAATCAAAAAAATCAATAAGATTAGTTTGGCATGATCTCCCTGAGGTAAACCCATGTTGTTTCTGATCCAGTAATCTATGTGTTTTTAGATGTTCAACAATCCTTTCCTTTAACATGGTTTCCATTAATTTCCCCACTACTGACGTAATCGGATTCAATTTGAAGATACACTCAGAATAGGCTGAAAGTTTTTAATTTGATAGTTTTCAGCGGGCTTGCGGCTGTTTTTTTTTTTAAAAATCCACAGAAATATCGGATCCGATCTGATTCATTAATCGGAAGGGATCGGATCTGATGATCGGCTGAACCTGAAATGAAAAAAGCCAACAAGCCAACGGACGGGTAAAACTACTGAATGAAAATGTCTGGAATTTACATATAAGGTCCTATGAATGATAATAAAAAGGTCTGTTACAGAAAAATGGAAAAATTCTGAAAAAAGCCTAAAAGATCCTACAAAATCAATAAATAATAATCAATAAATAATTTGCTGCAGATTAAAAGAATAAACTGTTTATTAGATATTGGGTACAAACGAGAATATTATTAACATTGAAGCCTATGGGATTCGCCTGATTAAACCTGCCGAATGAAACCACCAAACATCAGGGCATTTCAATGACATTTCTCTGCTCTTCGGTGTTCTGTGATTAGATTAACCATTGCTTCTCTATGGGGGATTTCAATGCCGTCGAAAAAGGCACCGTACTTGCTGGCAATTCGTCAAAATTTGGCAAACTGTCTGCTTTCTGAATGGCCCCGAAATGGCACCGTACGGGGAAATTCACTGTTCGGTGCCATTTCAGGGCCAGATCTTTGTGATTAACCCTGTAAGAATTTTTTCTACCATATACAGAATTTAAAGTAGTGGTTACAAAAGTGTGGTGATTTTAGCTTATTGGGCATTTGTTGTTTTTTTTTTTTTTGTTCCTAATATCACTCGTGGAATTGTTTTGTTGTTAGAATTACCATGAAGTTGGAAGAATTATCCGCTGCCGGCAGCGCTCTGCTCAGAGGGGTTAGGTTCGCCACTGCCTGTGTGCTACACGTGGCTGGTGGCGAGGCATTGGACGTATCCATCCTCTTGTTTCTCTCGGAAGCAATACAGTCTCGGACCATGCGGAGCTTTTCAACAGGGGCCTTTTTAGGGAACACAAGATGAGTTTCTCCCTGAAGAGAATCAAAACAGAATTAGATTTTCTTTTTAAATATGCTGCATACCAAGTATCTCATTAACCCAGGCAACATTGGTGAGGTTCCTAGTTGAAGACAGTCATAAATGGGGTTTTTGATAAGTATCTAGATTGAATCTTCAGTTATAGCAGACACTGTGTGATGACATTTATTTGAGGAGGGACTTTAAAACATTCGTATATAGCCCAAACCCCAGGTCACAAAATGGAAATGTTAACACAGGCTAGGAATGGCTAAAAGCAGGTCTGTCTTTTATAGAACTGCAATTCCCATGATGCTCTAGCACTATTTCACATAATTGCCAGCTGTAAATTGATAAGAAGCCATGCAGTACCTCTTCAAACCCCATCTCAAAGAGACACTCGACAGCTCCTCTCACAGGTAAGAGTCTGGTGGAAAAGGCAGTGTTCCCGATCCTTATAGACCTGTATTTCTCCTCATTTGGACTCCTGACAAAATAAAAGGTGCTGGTCACACACAGCTAGCATGCATAAATCTACATAGAAAAAAAAATTCATTATGTGCCTGAAATGCCCTTTCAATAAACGTTTCACATAGATTTGGCTATAGATCGAGGAGGTTGAAAGCCTGTCCAATTTATGTTAATATTGAATTGTATGCCCATACACACCATTTACCCACTGCACATGCCACACACAGACATATATATATATATATATACCCACACACACCAGACCTCAGATACATGTACATCCAACAGGCCTCAGATACGTGTATACTAGGGGGTCGACCGATTATCGGTACTACTGATAATCGGGCCCAAAATTGAGGATTTTTAAGGTTATCATATTGGCTGCAACATTGTCGATATGCCGATAACCAGGGCTTTTTTCTGCCAGTACGCGCTAGTACTAAGTAACGGCACGTACTGGCAGGGCATCGCTCCTCCGCTGAGTTGCGGAGGAGGTCTGCAGCCCAGCTGTGAAGCTCTGCACCCCTACAAACCAATCGCAGACTTCTCCCACAGGGACCGACATCTTGGATTATGTCAGCTGCCTGTGGGACTGAGCTTCGCCCACTGACGTCAACGTGCATGGC
Source organism: Leptobrachium leishanense (assembly GCA_009667805.1). Classification (NCBI taxonomy): domain Eukaryota; kingdom Metazoa; phylum Chordata; class Amphibia; order Anura; family Megophryidae; genus Leptobrachium; species Leptobrachium leishanense. Next base: position 252,861,176 of record CM019067.1, read on the forward strand.
CCCCCCTCCTGTTACTAATCCCCTCACCATCTAGATTTGTAAATTCCCACGGGAATAGGGTCCTCATATCCTCCTGTATCTGCTGGCAGGAATACTGACCTGTCTCCTGTATGTATTGTAGAATTGTCCTGTCTTTACCCATTACACCTTGTACAGCGCTGCGGAATGTGTTGGCGCTTAATAAATAATAATAATGACATCAGAAACGGGACTCCTCCCCTGGGCAGGCATTCTCTTTGTGGGAGATACAGGGGGTCGTTTGGACCCCCATATCTCCTGAACCTTAGAAGCTAGGGGGTCATATGAGGTATCATTGACAAGGTCAGATCATGGCATTCCCAATGATACCAAGCATGACCAGGATTTAAGTAACAAAAATTAAAGAAAATAAAAACACAATGATCGTGCTCTGTGATACATTCACACACACCACAGATTACTGTGAGTTTTATTGCTGTGCAGCTCTGTGATAAAGTAATGTGTGGTGTGTATGAGCGTATCATAGCTGCACAGCAACAAAACTCGCAGCAATGTGCGGTTTGTATGAGCGTATCACAGATCTGCACAGCAAAAAACGCTGATACACACGGCACATTTCTGTGAGTTTTGTTACAGTGCAGCTCTGTGATAAGCTCATACACACCGCACAATAATGTATCAGAGTTGCGCAGCAATAAAACTCACCGTAATGTTCAGTGTGTATGAGTAAAATCACAGAATCCACAGCAATAAAACTCACAGTAATGTGCAATGTGTATGAGAGTGTGAGTTTTATTGTTGTAGAGCTCTGGGATATGCTCATACACACCACACATTGCTGTGAGTTACCCATCACTCTGAGCATTGAGATTCTATAACATAAAATATTGTTTAGCTTTCTAGTAGTGATGTTTAGGGTGTGTGATAGTTATAGGTTTTTTTTGGCTATTTTTCTGTGTTCTGGAAAGCTATTTATTTTGCAGGCACTTTTATTTATCTTAGTTGTCGTAATGTTTACAATTTTACACCAGATTTATGTAGAAATTGTGATTTTTCAAAAATTTCAATGTACAGAATATCAGCGCCTGATATCGGTTATCAACCTGAAAGGTGGCCGATACGGTATCGGTACTGGAAAAATGAAGTCAGTCTATCCCTAATGTATACCCTACTGGCCTCAGATACATATACACCCAACAAATTCCAGACCTCAGATACAGACACTGGGGCAGCTGACAGAATGCTCTAACAGCAATGTACCAGGCACCTGTGGCTGGCTGCGTTCCAGCAAGTGGCTGCCGGCAAAGGTTTAGAGCGGCTGCTCGGTGGGAACCACCAGCCGCAATCGTGAGATCTTGCACAGTTTGAGATCTCGTGAACTCTAAGATGTCGTGAGATCGCAGCTGGTAGTTCCCACTGAGCGGCCGCGCTAAACCTTTGCCAGTGGCCCCTCGCTGGATCGCGGCCAGCCACAGGATCCTGGTAGAATGCCGTTAGAGCATTCTGCCAGTTGGCCCAGTCCTTCAAATGCCAGCAGGCCAGCTCAGTGTTGGCTTCTGGTATCGGGGGCATCTACACAAGTATGAAGTACTCGTGTGAATGCTGGTATCAGCACTGATACTAGTATTGGTATCAGTGCATCCCTACTATTAATGGCTCTATTCTGATTGTGGAATGCAGATGTATCAGTGGTTCACGACTCAGAATATTTGGGTGCCAATGCTCAATACCGGTAGTACCACCAACAGCATCCGCTCCTGTAGTCCATAAGTGAGAAACACAACCCTGCATAAGCTCTCTGCAAGCTTGCATATAGAGGGTTATGCAAGGAAGGAGGAAGAACACTACAAACCATTTGTACCCAGTGTGCTGCGGCTCGTGGACAGAGGTGGCGGAGAATCTTACAACCCTCTACACCAGGGCTGTCAAACTCACAGCCTCCAGATGTTACATACCGTATTTTTCGCTCCATAAGATGCACTTTTCTCCCCCCAAAAAGTGGGGGGGGAAAGTGGGTGCGTCTTATGGAGCGAATACTGAGCGGTGCAGTGTTCGCTCCCTGCGAGCGTCCGAAGCTATGGAGCTTCGGTGCTCGCCTGGGGGAACCACGTCACCAGCCGAGTTCTCACGAGATCGCGGCTGGTCACGTGGCTCCCCCAAGCGAGTGCCCAAGCTCCATGCCACCGGACGCTCAGAGGGAGCCGAACACGTGGCGGCGGCGGCAGGAGGTGAGCTGGGGACATTATCCATGAGCTGCTGGGGCATATCCATGAGCTGGGGGGCATATCCATGAGCTGCTGGGGCATATCCATGAGCTGGGGCATATCCATGTGTGAGCTGGGGCATATCCATGTGCTGGGGCATTATCCATGAGCTGGGGCAAATCCATGTGTGAGCTGGGGCAAATCCATGTGCTGGGGCATTATCCATGAGCTGGGGCATTATCCATGAGCTGGGGCATTATCCATGAGCTGGGGCATATCCATGAGCTGGGGGCATTATCCATGAGCTGGGGGCATTATCCATGACCTGGGACAATTATCCATGACCTGGGACATAATCCATGAGCTGGGGGTATAGCCATGAGCTGGGTGTATATCCATGAGAGCAGCTGGGGCAGTATATCCATGAGAGGAGCTGGGGCAGTATATCCATGAGAGGAGCTGGGGCGGTATATCCATGAGAGGAGCTGGGGCAGTATATCCATGAGAGGAGCTGGGGCAGTATATCCATGAGAGGAGCTGGGGCAGTATATCCATGAGAGGAGCTGGGGCAGTATATCCATGAGAGCAGCTGGGGCAGTATATCCATGAGAGCAGCTGGGGCAGTATATCCATGAGAGCAGCTGGGGCAGTATATCCATGAGAGCAGCTGGGGCAGTATATCCATGAGAGGAGCTGGGGCAGTATATCCATGAGAGCAGCTGGGGCAGTATATCCATGAGAGCAGCTGGGGCAGTATATCCATGAGAGCAGCTGGGGCAGTATATCCATGAGAGCAGCTGGGGCAGTACATCCATGAGAGCAGCTGGGGCAGTACATCCATGAGAGCAGCTGGGGCAGTATATCCATGAGAGCAGCTGGGGCAGTATATCCATGAGAGCAGCTGGGGCAGTATATCCATGAGAGCAGCTGGGGCAGTATATCCATGAGAGGAGCTGGGACAGTATATCCATGAGAGGAGCTGGGGCAGTATATCCATGAGAGGAGCTGGGGCAGTATATCCATGAGAGCAGCTGGGGCAGTATATCCATGAGAGCAGCTGGGGCAGTATATCCATGAGCTGGGGCATTATCCATGAGCTGGGGCATTATCCATGAGCTGGGGCATTATCCATGAGCTGGGGTATTATCCATGTGTGAGCTGGGGCAAATCCATGTGCTGGGGCATTATCCATGAGCTGGGGCATTATCCATGAGCTGGGGCATTATCCATGAGCTGGGGCATATCCATGAGCTGGGGGCATTATCCATGAGCTGGGGGCATTATCCATGACCTGGGACAATTATCCATGACCTGGGACATAATCCATGAGCTGGGGGTATAGCCATGAGCTGGGTGTATATCCATGAGAGCAGCTGGGGCAGTATATCCATGAGAGGAGCTGGGGGTATATCCATGAGAGGAGCTGGGGCGGTATATCCATGAGAGGAGCTGGGGCAGTATATCCATGAGAGGAGCTGGGGCAGTATATCCATGAGAGGAGCTGGGGCAGTATATCCATGAGAGGAGCTGGGGCAGTATATCCATGAGAGCAGCTGGGGCAGTATATCCATGAGAGCAGCTGGGGCAGTATATCCATGAGAGCAGCTGGGGCAGTATATCCATGAGAGCAGCTGGGGCAGTATATCCATGAGAGGAGCTGGGGCAGTATATCCATGAGAGCAGCTGGGGCAGTATATCCATGAGAGCAGCTGGGGCAGTATATCCATGAGAGCAGCTGGGGCAGTATATCCATGAGAGCAGCTGGGGCAGTATATCCATGAGAGCAGCTGGGGCAGTATATCCATGAGAGCAGCTGGGGCAGTATATCCATGAGAGCAGCTGGGGCAGTATATCCATGAGAGCAGCTGGGGCAGTATATCCATGAGAGCAGCTGGGGCAGTATATCCATGAGAGGAGCTGGGACAGTATATCCATGAGAGGAGCTGGGGCAGTATATCCATGAGAGGAGCTGGGGCAGTATATCCATGAGAGCAGCTGGGGCAGTATATCCATGAGAGCAGCTGGGGCAGTATATCCATGAGCTGGGGCATTATCCATGAGCTGGGGCATTATCCATGAGCTGGGGCATTATCCATGAGCTGGGGTATTATCCATGTGTGAGCTGGGGCATATCCATGTGCTGGGGCATTATCCATGAGCTGGGGCATATCCATGAGCTGGGGGCATTATCCATGAGCTGGGGCATATCCATGAGCTGGGGGCATAGCCATGAGCTGGGGGTATATCCATGAGAGGAGCTGGGGCAAAATCCATGAGAGGAGCTGGGGCAGTATATCCATGAGAGGAGCTGGGGCAGTATATCCATGAGAGGAGCTGGGGCAGTATATCCATGAGAGGAGCTGGGGCAGTATATCCATGAGAGGAGCTGGGGCAGTATATCCATGAGAGGAGCTGGGGCAGTATATCCATGAGAGGAGCTGGGGCAGTATATCCATGAGAGGAGCTGGGGCATTATCCATTATTACACTATTTGATTCAGAATATTTTTTTTCCTGTTTTTCTCATCTAAAAACTAGGTGCGTCTTATGGTCAGGTGCGTCTTATGGAGCGAAAAATACGGTAGTTATATAGGCTGAAAAAAGACATGCGTCCATCGGGTTCAGCCTCTCCCACATCACCTGTTGAAGCTTACAATTCCCAGAATTCTTTCAATGCAAAGGATGTCCAGGGAATTAAGGGAGATGTAGTTCAGAAGCATCTGGGCAGGCCAGCGTTTGACAGCCCTACTCTACACCATAGGACCAGAGGTGAGTAGGGATGGATCGAAATACATTGCCATTGATACCATTTTGGACAAAAATGGTATTTTCAGCTTTCGGACAAAAGAAAAAACATGCTGATAAAAAAAAAATATAAATTCTGCACTTTGCCACTAACGCTAACATTCTGCTCCATTTTCAGGCAACTGATTCTGCCCCTTCCTTTGACACTCATTCTCGTGTGAAAAAAAGGGGCAGGGAAAACAAAACCGGTGTTAAAGCATGTCCTTTTCCGTTTTCGGCCAAGTGCATCCTCAGTTTTCAGTCCCGAATTTTCATTCCAATTCATCCACCGAGGTAATCATAGGATTTTTTTAATGTATATATTTTAAAGCGATATGTGATTTTGCAAAAGCAAAATACCAACTTGAGCCAAGAACAGCAAGCTACTTTGGATTAGCTCGTTCCTCTCCAGCTAGCCGCAAATGAATGGACTCCTATACAGGTGTAGGAAATGAGCCAACACCGTAATGCCTGTATATTGTCTATGGCATCTTTCAGCTCAGAAAGTCAACTTGTTGAGGAGTTTTGTAAGAAATCTGTCTTACTGCTATTGTACTGTGCGGGCCAGAGGCCCGTTCAATACCTCAGCAGCTGCTGAATTGATGCAGCACAGCAATTCAGTTTGCTGCAGCAGTGACTCTGAACGCTTTGGATGCGAATTGCAAAACAAAATGGCGATTTCTGTAGTTTCTGCAATATCCGCAGTTTTATTAGCAGAAACTGAGACGGAGGCCAGCTTTGAAATAACTAAAAGCAGTCAGCACAATTCCGTTTTGTATGCACACAGCACAAATGATCGTTTTTATTGAATAAACGTAATGGTTCCTTCTGAAACAAATATATAATTGAACCGTAATATATGTCTATGTGCATGGGGTAAATAATAAATAAATATTTTGTGCTTTGGTGAACAAAAACCTCAAAATTAACATTGCCGTACTGAATTTTACTTGCTTCATGGCGGCGGCCATCTTTATGTCACACTCAGCTACTCGCAGCATCTCCTCGAGTCGCTGCAAGTGCTACGTTAGCAGTGCTGAGCGGCTGAACGGCTTTCAATGGCAAGTTGCTAACTTAGCACTTGCAGCGGCTGAGGTATTGAACGCGCCTCAGATGTTGTGCGTGTAACGACTTCCGTGTTGTTGACTACTTTCTCTAGTATGCAGCTGCAGCCATACTAACAAAAAAAGCCATGTCGAAGTTGCTGCTTGTCCTGGCCGCATTTTCTTGCTGCCCAAATGGGGAGTATCTGGTACTGGGTATAAATATATTCCACCAGCTATTTTCTGAGCTGAAAAAGGCAATATATTTATTTATTTATAAAGTATTTTACCAGGAAGGATACATTGAGATTTCACTCGTTTTCAAGTATGTCCTGGGTTCAAGAACATTGAATTGTTACAGTTGTTACAGAAATACAAAGTACAGTAATAAATGCAAGATATAAAAAATAAAAATATAGCGCAAATATACAGATTATCAGAAAATAAATATAGTCACTATGTTACATGTTTACAGGTGCATTCTGTATTGAGGTATGTTAATAGGCAGCTCTTAAGTGGACTGGGGGAAGATTTGATGGCGTCTGGGAGGTTATTCCATATTTGTGGTGCTCTGTAGGAAAATGAGGTTCGAGCCACTTTCTTTTTGTATTGTGGTATTGCAAGTAAGGTGCTGGACCTGGATCGGAGGTTATAGGATGAGGGAACTGCTGGGGGAAGCAGCCTATTCAGGTAGGGTGGTAGCTTCCCAGTAACGTGCACCTGCGACTGGCAAAATAACTTTTTCCCATTGGACGGTGTTCCTCTCCCTTTAAATAGGACAGTGCTTTTTTCGGGGGCAGGGAGCACAGTGCGCAGAGAGTCGTCCTATAGGACAGCCCACCGCTCAGAGTATTGCAGGCAGACAGTGCAAGCACTCACACCGAGCAGAGGGCGGTCCTGTAGGCCAGATCTCTGATCACAGCCATACTCCTCCCTGTGGCATGCCACCAGTGGCGTAGCATGGGTTGTCAGCGCCCGGGGCCAGCCAAGAATTGTGCGCCCCCCCCCCAACTTGTGGACACGTTATCATACCCCGATTCCCTTCCACCATTAGGGCATTGAACCCCTTAACTGTGATACAATGTAATATGCAGAGTGTATGAGCGTATCACAGAGCTCCACAGCAATAAAACCCACAGTAATGTGCAGCTCACACATGGATATATATTGCCCCCAGCAGCTCAAACATGAATATATTTGCCCCAGTACCTCAAGCATGAATATATTTGCCCCAGTAGCTCACACATGAATATATTTGCCCCAGTACCTCAAACATGAATATATTTGCCCCAGTAGCTCACACATGAATATATTTGCCCCAGTAGCTCACACATGAATATATTTGCCCCCAGTAGCTCACACATGAATATATTTGCCCCCAGTAGCTCACACATGAATATATTTGCCCCCAGTAGCTCACACATGAATATATTTGCCCCAGTAGCTCACACATGAATATATTTGCCCCCAGTAGCTCACACATGAATATATTTGCCCCAGTAGCACACACATGAATATATTTGCCCCCAGTAGCTCACACATGAATATATTTGCCCCCAGTAGCTCACACATGAATATATTTGCCCCCAGTAGCTCACACATGAATATATTTGCCCCCAGTAGCTCACACATGAATATATTTGCCCCCAGTAGCTCACACATGAATATATTTGCCCCCAGTAGCTCACACATGAATATTTTGCCCCAGTAGCACACACATGAATATATTTGCCCCCAGTAGCTCACACATGAATATATTTGCCCCCAGTAGCTCACACATGAATATATTTGCCCCCAGTAGCTCACACATGAATATATTTGCCCCCAGCACTTTGGTGCGTACGTACTTCGTGTGTTGGTCTCTATTGATCACAAATCAATGCTACGACGGACGTTAAACTGTGCGGCGGCACAGATGTGATGACTGCGTTCGTCTGACGCCAGCCTAAGGGGGACTCGAGGACCACCAGGGTTGAGATCTACTGATCTATTGGATTCAAAGAATTATGGGAATTGTATGCAACCAACATGAGGGGAGGGGGGGGTCAGAGTTTGAGATTCTTGGAGTATCCCTAGGGGGAGGGGGATGTGTGTGTTTGTGTCACACACACACAACGTCGCACACACACAAAAGCAGGAGCGCCTGGTGTTGCCATGTCACTCTTGCACCGCAGGAGGCCTGTATAATCAAACATGGCGACTTCTTGCTTTTCCAGCACCGGTTGCCAGGTGGGCATATTTTTTGAACAACTGGTTTAATAGCGTTCTTCCCACACTTCATGCTTTTTCAGGGTCATTAGGCGTGAATTGATAAAACCTAAAACAAGTGACTTGCTGCCACCACATGACTGCTTCACATTATTAATATACTTATGCACATTTTTCCTCTAGTCATCTTTTTTACAGGCTTGCCTGTCCGGTTTGTCTCTTTATGACGTCTTGGCAATGTATCTTTAGTAGGATGACGCGTTGCTTTGTGTCGTCACGGGCGCGGAGGAGGCGTGGCGGCGCTCTCACCTCAGGATGTTGTCGGCGTAGGTGAGCAGCAGCTGTGAGGCGTCCAGGAAGGCGTCCCTGTTGTTCTGGAAGAGCTCGGTCAGGGCCGGGTACACGGGAGCAGCCATGACGCCTCACGACGGCAGGAAATGAGGCTGAGAGAGAGCGCCACCCTTCGAGTGCAGGGCGCAGGCCCGGATGTGAGCACAGGCCCTGACCGGCGTACCCCCTACTCCCCCTCCCCCCCCCTAAATCCGCCATTACTGTCACCGGGAGGGTTAGGCACAGGGCCTGCAGGTATGGCGGCGACGGGAGGGCCGTTTGACTTAAAAAGGGGTCCCGTGTGCGTTAGGCCCTGCCCGGAGAGATGACATGTAGCGCCAACAAAGTCCCGTAGCGCAGTAAACTATGATTGGCAAGCCAGCCCATTGGGCAGCACATGAATGCTGCTGCATTGTGTAAAATACACCTGATAATGAGGATCTTGCTGACGTAAACAACCTCTGTGGGTAAATTCCCGTGTGAGGTTTATAAATTAATGAAATAAATAAACCCATAGGGGGGAACATTTTAAAGACAAAGACGTAACACACGTTAAATATCGCGTGTTAAGGCTAGGGTCAGATGAGCGCATTTTGTACAGACTGTGCGTCCATGCAGTACGGACGTACTTTCTGACTGACGACAAGGTAGCGGCCACACAGTCGGTTTTTTTCACTGATCTATTTTATGACTGATGTAGCAGGGAAAATAAATTACAATGAAAAAACATTCTGTCAAAAATGCTGGACGTATAAATGCAGTCTGTCTGACCACGTTCCATCACTCACACACAAAGCTATGTGGACGTGTCGCACTCTGCACGTCCGTTCTAGCAGTATTACGTTCTTGCCTAACCTGCGTCCGTTTGCAGCGTCCGTCAGCCCCCGCACTTTTGTGCGGACGTACTTCGTGTGTGGGGCTCCATTTAACACAATTGTATGCTATCACGGACGTACTTATGTGCGGCAACACGGACGTTAACACTGCGCTCGTCTGACCCCAGCCTTAAGCAGTGTTTCCCAAACCTGTCCTCAGGACCCTCCGCCTCGCCAGGTTTGCAGGATATGTGAAGCACAGCACAGGTTATATGATTTGCTGCTCAGTGATTGCAGGATTCAGTCTGCATTTCCCCAAGGTGATCTGCAAAATCTGACCTGGTTGAGGGTCCCGAGGACAGGTTTGGGAAATACTCCGTTAAAGGATGATCCAGGCATTGGGAACATTCCATGCAAACCAAATGTCACAGGGGCCAGTGCTTCCTTCTTTGTGGCCGCGGAGGGTTAATGCAGCCCTCCCTGGAGTGGCTGATTTGTCCCACCCAGAAGCTGAGATCAGTTTGCTGGTCAGGTTTCTGGGAAAGGTCAGGAATCCACATCCTTTCACTCCCAGCTATATTAAACTGCTCTCTATGCCAGTGGTTCTCATCCACGGTCCTCAGGACCCCCAACAGGCCAGGTTTGCCAGATAGCTGAAGCACAGCACAGGTGATATGATTTGCTGCTCAGTGATTGCAGGATTCAGTCTGCATTTCCCCAAGGTGATCTGTAAAACCTGACCTGTTAGGCTGGGTGCACACGAGCGTAGTGCGCTGCGCACAGTACGTGAGTTAAAAAGGACACACTTTGACGGAAGAGATTGTCAGACGCCAGACGATCAGTTATTTTTGACAGACGTCGTACAAACTGAATTTGCCTCCAGCACATGTCCAACGTTGTCTATACGGCGTCAATTCTAGCGCTTTCGCGTTGGTGTTTCCATGACGGACGTCTTCAGCGCGCGTTATGCGTTGCGTGCGTACTATGTGTGTTCTTCTCTATCCACGTCATTATATGCTAGAACAGATGTCATATAGTGCGTCATAACGCGCGTACTGTGCGCAGCAGACTACGCTCATGTGCACCCGGCCTTAGGGGTACTTGAGGATTGCGGTTGGGAACCACTGCTCTCTGCATTCATTGAGATCCAGTGGGTTGTCCGGATGCTCTCTGTAGCTTCCAGTCTCCCCATCCCTGGTAACCTGACATCCTGGACTGCCGCCAAGGCTGCTTGGTGCTGAATTCAGGGTGAAGACGACACTCGGTAACATAGGGATGTGTTTGTATGTCTAGAGGGGTTAATAGGTAACACCACTATCCGCCTCCTTCTTGGTTTAACCTTCACGTATCCCATTAATATTTTTAAAACCCCGTCCCCACCTATAGCGATTCAAGCCAAGATTCTGACATTACTGCAAGCTCAACTTGCGGCTTGGAAATAATGGCAGGTTACTGTACATCAACCGCTCCTATATTGATATTGGAGACATTGTTACGGTGCAAGCTTCTCTTTGGAAGTTAACTGTTCTTTGACCTAGCAAGCAGCTAGCGTTGCGTCGTCTATGCGCAGATCGCCGAAGGCAACATCCTCCGATGCACCAAGTGCTAAGGCAATATCTGATCATCAGATGCTGCATACGCGACACTCCCCACTCTCTGGCAAGTCACACATGTGCAGGTAGCAGGAGGCAGATATTGTCTCAGTGCTTGGTGCATCGGAGGATGACGTGTCGTGCAGGTATCTGGAGGCAGTATATGATTATCATATATAGCCTCGACGCTTGGTGGATTGGAGGATGATGCCTCCGATGTGTGCATGCATGGGTGTGACATAACGCCAGTTGCTTACCAGATCAGCAGGCGTTGCGTAACTCCTGCACATGCGCAGATCGTCTGATGCATTATCTGACGATCGGCACTATTCGACAGAACACCAGTATTCCTGAAAGAATCACTTAACACTGCAAATAAACGGCTTAAATACCATCTATACTCCTGATACTGCGGTGTAGAGGACGGGGTGATCTGCTGCATCCTCTGGCTCTGTGCAGAAGAGCACAGAGTACAAATTATTCCCAGTATCCGGCAGTCATTGTGAATTTTGTAAATCTGCTTGCACAGGGTCACATTTAGCTTAATGGAGTCGTATATAATCTACCAGCGCCGTACCTGACTGCGGCACCTAAATATTCAGATACGAGACCCTAATACAATGGCTTGATCGGAATAGATTCGGTAACCGGGAGCAGCTAAAGGGTGTCGTCTTGTACCTATATTTACATTAACGACTCGCTGTTACTGACAAGACTGGACTTGAGATCAGTTGTCTTATTGTAATGGATATGTTAATGTTCAGTTCTAACATCCCTAAAGTATATAAATTGGCTCCTGTCATTACAGGAGAAACAAGGTAACCTCTTCAACTGAAATGTCTTGCTGTTTTTCCTGTACAAAAGAGAAATTGTAATCAGTATTTTTTTTTTATTTTTATGTAGAGACCCTTCTATACATCATGACTTGCCAAACCATCGGGATGTGGCGGTCTATCCATCGGCAACCATTGATACTGAAACACATTGAGCGGTTTCAAAGTAAACACAGATTTAGTGCAGATGCACCTGTCAAGCCTCGGAGGCGGGTGGTAGTGACTGGAATTGGTATAACGTGCCCTCTGGGAGTTGGCACTCAGTTGGCATGGAAACAACTAATCAGCAGTGCGTGCGGCATAGATGCTTTAGACTCGGATGATTATAAAAACCTTCCTTGCAGAGTGGCGGCTCGTGTGCCCAGAGGAACAGGCGACGGAGAGTTCCACGAGGAGAGATATGTCTCCAGGTCGGACGTTAAAGCCATGTCTTCTGCCACTGTCATGGCTCTTGGGGCAGCAGAAGAAGCAATTGCTGACTCTGGTTGGAAACCACTGACTGAAATGGAGCAGGAGCGAACAGGTGTAGCAATAGGAATGGGAATGGTTCCTCTTGGTGATATCACGGAAACATACACTCTGTTTAAAAGCAGGGGATACAACAAAGTTAGTCCTTTCTTTGTCCCTCGGATCTTGGTCAATATGGCAGCCGGGCACATCAGTATCAAGTACAAACTAAAAGGGCCCAATCATGCGGTGTCTACAGCCTGTACCACGGGGGCCCATGCCATTGGGGATTCTTTCCGTTTCATTGTTTATGGGGATGCCGATGTCATGGTAGCTGGTGGAACAGAATCCAGCATCGGCCCCCTGTCCCTTGCGGGTTTTGCAAGAGCTCGGGCAATCAGTACTAGTTACAATTCAAGTCCTGGACTAGCTTGCCGTCCTTTTCATCCTGAACGAGAAGGCTTTGTGATGGGAGAGGGAGCGGCTGTTCTGGTTCTTGAAGAATATAACCATGCAGTGGCCAGAAATGCCAAGATCTATGCCGAGGTTCTAGGTTATGGGCTTTCTGGGGATGCATGCCACATAACAGCTCCGAGTCCAGAGGGAGATGGTGCTTTCAGGTAAGGGTAGTCATGTGTATTGTAGAGAAGGGAGATTTTTGGAAATGTGAAAAGGGTTATTCACACAGCACCGAAATTGAGGCACCGTATTTTGCCGAAACAGTTCTGGAATGTTGGCAAAATAAACCAAATTGGCCGTGGCAAATTCCACGGGGGGGGGGGGTTATTGTCTCCTAATCTCCTAATAGATTAGGTAAATAAAAATGTAAATAATAAAACATTTTAATAAAAAAAAGGATTTTTAAATTAATCTTTTCACTTCATCTATTACCAATAAAGTTAGTAAGGGTTAACCCCTAAGTTAGTCATTCTGAATTCAAAAAATTCACCATTTACATTGTTCTTTTGAAATAATAAAGAGGATCTTATAAAAATAGATTGTGGGAAAAAAAAAAATTCTTTTTATTTTTAAGGAAATTTAAAAAAGGATATTACATTTAAACCTATTAGATAAGCCTGTTGAATTGAAATTGAGCCATTTCGCCGCAATTTGGTGTTCTGTGAATAGAAGAATCATTAGTTCTCGATGGGACAATTTCGGTGCCACTGAAATGTACCATATTTCGTTGCCAATTCACCAATATTTAGCAAAAATACAGCTTATGGAATAGACAAAATGCCCTGAAATTACAGATGTGGGGAAATTCACCATTTGGTGGCATATTTGGAGCTTTGTGAATAACCCTATATTGGATGAAACCCAAACATGTGACTTTTTCCCTTTTTGTCCAGAACAGAAATCGTCCATTTTTGACTTTATGGAAAAAAAATGTAACAATGCAATATTAATATTTCTTTACAGTTTGAAAGTCACTTTGGGTCTTTATAAAGTAAAATGCAGTGTGTGTGAGCGTGCCGACATTAAAAGGACCTCTCTGTAGTGGTTTCTGAACTGTTACTAAATCAATTCTGGATGTTTTCTCCCCCTTAATCCAGCATCAGTTCTCCGTTCTCCTTGGCAGAGGTCCAGATGTGACCACCATGGCGACTTCCAGTAGCTGTAAGCAATCAGTGAATTGGCAGGGGTGCTCGAGTGCACTGAGACTCATTGGCTGGTCAGGAATATCCCGAGCCGTACATACCACTGTTCTAGGCCAAGCAGTAATGTGGCCCTTTGTGGTGGAGGTGTATGCTCAGCAGTTTGGGCCCCTGCAGAGGCAAATAGTGAATAAGTAGCTGGCCCCATGGCATTGTGCAAAACATTCAAACTCTTAGAAGCAAAATCCGATATCTGGTATTGTTTGCATGGGAAAAGCCTCCCTACCAACAACCTGCTCCAGCCTTGATGTGTCCTATGGCGAGTTCAGCTTTGAATTGAGACAGGTCGCTGTAGCAACACTTTGCAATAACTTGGACTAAAGATGTATCGACTTTTTTTCTACTGGTCGGGAACCAACCAGCTTCTTTTCTTAGCCACAATCACGTCCGCAGCGAATGCTGAGTTAGCTGTGCTGAGCTCTGAATTTACGAAATCCTAACTGGGCACTCAAAGCCACTTACTAACTGAACGCGCCTCTGCTAGCTGTATGTCAGCAACTGCGGGACTTTGAGTAGACATGGGTGGATCCCACAGCGATGGCATTGAGACATTGATAAAGGGTCCATCCATATCTAACCTAATAAGGGGGAAGGATAGTCAACGGCCGTATGGGGAGCAGCACTTATCCTTCAGGAGCCTGTCCCTACATCCTAACTTGCATAGGGAGCACAACCTATGCAACTATGAAAGTGTATATATAGCACAACAGAGTTAAAAATAACACTAACTGTAATCCTAACTGCTAATCTTGCCCCATTTAACACAGGATATGTTACTGTCAAGCAATTTATTCTATATTTAACAGATTATTTGGATGTTGGTAATATCTTAAATGTACTTGGTTTTTCTCTTGTATGTTTAGTTTGGAAAATGTGTCACTGGGTGCATACATTTTGTGATCTTTTGTGTTGTAAACTGCACCCCCCCCCCTCCCTGTCCTCGTATCTTGACTTCACTTGCTCTTCACTCTGTGGCAATGGTCAATCTATGGGAGAATCACTGTCTCAAATCTCATTGCATTGTGTGGTATGTATTCAAAGGACATCACGGGGGGGGGGGTGTAGATTAGAAGTGTTTTAAGCTCCCTGTTTTAGCTCCTTCAGTTGTTAACTCTTATCAAGAGTAACCTGGATATCACCCCCTGCAGAATTATATAAAAATTCCCTCCCATTTAATTAATTGTTTAATTCTGTAATTTATCTATAGTATTTAAGAACCTTTTGGTTGCCTCATGGGAAACCTCAACCAAATGGTAGGGAGTTAAAAAGGAAGTATAGAATTAGACTTTCTTTCTTAATTGCATGTGCAAAAAAAATAAATTAATAATTGTAATGGTCAAGCAAGCTAGTTACAGCTTATGTAAGTAGGTAAGTAGTAGTGTCCATACCTAGTGTGCCTCCAAACGCATTTCAAAATGAATACCTTTTCTAATTTACAATATTCAGAGAATTATTTATTTCTTTATATACTGCATATCTGTTCTGTTCTAATGATGCACATATCATTATGATGCACATATTTGTTTATCTCTTTTAGGTGTATGAAGGCTGCTATAAGGAATTCAAACATACAGATTGAGGACATTAATTACATCAATGCCCATGCCACGTCCACACCGCTTGGGGATGCCGCAGAAAATCGGGCCATCAAGAGACTTTTTGGAGACCACTCTTACCGTCTTGCGGTGTCTTCTACTAAAGGAGCCACTGGGCATTTGTTAGGGGCAGCAGGCGCTATCGAAGCGGCTTTTACAGTTATGGCTTGTCACTATGGAGTTCTGCCACCTACGCTTAACCTTGATAGGACCGAACCAGAATTTGATCTCAATTATGTTCCGATTAAAGCCCAGGAATGGAAATCTGTGAATAGACGTGTTGCCTTGAGCAATTCATTTGGATTTGGTGGCACTAATGCAACCCTTTGTTTTGCAAGCCTTTGAAGGAGAATATATGTATTTTGTATTTATTGATAATTTAAGGTAGAAAAATATGAATAAATTTTTATTTATAGCGTGTGTTTTTGTTTTTTTTCCCACTTTTGAATGCTTGAATGTAATTAAGTTCTTGTTGCCCTTTTTAATTGTAAAGGTAAGTAAATTCAGAGGTTTAGACGTGACTATTCGTGATATTTTTTGCCTGTGCACATCATGGTTTGGCAGCTCTTTCTATTCCATTGTATAACCCTGATCACTAAGCTGACAGGATCTGAAAAAAGGCATTCCACACCTTCTGCTAACCCCTTAGTGAACATGTGGTTTTACGATCGTCTTTCCAAAAGTACCCACTGCTGGTTTTTACATTTCTGCACTGTTTGTGTTTTGCTCTAATTTTCCTCTTACTCGTTTATGAAACCCACACCTTATATACTGGGTTTCTCGCCATTAAATGGACTTTTTAAAGATACCATTATTTTGATCATATCACATAATTTACTATAAAAAATATTTATGGAAAAAAAAACACTCTTTTGAACCTTGACCCCCAAAATCCACAACTGCCAAAAAAGACCCTGGTTAAATTGTTTCGAAAAATTGTCCTGAGTTTAGAAAAACTCAATGTTTACATGTTTTTTGCTTTTTAACCTTTTCACTGATGAGCCATTTTACCTCTGTGCTGAGGTCATTTTGACCATTTCGTGCTTATCATGTTTAAACGCAATTTGAAGTCCTGTTTTATTATACGACCCAGACAACCTTTTTTTTTTCTTTCTTGAAAACATGACAATGTTTTGTGTAGCATTGGAAAGGCCATGCTCTGGCTGCCATCAATCGGGTGGCCCCCTATCTCCACCAGGCAGCTAGGGGTTCAATCATTCAGCTTAGTGCCTTAACACCCCCCTCCATGAGGCACTCCGTATGTTTGCCAGCTGCTACTGGAAGTGATCGATTTGGGGGGGGGGGGCAGAGTGATCACTGAGTAGTCCAGCAGTTAATTTTGTTATTGCATTGTCTTGATGTCAAGGGTGTCCATGCAATAACAGGGTAGCTGGAAGCGATTAGTTCACTGCATGCCACCTTTCCGGTTAAACCGTAAGTTGGTCGATCCTGGGGAGAGATCACAAAGGGCCCCGCCAGTGAAGAGTACTATTGCAGGATGCCTTGATGTCCAGGCATCCCTGCAACAGTAATCAAGCGGCTGGAAGCGACGTCAATTGCTTCCAGCGCTCGATTTTTACCATTGGACATATTCTGCTTTAATGAATGGAACGCCTGATGGGGGAAAGAACAAGCTTACTCAATACCTTGGACCTACACTGAAAGATATAGGATATTTCGAACTGTGTGACTAATTTGTGCATTTTCTGCTTCAAGATTTTGTGAGGGTGTTTTGCTCAGTACTTTGGATGCCAAGAATAAATCACACAGCTGAAAAGATATATAAAATGTTCATTGCGAAATAGAATGAATCAAGCAATTTAAAACAAGTAAATAGCATCCACATTCGAGTCGCGGGCAACATCTCCACCAACTGGGAGATCTCGTTGGCAGTCAGCAGAAGGTCTGAAGGCGGGCACTGGATGAGACCTCATTTGAATAACATGTTCTCCCATCTTATACTAACATCCATTACCAACATCTCTTGAGGTGGCAATGTGTTTATTATGACTGTACGTCACGTGATTGGCCTGCTCTTGACAGTTCCTCATGGCACCACGCACCCTGCCCTTGGCTAATTTTGACATCCAAATATGGAAACTGCCCCTTTAAACAGGGAAGTTGAACGCTATCGGCTGCTGTTGTTAGATAAAAGATGAAGAAAACTACAACCGCCTGCTCTGCAAGAGGAGCTGTCATTTTAAAAAACAGAAGGTTTAACATCTAGTTTCGCACCTAATTTGCATTTTCAATAACTTAGATTTGTTTAATAGCTATCACAAAATTGAACAGATGTGCTCAGGGTCAATAATTTACATGATAATACCATATATATTGTATTAAGTGCAAGAAAAAAGTGAAATAGCATAGAATATATAGTGCAAAACAGTTAAAAAAATGGAGATATAAATGCTTCCAGTTGGTATCACTCACGTGGTGGAGAGCCTACAGTATCTGGCTCAATACGTTGCGCTTTTGGACCCGTGAAGTCGATTCCTCTCCCCCTTCTTCTTAGGTCAGACAGACAGCAACCCTCCAAAATAAGAAACCCTTCAAGTCAAGACTTGAGAAAGGTCCTGAGTGCAGGACCGAAAGATTGTTGCTGCTGCAATAAAGCTCCAGCTAAAGCCAACCCTTGTGTGACTGCTCCTTGTTATTCTGTTCAATGTTGCTATGTGTGTGTTATAAATGACAAAGCGAGAAGCTTTGAGTGAGGACTGCTGTTTAAGTGTCTTCTATACCGAAAAACCTTCCCCTTTCATTGTGTCTATTGATATTGCATCTGTCCTCTTCAAGATGCGACAAATGTTTCAGCCTTTGCTCAACAAAACCGATGCCAGCAACTGTGTCCTTTATTATTATGCTTATCTAACGCAGACAGATTTCTTAGCACTGTATGAGACATTTGAGGTGATTCTAACGTTAATAGCCTTTTAATACTTTGTTTCAAATACAATATAATTTAAGTTTAAGCAGAACTTCCAAATGGTTGTGAATGTCACTCCAGATGGTGCCGAGAATGAAATCACTACTATTTTAGATTCATTATTTTTAGTTGTTGGTGACAGAAGGTGTATGAGCAATAGGTAAGCTTGTGGTATCATATAGCACATAGCTAATGTATGTGTGATTTTACCAAGCCCAGAACAAGGTAAAAACAGATTGATGGAGAAAATTTAGGATGTCAAAACAGTTGAGCTATAGATAGGAGAAAAGTAGAAGTGGAAATATCTGGTATTTAAAAAAAATACTAACAGGAAGGCACTCTTTCCTTTCAAAACTGCTTCCAAGTGCACTTGTCATGGCCACCAGAGGTTGAGCTAGTTTAACAAGGAATTACTCCAAATATATGTTATATGACAGCTCTGAGCTGAGGTCTGTTACAGGCCATCCTCTCCTCACTTTGCGCACCTGAAGTCAGCCAGTTTTGCAGTGGCCCTCCACATGCTCGGCCCATAGAGGAGGAAATATGGCGGCACCCGGTGCTGGAATCAGGTAAGTAGTGTCTGCAATATCCACTCCCTGATGGGATATCACAAAGTGCACCGGGCTGGCACAGATGCACTGTAATACATCCAAGTAGGGTAGGATCCTCCATGGTATGTAGTTTTTTTTTTCTTGGATGATGTCTCAATAGAAACACCTTCCGTTCATTGAGTACAGAGGTCAAAATCTTTTAGTCTGCTCTCAAGTTTCTCATAAATGTTCCATTTCTTGCTGACCAAGAGATCATTAGAGGTTTTTTTTTGTATTTAAGATTTTTTTTTATTTTGTATTCAAAGGGTCACAGACTGACCAGCAGGGTTGGCCTTGCAGGGCCAAATATCACAGGCAGAAAAACACGGGGGTCTTCACAAATGAGCGGCAAATGAACTAAAAATGAGGGGGCAATAAGAATAAAATGAAGAAGAAAAAGTTCCGCTGAATAAGGAGAAAATAAAAAGTATCTGCTAGGATGTCCCCAGCCAGGAAAATTGATATCACAAAAAGAGCAGAAAAAGTTAAAATAACCAGGTAACGTAGAAATAACACATCGCTCCTCAAAGAAATAAGAGGTTAAGGATAATTCAGATAGAATATAACATACGGGAGAGGAAAAATGCTGAGATCTCATAAAAGGAGACTAAAACGTAAACCAAAAGGGGGGGGAGGAGCAAAGCGACAAACAGTTTAACATCCCATGGGTATCAACCAAAGAAAAATGAGAAGTCTATACAGCTGACAAATCTATCCCGGGTCCAACGAAACAAGGGGAGACCCCCCACGATCTGAGCCAGGCATCGTCTGGGGAGGAGAGAGGCCCAAGGAGCGCAACAGATCCCAGGCCGCCTCCAGAGTAGACACCAAATGCGATATGTTATCGTGACAGATATACATTGATCCTGCCACCCCCCCAACGATAACATACCCCCTTGCTCCTCAAAAATAGCGGAAATCTCCCGGAATTGCTGCCGGGCAACGAGCGTCAAAAAAGGAAGGTCATTAAAGAACGTAAGGGAGAGGTCCTCAAAAAGTATCGGTACCTGGGAAACCGGGTTAGACATTAGCCTGCGTTTATCCGTCTCCTCCGCGGCGATCGTAAGCACGTCATGCAGGGATTCCACCGGGGCTGTGGCCGCCTTCCGTAGTTGAGCGGCGTGTCGAAAGATAGGAGTAGTCCCAGGCTGTGTCCCCATGACATGCATTGCAAATTTATTAACATTCGCAAGCAAGGCATCAGTAGCGATCGACTCCGGGATCCCTCTGATCCGAACATTCTTCTTGCGGTGCAGAACCTCCGCAGCCTCCACCGCACCTGTAGGGACACCTGGGTTTGTAAGGCCTCCAGTTGCGGTGTGAGGAGGGCCTGAGACTCCACAGCCTCCTCAACACGTGGCTCGACAGCCGAAATCTTAACGGACACCAATTCCGACTGCATGGTCTTAAAATGTCAAGGATCTGTACCTGTATGTGCGCAGGAACGTGCCCTGCATGTGTGCATACAGGAAAAGGGCTGCCTCAGCCCTGTCCAGCACCTATATGGGTTAATCCCAAATACAACAGTTAAGCACAAACACACACCACACCCCCCTGTCTAATAAAAGAGACTCCTTCCCCTGTGCAACCTGACTTCTCATTACAAGTCAATCCTTCCTGCTATATAGACCTGCTTTATACTCCTATTGACAGTCGTGTACCAGACCCTGATTAACCAACCGACCTTGCCTCCTTGCTGCCCGCCTATTCGACCCACGGACCGTCCAGACCATTCTACCTCGTCATCCCATTTGTACTGCGCTATGGACTGCTACAACCAGCCTATTCTAAGGTACAGTCAGAATATTCCTGCCTAAAGGTCTCAAACCCCTTGCAATGGGGTCCCACCACGGCGTATGCCAGGTGCCACCCTGACATAAAATCAGCAAGTCACATAGCTCTCATCTCGGCCATCGTTTCTCCCAATAGGCGTCGGATGTCCCCCTCTGTGCTGGGCAGAGGACCACGGGTGTCCCAGGGCACATCCGCAGCATCCCGGGTACCCCCGGGCTCCATAGCCACCATACATGCCATGTCCGGTTTTAAAGTGCCAGGGCCATCCCTCTGCTGCCTCACCTTCACCGGGTCTCGGGGTGACCTCCAGGCAGCCGCAGAGGCCTCTGACCAGTACGGGTCCTCGCCGTCAGATGAGCTCATCGTGGGAGACAGGTAAGTTTGAGGAGCTGCCTGTCTCTTCCGTCAGCTTTCCCCCATTGAATCTCGGATGTCCCGCTGTCGGGGACTCTCCGGTAACTGGGGCTTCTTCCCAGATTTCCTCCCCATGGGTTCAGGCGTATTGTCGGATAGGAGGACAGGGCGGGAATGCTTAAGAAGCGTGAGTAGCGCCTCAAAGATGGCCACCAGCTGTAGGCCGCAATCCCCAAAACGGCGCCGTAAGGCACACAATCAGCAGTCCCGGGTGGGTATGGTGGGTTAGCAAGGTTCTGCCAGCCAAGAGTATATGTTGGTCAGGTGTGTGTCGTTAGGTTTCTCAAATAAATCTATAATTAGCTGGAGAGCTCTCTCACATTTGTCCGTACCTGCCGGAAGTCAGCTCCGCCCCGATCATTGGAGGTTTTGACTTCATTGTTCTATTCATCAAACCACTTTCATTTATTTTACAAAGTATTTGAGGCATTAATATAATGAAATATGAATCTGTAATGGAAGAAAGTAAGGATAGATAAAAAATTTTTTAGAACCGATACCTGTTATCAGCAGCCTTTCTGGTTGATTGCTGACATTTGGTGACGATATTTTGTACATTTAAAGTTGTTAAACTGAATGTGTTTAATAAAATTGTAAACTTTGCGCCTTACCCATTTCATTTATTCAATTTAATTAAAAAAGTTTTTATTTAGACATTTATTTTTTACAAACAACATGGTAATGCCTAGACTCTGGCCTTTACAATGATACTGTCACGAGCCTGGCCTAGCATATGTGCAGAAGTGTGGGTGTGAGCCCAAGATGCAGTAGTTATAGCAGAAGGCAGGATACAGGGTAACAGGGTTTATTTGTGAATACAAATAAACAGACAACAGACTAGGAATATAAACAATGGATACAGATAATATATAATCAGGCGCAGGTACAAAATAGGAATAGGCAATAGAGTAGTCAAGATTTAGCAGAGATCTGGTACACGGGTATATCAATCATGGAATAGCAGAGGGTACAGGGGGCAATGAAGGATACCGGTAAAGAATGTCCAGAAATAGCAGAGGGTGTGCAGGAAGGTCTATGGATCAAGAGCAGGAGGGGTTCCAGGCAAGGATCTATGGAAGGCAGGTCTGCACTAGCTGAGCTAGGAACTTCAATGAGGAAGCGTGGGATCAGGGGTGTAGCTTCCTCATAAGCAGGTTTAATTAGGGAGAATGAAGGGCAGGTGTGGTTCCATGTCCATTATGCAAAGTATAGTCCAGGAAAGTATAAGGAGGAAAAAGTCCTGGAACCTGCATATCAATGCAAAACAGGGCAAAAGGAGAACAAAAGAGGGCGCCAGAGGGTCTGGTGGTTCGGACCGTGACAGTACCCCCCCCCCGACAAGGGGCAACCTCCGGGTACCCCAGATGTGGCCGAAGACTGGCAGGTGCAACGTTCATAAACGCGAGACGAACCCCAGAAAGATCCAAGAATCAGGGATCTGTGGAATCAGTCTAACTGGAGTCATCAGAATAGACGTCGAGGGTTCTCCAGAGCTCGGGGTAGCGCCTGAGCACTGCCAAGTACTCCTCCTGGACCAACACGCCAGAGGGCGTCCTGGTGTAGCCCGTAGGGGCAGGTCCTGTAGTAGGGTACATTTTGCCAGTCCAACTACCCGGATTCTGGAAGTCCTCATTGAGAGCAAGGAGAACAGCCCTTTCAGACTCGGCATCAGGAATTGTGTCATGGGCACAGCTCAGCGGTGACACTTTGGTTGCAGGGCTCGGTGGGGCAGCGCCCTTGGTGTGGACTGGTGGGGCAGCGCCCTTGGCACGGCTTGGTGGGGCAGCGCTCTCGGCGATGACCAGTGGGGCAGCGCCCTTGGCACAGCTCGGTGGGGCAGCGCCCTTGGCACGGCTCGGTGGGGCAGCGCCCTCGGCGATGACCGGTGGGGCAGCACCCTTGGCACGGCTCGATGGGGCAGTGCCCTCGGCGATGACTGGTGGGGCAGCGCCCTTGGCATGGCTCGATGGGGCAGCGCCCTCGGCGATGACTGGTGGGGCAGCGCCCTTGGCATGGCTCGATGGGGCAGCGCCCCTGGCAAGGCTCAGTTCAGCTGCGACCTCGGTGCAGCACGGCTCTTGGGCGACCTCGGCGCAGCACGGCTCTTGGGCGACCTTGGCGCAGCACTCCTGCTGGGCAGAGAGCGGCTTAGCTTTACGGCGGCGGCGACGGCCCCGTGGCAGTGCGACCTCTGGAGATCCTGCGGGTTGCAGGGCAGCGACCTCTGGAGATCCTGCGGGATGCAGGGCAGCAACCTTTGGAGATTCTGCGGGATGCAGGGCAGCGACCTCTGGAGATCCTGCGGGATGCAGGGCAGCGACCTCTGGAGATCCTGCGGGATGCAGGGCAGCGACCTCTGGAGATCCTGCGGGATGCAGGGCAGCGACCTCTGGAGATCCTGCGGGATGCAGGGCAGCGACCTCTGGAGATCCTGCAAGGTGCAGGGCAGCGGACTCTGGAGATCCTGCGAGGTGCAGGGCAGCGGACTCTGGAGATCCTGCGAGGTGCAGGGCAGCGGACTCTGGAGATCCTGCGAGGTGCAGGGCAGCGGACTCTGGAGATCCTGCGAGGTGCAGGGCAGCGGACTCTGGAGATCCTGCGAGGTGCAGGGCAGCGACCTCTCGAGATCCTGCGAGATGCAGGGCAGCGACCTCTCGAGATCCTGCGAGATGCAGGGCAGCGACCTCTCGAGATCCTGCGGGATGCAGGGCAGCGACCTCTCGAGATCCTGCAAGATGCAGGGCAGGCTCCAACCATTTGGGTTCAGATTTTTCAGACAAAGGAGAAACTGTGGGTGACATAAAGACAGTACCTATGTAGGCTGTTCTCTGGTGCGGAGTCAAGGCTTGATGGTACTGGGGAACAGCGGCTCGATGGGGCTTTCCAGCAGGACAGCAGACAGATCCAGGAACGCCAATATACCCCATGTGAAGGAACCGTTCTCTTCCGTCTGTCCTGGCTCTCCAGACACCCCTTCGTTGCGGTCAGCCCGGCTACTGGGAGCGCTGTCCTCAGCGCCTCGAGCAGCTTGACCTGCCTGCTTCTGTTCCTCTGCCCTGGAGCCGTTAGGAATCTCCAGAAGGCCGCTCTCTGCCTTCTGAGGGTGAGTGTGGAGTGTATCGTAGTTTGTAATAAAGACACCAGGCGCGGCTGTATGCTTTAAAACAGGATTCTCTCTCTCTGAGCTCTGAGAGTTCTCTGACTTTTTAATGAACAAAACGCCACCATTTATGCTGAGGTCCAACAGTCATAATTTGCATAAAATGACGCACCTCGTCCTACCCATTATGTCAGTTATTTACAATAAACATTCTTTACATTCTTTAGCCTTCAGCTCACACAACATTTGTATAATCCATTGTTCTAACACATCAGATTAAACACAACCACTATCACAGATCCCTTGAATTAAATATGCAGCTAGATAATGGGAAAAGCCCTGGTGCATAAATTACACAGCAGTAAAGCTTGTTTACTGTATACACAAAAACACATTTACCTACAGGAATATAAGTATTTAAAAAACCAAAGCTACGCCATTTTACACTAAACTAAATTAAACTAAAACCAAACGATGTAAAATATATTTAAAAACACACGATATAAATGAACATAAAGTCTCTTGGGGTTTGAAGCATGGAGCGTTACATCAGCTTCATGACATAGGTCCCCCCTTCCAGAATGGCAGGGCAAGCTTAGATCCCAAATGGATCGCTTGCCACTGACGAGACCTCTCACCTTGCCCCTCTTCTGTGCCATCTTCAAAGTTCCATGGTTGCGGGCACATAAGCAAAGTCAGCGGGGTCTGATGGTCGCTGGAAGGCTGTGGGTCCATAGTCCCGGGGCAAGAGGCAGGCCAACCCTCTTGTCCAGCGCGCCAGGCAACAGGCCACCACAGTCCACAGGCATAAAATGTTTGTTAGGGGGCACCCTGAAATTACCCCCCATATCTTGCTCTGTCCAGGGCACCTCTGCGGACCCAGGACCCGAATACAGTCAGCAGTCACAGTTCCCAGTCTCTCCTTCTGCTGATGCCCCCCTCCTGAGCATTTAAAAAGGGCCCAGCCCACGGCAATCCCCAAAATCCAAAAAGGGCGCAATTCTTCCTGGGGCCAGGAACTTGATTGCCTCTCAGAATGGTCACTCACCGGTCTCCTGGGAAGGGGGGAAGTGATCTCCTCTCTTTCTGCACCTTGGTTGGTAGGGGTGGCATTATGAGGGGTCCCCATTTTCCTCGAGGAACAGTCACACGTGGATGCCAAAACAGCCTCCAGCAACACCGGGTACAAACGCTCTTTGGTGCAAAATATATATGGGGCAATGACTCGACCCCCTGTTGTGCTGCTCTCCTCCGTGGTGGGCACATGGGTGCTGGCAGCTTGTGCCAGGGACAACTCATCTTGGAGCTGTTGGCACTGTTCTCGTGTCCCTTCGAGCTCAGCCTGCAGGTGGCTAACAGTGCCCTGGTGCTCCTGCTCCAATACACCTAGTTGGTGTGTCAAACGGCTCACGTCCATCTCGCTTGCCTTAGTTTGAGCGAGGCTCTCCTTCCGAGCTGTGTCTGCTTCTAGTAGCTGGTGTTGGCACAGCTGGAGTTGGTTCTGGAGCAGCTGTATTTCCTCTTGCTGCTCATGGGCCCGTGCCTGCATAGTGTCTCGGGAGAGCTGTGTGCGCTGTAATTCCAGTTCACAGTTCTCCAGGCGAATTTTAAAAGCAGTCCTTTCTGTCTGTAGAGCAGCTCTGGTTCGCCGTTCAGCCTCTAGTTGCTCAATCATTATACGGGAGCTGTGCTCCAGCTCCTCTATTTGCGCATGGGCTCCACTGAGCTCCGTGTGCAGGGTGTTGGTAGTGTCCTCGCAGGCACAAACCTGGGCCGACAGTTGTCGTATAGTGAACAAAAATGGATGTAATGGCCGTGTAGCGCCACCAGATGGCTCTATTACCAAGGGCAAGATAATATCACAAAGCAGGAAAAAAATCACAAAAATAGATCGCACAAAATAGATTGTGTGAGCTGCTAAGCTCTGATCAACAAAATAAATCAAGAAAAGAGAAGAAAAAATGAGTAGAGACTCGTTTAAGTATGAAATAATAGTGCCAAGTTGCCAACCACAAATTGGTCAGAAAAGGAAGGAAGTTGTGGCAACAAAAAATAAATAAATATAATAAAAGGAATAAAATTAAACACACAAGCAAAAAAAAAAAAAGGGAGATACTGCCGTATAAGTGATAAGTGTTGTAGTGGCAATTACTAAACAAAGTGCTGTAGGTTAAGCACAATGATTTGACCAGGTGCTGTATATAAAGCACTGGTATATATCAATTGCTGAAAACCAAAAAAGAAAAAAGACTCTACAGAGTGCTAAGGATAAAGCACTAATGATTATTGCGCTCCAATGAGCAGGGTTATAGCCTTTAAACCAAAATACAAACGAGGGATAAAGACAAAAAATATAAAATTACATAAATGTGAAATAAATGGAGTGTGGCATGAAAAAAAATATATATATATATACGAAACAATTGTTCAGCAGTCCATATAAATCATAATCTAGTGTGCAAAAAAATTGTTCATAGTTCGGAAAAAAAGGGAAAAATAATATGTTAAACCAAATAGTTTATACTGGCCGGATTAGAAATGCAGCTGCCGGGCTAACCAGTAAAAACGGTAAATCCCCAAGTCCGTTTAAAGAAAGAGATGCAGGTCATGGAACTGGTGTCCGGCACTAATATTCATAATCTTCGGCATTCAGTAGAGGCTGTCCAGCCTGGGGAGCACGTACTCAGTACATCACGTTGGTGAATGCGAAGTGAAAAAAGGAAGAGAGAAAAAGAAAATTTTGTGCAGACTGTATTATCCCAATATGAATAATTGCAGGCAGGGGGTATAAAACAACAAAAAATAAGGATGCACTCAAATAAACTCCAATTTATTAATACAAAACCATAATAAAATATGACATATATAATAAAGAAACATAAGCACAACAATAATAATAAACTCAAAATACTACAATATAATAAATAAAGCAACAATTACCCGGCACTATAGAAAACAGCAAGTATAGAAAGCGGAGCCAGGGATCCCAACGTTTCGACTAAACGTCTTTATCAAGGGATATAAAAAAATTGTAGGTACCTTATATATATATAGGTCACAATTTCCCCAGGAGGACCAATCAGCAAGGAGATTAGGAATGCATACACCTGAATTTAATAAAGGCGGCCGCCAAGTCAAACAGCCGGCTTCAAGCAAAAAAAATGCAAGACTCCGGTGTCGACCGGGACACAATGCGCATGCGCCTAAACGGTGCATGCGCAATGGATATCCCAAACGAAAAACCATCTCAGCTGACAATAATGAACGAGAGAAGGGGTATGCTCGCCAAACAATTACAGAAGAACAGCAAAATCATAACGAAGACAATTGAATAATGGCAAGAGAAGAAAGCAACAAATTCCTATACAAAAAATCAATACAATATTACACAGAACAACCAATGATTACCAAAATTTAGCAACGAATGTGCCATTCAATAGTCGAAAATATCATCATTTGTATATAAAGAGCCACAATGCATAAACCCCTAGTCTCTATCTAGAACATGGAAAAGAATAGGGTATCTAGTGGCGCAGTAATTCAGCTAATTTCTTATGCGGTGCCTCAAGGGCTAATAGTATGTGTTATACAGTTCAACAGCATATGGTACAAAGTGCAATTGTGAATCACAGTGATCTGTGTATTTTAAACACAATTAAAGTGCAATTGTAACAGTTGGAACAAAGTGCAAATGCAACAGAAAAATAAAGTGCAAGTGCAACACTGATGGTGATACAATGAGGATCTGGCTATAATGTCCAGTTTAGTTCTTATAAGAGTTTTCAATCGATATTCAAGAGAGTCTATGATGTTGATATTCCGGATCCTAAGTGGATGGGTGATGCATCAAAAGTGCTCAGGATTAATGTCAATATTACCCCTTCCACAAACGTAGACTTGCTCTGTTCTTCTAGTGGTCTTGATGAAGCTCCACCGCAGAAGATGCGAATAGGGGAATAAAGAAGGGGGAAATAATAGTGCAGAGATCTTTCTATACGTATGTGTATAGGTTAAGTAAAAAATGTACACTTACAAATTCCAGAGCCTAATGGGATCCAGGCTCTGGAGTGAAACGCCTTGTGCCTAAATATAGGGTGGTCACTGCCCTTCTTTACAGCCCTTCTTTACAAAATCTTCTTACTCCACCTCAGTCGAGGGACACAGAGATAAAAAAGAGACAACGCTCTCATAGCACAATACCAGTCTTGTAATGTTGTGTTAGAAGAAAGAGGGATTACACTCACCAATGCAGGAGCCTTGAGGGTCCAGGCTCAACTGTCGCGCATGCGGAGTTCCTTATCGTGAACTCCCGAACCTCTTTGGCTGCTCACTCTGCACCAGATTGTAGTTTCGTTCGGTGTTTTCAAATTTGCTTGGCCAGGTCCACGAGCTGGTGAGTTGTGTTCAAAAACAGCTAAGAGACTCTTTCTTTCTTGCTAGAGCCTTCCAGGAGATGACGTTCAGAAGAAAAAATAGCTCAGTCAGTAAAAAAGGGGGACAAAACATTTTTTAGATACATAAACGAGAAAAGAAAAGTAAAACAAGGATTAGTTAGATTAAAAACAAAGGAAGGAAGGTATGTAGAAGAGGATAAAAGTCTCGCTGACTGCCTCAATGAATATTTTTGTTCAGTCTTTGCAGAAGAAAAGGAAGGAAAGGGACCTCAGTTAGGAGAGAACACTAAAGAGACATTTACATATCAGTTTACAGAGGAGGAGGTTCTACAGCAGCTGTAGTGATATTGCAGAAGGTATTAATGGAAAAGTATGTCTTTTTGCTGATGACACAAAGATTTGCAACAGGGTTGACGTTCCTGGAGGGATCAGACAAATGATTTAGGTAAACTAAAATAATGGTCGGAGTTGTGGCAATTGAGTTTTAATGTGGATAAGTGCAAGATAATGCACCTGGGACGTAAAAACCCAAGGGCTGAATATAGAATATTTGATACAGTCCTAACCTCAACATCTGAGGAAAGGGATTTAGGGGTCATTATTTCAGAGGATCTAAGGGTAAGTAGTCAATGTAATAGAGCAGCAGGAAATGCTAGCAGAATGCTTGGTTGTGTAGGGAGAGGTATTAGGGAAGTGCTCATGCCACTGTACAGAGCACTGGTGAGACCTCACTTGGAGTACTGTGTGCAGTACTGGAGACCGTATCTCCAAAAGGATATAGACATCTTAGAGAGAGTTCAGAGAAGGGCTACTAAAATGGTGTATGTCTTGAAGGAGAAAAGTTACCAGGAAAGGCTTAATGATCTTAACATGTACAGCTTGGAAAAAAGACGAGACAGAGGAGATATGATAGAAACATTTAAATACGTAAAGGGAATCCACAAGGTAGAGGAAGGGAGTATATTTAAAAGGAAACAAAATAGCAAAACAAGAGGACATAGTCTTAGATTAGAGGGGCAAAGGTTTAAAAGTAACATCAGGAAGCATTATTTTACTGAGAGGGTGGTGGATACATGGAACAGTCTTCCAGTAGAAGTGGTAGAGGCCAAAACAGTAATTGAATTTAAGCAAGCATGGGATAGGCATAAGGCTATCCTAAACAAAAGATAAATCCAGGTAAAGTATCCATGTAATTGGGCAGACTAGATGGGCCGAAAGGTTCTTATCTGCCGACATTTTTCTATGTTTCTATGTTCTAGAGGTGCCTTTTTATAGCAGTGTTGGGGGTTTTGAATAGATGGGACGTTGGTGACCCCTGGTCTTCCTGGTGTTGCCAGCAGCAGAGCACTATAGACTGCTGCAGTGCCTGTTGGTGCTTCTGGCGTTGCTGCTGGAGAGGCACGATTTGCTCTGTGTGCTGCGGCTCGGTCTTGTTAGGATTAGGGCTAGCCCTAATCCTAACAAGACCGAGCCGCAGCACACAGAGCAAATCGTGCCTCTCCAGCAGCAACGCCAGAAGCACCAACAGGCACTGCAGCAGTCTATAGTGCTCTGCTGCTGGCAACACCAGGAAGACCAGGGGCCACCAATGTCCCATCTATTCAAAACCCCCAACACTGCTATAAAAAGGCACCTCTAGAACGTCATCTCCTGGAAGGCTCTAGCAAGAAAGAAAGAGTCTCTTAGCTGTTTTTGAACACAACTCACCAGCTCGTGGACCTGGCCAAGCAAATTTGAAAACACCGAACGAAACTACAATCTGGTGCAGAGTGAGCAGCCAAAGAGGTTCGGGAGTTCACCGATAAGGAACTCCGCATGCGCGACAGTTGAGCCTGGACCCTCAAGGCTCCTGCATTGGTAAGTGTAATCCCTCTCTCTTCTAACACAACATTACAAGACTGGTATTGTGCTATGAGAGCGTTGTCTCTTTTTTATCTCTGTGTCCCTCGACTGAGGTGGAGTAAGAAGATTTTGTAAAGAAGGGCTGTAAAGAAGGGCAGTGACCACCCTATATTTAGGCACAAGGCGTTTCACTCCAGAGCCTGGATCCCATTAGGCTCTGGAATTTGTAAGTGTGCATTTTTTACTTAACCTATACACATACGTATAGAAAGATCTCTGCACTATTATTTCCCCCTTCTTTATTCCCCTATTCGCATCTTCTGCGGTGGAGCTTCATCAAGACCACTAGAAGAACAGAGCAAGTCTACGTTTGTGGAAGGGGTAATATTGACATTAATCCTGAGCACTTTTGATGCATCACTCATCCACTTAGGATCCGGAATATCAACATCATAGACTCTCTTGAATATCGATTGAAAACTCTTATAAGAACTAAACTGGGCATTATAGCCAGATCCTCATTGTATCACCATCAGTGTTGCACTTGCACTTTATTTTTCTGTTGCATTTGCACTTTGTTCCAACTGTTACAATTGCACTTTAATTGTGTTTAAAATACACAGATCACTGTGATTCACAATTGCACTTTGTACCATATGCTGTTGAACTGTATAACACATACTATTAGCCCTTGAGGCACCGCATAAGAAATTAGCTGAATTACTGCGCCACTAGATACCCTATTCTTTTCCTGATTCTATCTGCACATTCATTTTGAGAGCCTGTGCTACCCTCTAGTTGGCTGCACCAATACATACCTACATTATATATCTAGTTACGAGCGCCTCCACCGAATCCTCCTTCTCTCTCTTCTATCTAGAACATGATTATACAACAAGTAGCATCAGCATCAGAAATTCATTGAGATCTATACATATATGAAGAAATACACCAATAGAGATATAGAAAAAAAATATATATATATAAAGAATATAGACGAATTCAACAGTTCTCAGATATGGATAATATTAATAAGTACAAAATTCATGATCTTCTTACTTGTTTTTCAAAGGACGTTATCTATATGATCATCTGCCCCTGTGGCAAACAGTATATAGGGAGGACTACTAGAAGTCTTAATACCCCGATTAGAGAACACCTGAATAATATAAAGAAAGGAGTGGAAACGCATTCTGTTCCTTTACATTATAAACAACACCACCAGCAAGATCCACATGGTACTAAATTTCTAGCAATCAAAAAAATTAATAAAGATTGGAGGGGTGGAAATTTTATTAATAAAATAAGTAGAGAAGAAATGAAATGGATCTTCACTTTGAAAACACTCCTTCCAAGGGGTCTGAATCAGGATTTTGAACTTTGTCATTTCCTTTAAGATAAAAAAAAAATATATATATAAATCCGTAACTTGTCACCATTTTTAATTGAATATCTTGCTGTTTCTTCTTTATTCTGTTTAATGTATATGTGTATCATTCTATATAACTAATTGTTGACATTTTTTCGTTATATACAATTTTTAGGAGTTTTACTCTAATTAATGCAGATAAATATATACATAATTTTAATTCCTTGCCCTTTTATAGTGGTAATTCAGGCTGGTTACCTTATATATTTTTTCTTTCCTTTCTTGGACAGACTTTTTTATAACCCATTTGGGCGGTATTATATTTATAAATTTATTATTTAGGTCCTTTTTTCTGTCTATGTCTTAGGTGTTCTACTCTCACTATCCCTTTGCAGCTATTGATAGGCATTTATCGTTACCTTTTTTATACTTTTCCAAACTGCTTCTATTACTCCTCTCTTTGCTCTCTATAATAGTCATAATGGCTAGCCTATGGCACGTATATGTAGCCTATTATTTATCATCCCTTTATCCTTTATGAATTTTTATGTCCCCTCCAGTATAATTTATTACCTTACACACTTATATTTATTCATTCTTTCCGTTATTTATAATTTCTCCTTTCTCCATTAGCCCACGATATTAAGTTTTTTTTTTATAGATTATTATTTCCATCTATGCTGTCCTTTTCGTACTCCCGACATAATGTAGCCGGAGTCAGACAGGTTCACTTCATTAACGGCGCCGGACCAGACACAAGCAAGGATTGTCCAAACACGAGTCTCTTCAGGAAAGGCAAGAGTTTATTGTGTCGTCACACAAGTGCTCACACAGGATTGAATCGCTTAGAGTGAGCCCCGATTACACAGAGACATGAGGTTTTATGCCCCAAATACATAATTAGGTACATCCCCATTAGCCCACCTCCCTATGACACTCTATCCCACCCCACGTGGGATAATACCTCCCATCATTAATTCGAACACAAAGAACATTCCACATATAACTATAAATTGATACACTTCTCGTTAGTTTGACAGTCTGTGATTTATTTCTTTGTCTTCCTCCTCTTCTTTGTCTTCCTCCTCCCCCACTATTTTCACGCCGAAGAATTTCAGCCTCATCTTGCAGACTCTGCGCAGTCTTTGCTGAACTTCTGAGGTGTTAACCATTAGGCGTGTCTCTTGCGGATTAAGGGGAATAAAATAAAAATTTCGGCCTTGTGTTCGAGTTGGGAAAAGCCATTGGATATAATCATGATTGAGTTCTAACAGTTCATAATCATCTTGCCATTTGTTCAATATTATTTCAATGAACTCGCCGTGGGGTTCAAACTTTATCAAATTCATGTAGAACTCGTAATTTGGCATGGAAGATTGAGGCTCTTGCTTGCAGATCAGTACTTTAGCTTGAGCTTCTGCTTCTGTTGGTGGTGGCGGTTTTGCAGCTGCTTTTGCGGCCTGGTCCGCGCGTCTGTTACTTTTGGAATTTCATCACGGCCTTTTTGATGGCCACGACAGTGCATGATGCTGACAGCACTTGGTTTCCACAACTGCTTCCAGGAGGGCCGTGATTTCTGCAGCATATTTATTTGTTGTTCTGAAGACGTGAGTAGGCCTCTTTCTTTGTAGAGTGCACCATGTGCATGGACTGTCATAAAGGCGTATTTGGAATCTGTATAGATATTTACTCTTTTGCCTTCAGAAATTTCAAGGGCTCTGGTTAAGGCTGTTATTTCAGCTAGTTGTGCCGATGTATGGCCTGGCAGTGGCTTTGCTTCAATAATTTCTTCTGTTGAGACTACTGCATAGCCGGAGACTTTCTTCCCATCATCCATGTAGCTGCTACCATCAGTGAATAGCTGTAGATCGTATTTGTCTAGGGGTACGTCTTTCAAATCTGGCCTGCTACTGAACACTTCTTCCATGACTTGGAGGCATTCATGATTTGGATCCTCTTCACAGTCAGGCAGTAAAGTAGCAGGGTTTAAGGTAGCGATGAGGTCCAAATGAACCCGTGGATTTTCACACATCATGGCTTGGTACTTCGTCATCCGGCTGTTGCTAAACCAGTAACCTCCTTTGACATCCAGCAGAGCCTTGACAGCATGGGGCACCTTGACATGAAGAACTTGTCCAAGGGTCAGCTTGTCTGCTTCTGCTATCAGCATTGCGGTGGCAGCCACTGCTTTCAGGCATGGGGGTAGGCCGCAGGCCACAGGGTCGAGTTGCTTGGAGAGGTAGGCCACAGGCCTCAGCCATGAGCCAAAGGTCTGGACCAATACTCCTGTTGCTGTTTGATTATGTTCATGTACGAACAGCTGGAAAGGCTTACTATGATCTGGCAGGCCCAGTAGGAGCTTCCATTAGCAGAGTCTTTAATTTCAGAAACGCTGCGGTTTGCTCTTCTTCCCAATGAAAGGGGTCTAATTCTCTTTCCTTGGTTGCTTGATGAAGCGGCTTGGCAATTTCTGCGAAGTTGGGGATCCACAGGCGGCAGAAGCCTGCAGCTCCCAGGAACTCACGGACTTGTCTCCTGGTCTTTAGTTGGGGTATGCGGCACATTGCTTCTTTCCTTTCTGCCCCTAGTGCACGTTTGGTACCTGTTAACTGGAATCCCAGGTATTTTACACTCTGTTTACATATTTGTGCTTTCTTTTTAGACACTCTGTAACCTGCTTGGCTTTCTGTGGGATATAATATTGTCTTAGAGCCACCGGTTTTGCGCCGGGCTTTAATTCAACTAATCTGGGCGGGTTGTCCTCCGCCCCCACCTCAGAAATTCCAAGGAGTAGTGCGTGCGGGGACAGCAGGCAGAGTAGATGCCGCGCGCCATTCTTCTTCCCTCGGCATAACTACTGCGATTTTCACAGATTGGGGGTTGTGCGGGCTGGCTGGATTATACTACCGAACAAAACTGCCACCCTCCGGCAGGTCTAATTGAACGTGACCCCCGGGAAAAAACATAATTTGGGCTTGCAATTTGCAAAAGATATCCCGCCCCAGGAGCTGGATGGGACATTCGGGCATATACATATACACATTGTGTAAATAATATTCTCAGAAATATTTTCCCATAGCCAAAACAGACTCTTAATACTACATCAAAAAAAACAATAAAAATAAATCATTCCATCAAAAATCAAACAAAAACATACCTTGTAAAAACAGTAAAGAAAAATTACTTTAATTATTTCTCGAATTAATTTTCTAACCGTTTCATATATTTCAATTTAATTTGTTAATAAATTTTAATATTTAGTAGGCAATATTGTATACTATTACATATTTATTATTATTTATATACAATAATATAAAAAACCAGGACTCCCTTTTCTTTTTTTTCTATTTAATTCTAGCTCTGAACAAAACTTAAACTTTCGGAATAATATCAACACAAAATATAAACATATATCTTGCACTCAACAGACTTCAGACAAATATTCTATTGTAACACACACTAAAATTAACTAAACATAGTACGCTGCACAAGTACACAAAGGGTTATTCTTTCCAGCTATCAGAGAGCAAAGAAAAACAAACTGCTCCCTCCTTCTCCCCCTCTCTCTTGCAAACAGTCTGTCAGAAAAAGGAGGGGGCCTATTACACCAGGGACGACGCTCAATCTCAACTTTTAATTGAACAGTTTAATAATCAATTAAAAACACAATCGGACAAAATCAGTCTGAACCATACACACAAACTATACAGCACTGCAACTATCTCACTCCATAAAATATTAATTAATTTATATATACTCCCATCGGGCATCTCAATCTTTTCTGGTGGAGCCTCTCTATCTCCTCTACCCGATGCACCCTGCTTTTCTTCCTCAGCCATACGGGACGGAGCGGAGGGAGCTGACCAAGAAACAGCTGCCCGCCCCCCCTCTCCGCCCGCGCAACCGCGGCATTCAGAGCTTCCCTAGCTGCCCCATAACATAATAGATAGGACGGGGGTAAAACATTTATTTTCTTCCAGTTGTTCTACTAACACCTCTCTCTCTCTCTTATTTTGGGGGTCCTGTTTCTTATTCCTCCCCGCTATCATTATAAAATGACTCTTATTTTTAATACAATATCTCCATACTTCTATATATGGGTATTGTTCAGGATGTCCATACTGCTCTGTAACTTGGGAATGTACCTTCTGTACTAACTCCGGGTCCATTGACCCCTGCTCTGGCCATCCTGGGACTAACATCGGCCACACAACTGTACACATTACTTTTAATTTCTCTTTTGTCAATTCTCTACACCATAGTCATGAGTTTTATATAATGCATCGAAATTTCGCACCATATACTCTAGGGGCGTCTCCCCCTCCTTTACCCTCTTGGGCTTTGATGACCGTTACCCATTGTCACTCCTGAAAACAATACTTTTTGCGATACAAATATCTTATTTCAACAACAGTTAAAATCTACAGTCTGATACTTCAGTCAACAATTTATCCGCATCCACATACGCTTCCCCCTTCAGTAGCCGACTGCAGTCGCCTGAGCCGAAACCGTACGTCCAGGGTCAAATCTCGTATTTGCTTCCTCGTGGAGCGAGTAGGCGCGCGTTCACTCACAGCACTCGAGTCAATTCATTCACAGCTCATACCGTATCAGATACTTTCAACATAGAATAAAACATAGGCACTTCTACTCTTTCTACTAGCCAAGGGTACTTATCCCTTCTTTGTGGCTCCTTATACCCCGTAATTTGAACTCTAACTCTTGACTGCTTGTGGCTATGTGCACCCCGTTCCTTGTCTATACTTCCGCCTGCAATTCCAATCTGCCTTATGGATAATCTACCCACTCAGCACCACTATCTCTGCAGCTATCGCTGGCTTCACTATAAGCCCTTTTCACTACACGGCGTAACACACTAGGCACTGACTCAGGCTCTTAGCCCAGTCACAAAGAAATCCCTCCTCCTTTCCCTTTTACCCACGTGGCGAAGCTCTATTTACAAACACTGAACTATGCAACTCCACGCAGCTACCTTCTCCCTCTCTTACAGAACTACCCTTTGATTGGCATTCAATTCCCCCGAATCCAGACACCCGCTAGCCACTCTGGCTCCTCAGCAATGTCAGCGCTATCAGCGGCGGGCTAGATATGCCAATAGGATGGTGGCCATCGCATCCTCTTATCCGTCTATCTCAGTCGGACGTTTCCCTTAGATACCGGTATTTCCTTTAGACATACAAAACATAGAAGACACGTTACCTATCGCCGGCGCTGCTCGCTGTTTCCTCGGACTCGGGTGTGTCCCAGCTTCCCGGGCCGGGGGGTCTGTTTGGGACGAGATGAGGTCCACTGTACAGGAAATCCTGCTTGGCGCCTGCAGATGTCAGCTCACCTTCAACGGACGCCCCCAACCATCGGGATTCTAGCACTGCTGCAGTCAAGCGCCGCACTGTGTTCAGCAGCCGTTGCCTGTGTCTTGGCAAAAGGCCCGATATCCCGGACGAGCCCCAGAAATGTAGCCGGAGTCAGACAGGTTCACTTCATTAACGGCGCCGGACCAGACACAAGCAAGGATTGTCCAAACACGAGTCTCTTCAGGAAAGGCAAGAGTTTATTGTGTCGTCACACAAGTGCTCACACAGGATTGAATCGCTTAGAGTGAGCCCCGATTACACAGAGACATGAGGTTTTATGCCCCAAATACATAATTAGGTACATCCCCATTAGCCCACCTCCCTATGACACTCTATCCCACCCCACGTGGGTTAATACCTCCCATCATTAATTCGAACACAAAGAACATTCCACATATAACTATAAATTGATACACTTCTCGTTAGTTTGACAGTCTGTGATTTGTTTGTGCTGTCTTTCTCCGGGCAGTGCCTCCCTCCCTATCGGCTATGTTTATTCAGATGGCCTGGGGCCCGGTCTTCTATACTCCTTCGTCTTTCCGCGGGCCCCAACGACCTTGGAGTCGCTTTTCTCCTCCGTGCCAGGAAAGACAGAGATCTTTCATAAAGCTTTAATTGCTTTTCTGCTAATCTAAACGCATTCCTAAATTTCTACGTATACCTCATTCTAGTCTCAGCTACAAACCTGTCTAGTTATATACAAGTGAACCAATATTCTGAACAAGATGGCCGCCTGTGTACAATGGCGGCCGTCTTCCAGCCTATTTCCACTTCAATAACATTTTCCATACCTTCTAAACTTACACTCGTTACCTTATTTGTATTGAGGTCCACACGCTATATACACTTCTGTAGGTCTATTTTTCACCCTGTGGACATTCATTAACTTTATCCTTTTAGATGCAATATGACTGGTTTGTTTTACTCTTATTATTCTTAATACCTATATCTCATCTTTATCTGTTTCTGCTGTCCTCGGCCGTTCATAAAGCGCTGTGTAAGATCACTATTTTCTCGTCTTAATTTACCCTCTTTATGTTCCCAATTAGAGACGCAGATAGAGAGATCTTTCGATCTCTACATGCGCTTAGCTTTTCATCCTTAATTACTACGCTCATTTGACCCCTTATATTGCCTTTTCTCTTTATACACTGAGTTAGCTTCCTTTTTTCAGCCAGTCCCCTGCTCTTGTCCCGTTCAGGACGCTGATTAGAACCGCATGTCTGTTATCTAGTTCTTTACTCTGCATTCGGTGAGCCTGTATAACTATTGTGTTTGCCACTTAATTACTTCTAACCTTTTGCAATTACTGTTGCAAGTGGTTTTAATTACTCAGTATTTTAAACTTTCCTCTGCTTACATATAGTGTATGTTCACTCTCTTGTATAAATCATGAAGCCCTTAAAGGTTTTATTACATTTGCCTTAGATTTCTTTCATGAGTTTAATTGTCTCTAAATACAAACTGTCTTTTTAGGCACACTTGCACCACAGTAATTTTATCTTGCTCACTGAGTTAATTAAATGCCCTGCCTGTGATGAACCCGGCCACCTATATGACG
This sequence comes from Leptobrachium leishanense, assembly GCA_009667805.1. Classification (NCBI taxonomy): domain Eukaryota; kingdom Metazoa; phylum Chordata; class Amphibia; order Anura; family Megophryidae; genus Leptobrachium; species Leptobrachium leishanense. Next base: position 252,900,028 of record CM019067.1, read on the forward strand.
CTCTGCAGGAATATATATAATTATCCTTTCCTTTCATTAGGATATCTCCTGTTCGTCTCTTGATTTATTTCCATTTTTTTATTTATATTTTATTTCCTATTTTTTATTTTATTTTTTCCTGATTTTTATTTTCTTGTGTCATATTCATTCAAATGACCTCTTGTTTAGAGATATAACGTCTGGTATTAAATCAAGATCTTAATTAAAGTTTTCCCTTCCTCTTTTCTATATATACATCATTATAAGGATATATGCTGAATTACTGAATATTGTACTCTCGCATCATGCTTATTGTAACCCAGTACCTTGTTGTCTTTTTAAGGATACCTACGGTTTTTTACTTGATTGATAAATAATTTATTTAATTGATTGTGTTTTACTCAATTGCACTAATTAGGCTTATTACCCAGCAGCCTTTCTGCAGGAGTTGAAATGAGCAATGTAGTTATATATAGTGTCTGTGCATACTGTGAAGATCACACCCACTGATGAAGCTGTATTCAGCGTAACGCGTCTGAGGTGTATTTTATTGTCATTTTAAATAAACCGTTTGTGAATTCTTCACCTTGTATGACTCTTGGTGACATTATTCCTGTGGTATCCTGAACTGACATCTTGAAGGATCGAGTTTCCTGATCTCTGCATCTCTGATAGGGGAATTGGTGCCCCTTGGTTTAATTCACTGATTTGTCTTCGTTTTAGTAACTCTTTGTTTAAATTGGCACCAGAAAATGTGAGTATACCCCCTGCCTGCAATTATTCATATTGAGATAATACAGTCTGCACAAAATTTTCTTTTTTTCTCTTCCTTTTTTCACTTCGCATTCACCAACGTGATGTACTGAGTACGTGCTCCCCAGGCTGGACAGCCTCTACTGAATGCCGAAGATTATGAATATTAGCGCCGGACACCAGTTCCATGACCTGCACAGTTGTTGTATAGTGGCTGCCTGTTCTCGTGCTTCATTGCAGTGGAAATCTCTCTCCTCCATGACAGTTCGCAGTTTATCCTGATGGTCCTGTAATGTCCCTGCCAGGGCCAATAGCTCTGTCCGAGCATCACGCAAGTGAGCCTGTAATGAGCTGACCAGACTGTCCATGGTCTGTGTGGCCCCATCTTTCAGGAGGGGAACAGCCTGGGTGCCAGTCTCTCCGGTGGCCTGATACTGCCCGCTGGAAGATGGCTTAATGCTGTAATCCTCGGGCTGTGACGGTGTTTTGCTCTGGTCTGCTTTGGCTCGGCCACCCCTCTTTTTCTTCCGCTTCCCGCTGGCTGGTGGGGGGAGGCTTCCTCCAGAGGTCTCGAGGACTGGTAGCTGGGCTGCAGTCTGCAAACTTTTTAAGTCCATTTCGAGTGCCCATTCTTCAGCAGCGAGTCCCTTTAACACGGGCCAAAAGGCAGAGTCCTCATAAACGTCCAGGTAGCGCCCCTGGATGGCGCACAATTCTGCATGTCTGGCAGCTTGTGGACTGCCATAATTGTCTCCCCCCTTAAAGTAGATCCATGCTGGGAGGCTTCTCGTCAGCTTCCCAATCCTCCTCACTCACACATTGCAGCAAGTCCTCGTATTAGCACTCTAAATCGAGTACGGCACGCAGCCAGTGCACCAACTGGTCTCCATGGCTCGCAGTGGGCTGAGGCCCCAACACTTGGGGTCTCCACAGCTGAATGTCCTCTGTGATTCTCTGCTCATAAAGAATAAATGAGCTGTCCTGATCCATAGTCCTCTGTAGATGGTTTTCTTGCACCGCAGGCAAAAACCTCTGCGGTCTCTCTCAGCGGGGACACATCTCCACTCGCTCCGGGTTGCACCACACTTGTGCCTTTGACCCTTACTTCAGTATTCGTTCCTTCCATGGCTCTCCAGCAGGTCCTTCATGGTGTCCTGCTTGCAGGCTGTATAGTTGACCATCTCGGGGTGTATTGGTGTTGGAGAGCTTCTATCCACACCGCTTGCCACCAAAGTGAAGGAACCGTTCTCTTCCGTCTGTCCTGGCTCTCCAGACACCCCTTCGTTGCGGTCAGCCCGGCTACTGGGAGCGCTGTCCTCAGCGCCTCGAGCAGCTTGACCTGCCTGCTTCTGTTCCTCTGCCCTGGAGCCGTTAGGAATCTCCAGAAGGCCGCTCTCTGCCTTCTGAGGGTAAGTGTGGAGTGTAGCGTAGTTTGTAATAAAGACACCAGGCGCGGCTGTATGCTTTAAAACAGGATTCTCTCTCTCTGAGCTCTAAGAGTTCTCTGACTTTTTAATGAACAAAACGCCACCATTTATGCTGAATTCCAACAGTCATAATTTGCATAAAATGACGCACCTCGTCCTACCCATACTAATTACATTATGTCAGTTATTTATAATAAACATTCTTTACATTCTTTAGCCTTCAGCTCACACAACATTTGTATAATCCATTGTTCTAACACATCAGATTAAACACAACCACTATCACAGATCCCTTGAATTAAATATGCAGCTAGATAATGGGAAAAGCCCTGGTGCATAAATTACACAGCAGTAAAGCTTGTTTACTGTATACACAAAAACACATTTACCTACAGGAATATAAGTATTTAAAAAACCAAAGCTACGCCATTTTACACTAAACTAAATTAAACTAAAACCAAACGATGTAAAATATATTTAAAAACACACGATATAAATAAACATAAAGTCTCTTGGGGTTTGAAGCATGGAGCGTTACATCAGCTTCATGACACCCCATTAATTTAGTGTTACGACCTGGACCACCGTGAGGATGTCTGGCTGTCTGTTTAGGCCATTCCTCCTCTGATTCCACGGAGCTCCACTCAGAGGAATAGTTTGGGGAGTCTTGATGGCTCGAAGTGATGGGCCTCACACTTGTAAGCAGGATAGGCTCGGTCTCCATCTGCACCACTGGATCTCGTTCTGTGGATTCTTGCTCCATGGGCTCTTCATAGGTGGATTCTGGTTCAGTGTACTCCATTGGGGTCTCTGATTCTTCTTCAGAGGTGGAGTCCAATGATACACTTCTTCTGGGCGTTATGGGTACAGATCTCCTGGGAGCAGGAGCGTTGTTTTGCTGAGGTGACTTAATCACCGGAGTTCTCCTGGGAGCAGGTTCGGATAGGGTTTTTTCCTTGGGTGCAGGTTTTCTTGATCTGACAGTTGGTGAATTTATTTTCTGCGGGGCAGGCACCGATTTTACCAACAACTTCCTGGACAGCATTTTCTCTTTATGTGTAGGGATTCTGGACTTCTCTGGAGTATTCCCTGAGGGTTGGCTAGGCGCAGGCTTCTTAGACACAGGTACAGGAACATTTTTGGTGCCTGGCTTTGGTGGGCGCAGTGGGCAGGTCCATACTCTAGGCAAATGACCCCCATAATAGTAACAGAGGCCTTGCGTCCTTCTCCTTGCCCTTTCCTCCTCGGTCAGGGGTCCTCGAGCACCTTCTGGGACCGGAGTGCATACCTTAGTAGATGTGCTGATAGAATTCTGCTGCAGGTAATCCCATAACGAATGCAGGTGCTGTAGGACCTTTTGGTTGGCATTTTTCAGTCTTTGTACATAGGCTATGATCACTGCAGGCTCACTGTTTTTAGGCTTCCTCATTCTGTCACAAGCCTGGCCTAGCATATGTGCAGAAGTGTGGGTGTGAGCCCAAGATGCAGTAGTTATAGCAGAAGGCAAGATACAGGGTAACAGGGTTTATTTGTTTTGACTTCATTGTTCTATTCATCAAACCACTTTCATTTATTTTACAAAGTATTTGAGGCATTAATATAATGAAATATGAATCTGTAATGGAAGAAAGTAAGGATAGACAAAATTTTTTTAGAACCGATACCTGTTATCAGCAGCCTTTCTGGTTGATTGCTGACATTTGGTGACGATATTTTGTACATTTAAAGTTGTTAAACTGAATGTGTTTAATAAAATTGTAAACGTTGCGCCATACCCATTTCATTTATTCAATTTTTTTATTTTTTTTTATTTTAAAGTTTTTATTTTGTAAATAACAAAAGGGTCACAAGTTGACCGGTAATATTGACCTCGCAGGGCCACAGGAACTCACATAATATCACATACAGAAAAGGGTTCAGCTATACGAGATAAAACAGCAGGAAACATGACATCAAAGGGCCGACATAGCATACATAAGTAACGAAAATGACATCAAAGAGCGAAGAGAAATCATCAGCTGAGAAACATGAAGTTAAAATGATAAATATCATCGGGAAATTCTAGGGTGTCTTTGGTAAGTCATAGTGAGTAAGGGGGGGGGGGGTTATCAAAATCGTCTGCCAAATACGGTTCAACCGAGGAGAGAGAAAGATAATAGACAATCGAGAAATCAGGTATCGGCATCCATGGAAATAGTGTCTCTAAGTGATATCCGGAATACAGCATGCAGGGTTACGTTAAGGTTTTCACATGACATAATAAGAAACATATCATGTAAAACCACATAAGGTCATCACAAGAAACTGCACGCATACAGAAACAGCGTATCGATCCTCCAGGAAATGCTAAAATACGAAGAGGAAGGGCAGGAATCATAAAATAAAAAGATAAATGAAACATTTAAACCTTCATAAAAGAAACTAAAACTAAAAGGAGGAGAGATCAGAAAAGGTTAACACCTCAACATCCCCCGGGTAGGGACGAAAGAGAGCCATACAGCATTCCGGCCCCTAACCCGGGTCTAGAGACTCATGGGAAGACCCTCCGTGACCCAGGCCAGGTGTCGCTCGGGGAGGGGAGAGGCCCAGGGAACTCAACAGATGCCAGGCAGCCGCTGGAGTAGACACCAAATGAGGCACGTTATCATGGCAGATATGCATAGATCCCGCCACCCCCAACGATATCGAATCCCACTGCTCCTCAAATAAGTGGATATCTCCCGAAATTGCCTCCGGGCAACGAGTGTCAAGAGCGGAAGGTCATTAAAGAGAGTCAGATAGTGGTCCCCGAAAAGTATCGGAGCCCGGGCAGCCGGTTTGGACATCAGTTTACGTTTGTCCGACTCTTCCATGGCAATCGCGAGCACGTCCCGAGGGGAATCTGCTGGTGCCGTCGCCACTTTCCGTAAGCGCGCAACATGTCGAAAAAGAGGGTTAGATCCTGCCGGAGCCCCCAAAACGTGTAGCGTAAATTCGTTAACATACGGCAACAAGGCATCTGCTACGATCGTCTCCGGGATTCCTCTGATCCGCACATTCCTCCTGCGGTGTCGAACCTCTGCAGCCTCCACCGCGCCGGTGAGCAGGGTCACCTGTTGTTGCAGAGCCTCCACCTGCGGCGCAATGAGGGCCTGAGTCGCTACAGCTTCCTCAACCCGAGACTCCACAGCCGTCAGCCGCCCCTTAATGGTCACCAATTCTGTTTTCAAGGTCTTAAAATCTGCACGCCACATCGCTCTCATTTCCTCCATCGACTCTCTTAACAGGCACCGGATATCACTTTCCGTGAAGGGCAGCAGACCACGAGCGACCTGGGACGTAGCATCTTGTGCCTCACCTCGTTCGGCAGCCGCCGCACGTATCACTCCGTGTGTTAAAGGGTCAGATCCGACCGACTGTTGTCGCACCTTAGCCGGGTCTCGGGGTGATCGTCGGGCAGCCGCAGAGGCCTCCGACCAGTACGGATCCTCGCCGTCGGAAGAGCTCATCGTGGGAGACAGGTAAGTACGTGGAGCAGCCTGCTGTTTTCTTCTGCTTTCTCCCAGAGAGTCTCGTATGTCCCTCTGTCGGGGGCTCTCTGGTGGCTGGGATTTTTTCCCCGATTTCCTCCCCATGATTATAAATAGATTACGTGCAGTGCTATAGGATAGAGGAGCGCCTCTAAAATGGCCGCCAGACGTAGGCCGCACTTCTCAAAAGTCCCCAAAACGGCGCCGCAAAGGGCACAAACCGGAGCTCCGGAGAAGAATAAATAGCCTGCAGGATTCCGCCTCCCGGGGGTATAATTCTCTCGAGGGTGAGTCGCTGTAAAATGCAAAATAATCTTAAAGTAGCTGGAGAGCTCTCGAACCTGCGACTGCACCCACCGGAAGTCAGCCCAGCTTCCCATTTATTCAATTTAATTAAAAAAAGTTTTTATTTAGACATTTATTTTTTACAAACAACATGGTAATGCCTAGACTCTGGCCTTTACAATGATACTGTCACGAGCCTGGCCTAGCATATGTGCAGAAGTGTGGGTGTGAGCCCAAGATGCAGTAGTTATAGCAGAAGGCAGGATACAGGGTAACAGGGTTTATTTGTGAATACAAATAAACAGAGAACAGACTAGGAATATAAACAATGGATACAGATAACATATAATCAGGCGCAGGTACAAAACAGGAATAGGCAATAGTGTAGTCAAGATTTAGCAGAGATCTGGTACACGGGTATATCAATCATGGAATATAGAGGGTACAGGGGGCAATGGAGGATACCGGTAAAGAATGTCCAGAAATAGCAGAGGGTGTGCAGGAAGGTCTATGGATCAAGAGCAGGAGGGGTTCCAGGCAAGGATCTATGGAAGGCAGGTCTGCACTAGCTAAGCTAGGAACTTCAATGAGGAAGCGTGGGATCAGGGGTGTAGCTTCCTCATAAACAGGTTTAATTAGGGAGAATGAAGGGCAGGTGTGGTCCCATGTCCATTATGCAAAGTATAGTCCAGGAAAGCATAAGGAGGAAAAAGTCCTGGAACCTGCATATCAATGCAAAACAGGGCAAAAGGAGAACAAAAGATGGCGCCAGAGGGTCTGGTGGTTCGGACCGTGACAGATACCTCATATAACCCTGTATGTAAGGGGTCATCAATTATAGCCCTCCAGATGTTTAGGAACTACATCCCCCATGATGCTCAACTACTCATTAGGTTGTTAGAGCCTTGTGGACAATTTAGTTCCTAAACTACTGGAAGGTCAAGGTGACCCCTGCTGTAGGGCACACAGTACTGGAGATACAGGGGACCAAAAGACCCCTTCATCTCTATATAGGGATTCCCTGCCAGATGGGAGGGAAGTTAAATTTCTGTTGTCATCACGCTCATGCGCAATAACATCAAGATGTCAGCCTGCTGTGAGAGCTCAGCCCCAAATCAGCACCGATCTGCAGGATTTTGCGTGTTGCAGCCACAGTGAGCCAACTTGGCCAATCCCTAGAGAATCAATGTGTTTGTCTTTTTTTTCGCACCAGACTGTATGACATGTGCGAATGAATGGCTAATGTCACAAGTTATTTTTTGTATAAGCATGAGCATATCTAAATTAGACTCAGCAGTTTTAAAAATGTTGTCTACATGCATGTTTGTTTTCCACAGCATTTGCAGGCAGCTGTCAATCACAGTTCTGGAGAACTGCAGGACGTTAATTATGAAGACATCCTAATTATATTGTGCCATTTTTATTACAAAGTTGCCTGCTCACCCCTTGAATACCAAGGATGGGTGGTAGACGTCCACTGCATGCTTTGCATTCATCCCCTCTCATGTCGCTGTGCAGAGGTGTGTGTGTTGGGAAATTCCATTTCTTTCTGTTCAGACATCGTGTAATCTTTGTTCCTTTTGGATGTCATATGTCGAGTGGACGGAACATCCACTCTCACGGACATTCCTTCCGCTCTTCAAATACGCTCGTCTGACGCCAGCCTTAGAGTCCTTCACAAAAAGTCATAAAATAGTGTTACAGAAGAAACCCTGATGCTTTGTGATAAGACATTCAATGGCTATAATGAATACAGTGTCCCTTTAAGGCTGGTGTCACATGGGCGCATTTGAGAGCAGAAAGAACGTCCGTGAGAGTGGATGTTCCTTCCACTCTGATGCCCTTTTGGCCTCCTCGCTGAGCGCAGTTAGTGCTCGATGGAAAGATCACAGTGTGACCTTTTTAACCCCTGAGGTCCGGACCCCTCCCGGAGTTGGTTGACATATTGGATGTCAGCCAAGCCTCCGGGCCTCTCCCCGACGTCAGTTGGAGAATTAACCCCTAGCTACCAATGGGTTTCCCTGTGGAAGCCCTATGGTGGAGATAGGGGAGTCCAAAGGAGGCAGCTAGAGAGTCATGTTTGGTATCATTGGAAAGGCAAGAGCATGGCCTTTTGAGTCATATCAAACATGGCCATGTTACAAGTAACAAAAATAGTAATAAAATTAAAAAAATAGAAACATTGTTTTTTTTGGTCTTGTTTTATTATTAATGCACTTTTGTTCCCATTTCAAATCTTAATGTGAACAATGAAGCTGCACTAACAATTTTTTTTTCGGTTTTAGCAAAAATCACGTAATTTCTCAGAAAAATTAAGTAACGGGTTCCCAGTTCTAATGTTTTTTTAACAAGTGTACCCCATAGAAAATAAAACCGCAAAGGCTCAGATGATCATAAAATGTGAAAACAAAATCACACGCTGTAGATGTTTGAAATTGTATTTTGTTTAAAAAATTTTGTTATAATATTCAGGCAGGGCATGACGGATACATATAACAATGATATATTATGAATCTGCCGAGTCTGCGGAAAAAAATGGATATGTTATTTGTCTGGGTCGTATAATAAAACGTGACTTCAAATCACGTTTACACATGATGAGCACAAACGGTAAAAATGAGCTCAGCATACAGAGGTGAAATGGCTCAGCAGTGAAGGAGTTAAAAAATAATAAAACGGTTTGTTAAATAAAGGGCACTATTCCAAAGTTGGTGCTAACCTTACCAGAGCGGTTGTAAAGTTACCAGAATCATTACAGTTTATGGAGTTGTTAAGTTTAGAACAGCTCTGCTTGAGGCTAGGGTCAGATGAGCGCATTCTGTGCGGACTGTGCGTCTGTGCACATCGGACGTACTTTCTGACTGACGACAAGGTAGTGGCCACACGGTCCATTTTTGTGACTGACTTTTTTTGACTGATGTAGAAGGGAAAATATATTAATATGAAAAACATTTTGTCCGTCAAAATGCTGGACGTCAAAAATGCAGTCCGTCTGACTTCGTTCCATCCGCACGTCCGTTCTAGCGGATTTATGTTCTTGCCTAACCTGCGTCCGTTTGCCGCGTCCGTTGTGTGTCCGCACTTCTGTGCGGACGTACTTCGTGTGTGGTCTCTATTGATCATAATTGTATGCTACCACGGACGTTAAAATGAGCGGCAACACGGACGTGAACACTGCGCTCGTCTGACCCGAGCCTAAGTTAGCACCAACTTTGGGATAGTGTCAAGTCTATTAAAAAATAATAATTAAAAAAAATGTCTTTAGAATACAAATAATAGAAAAAGAAGTGTTTTTGCATAAAGTAAAACAAATAAATGGTCTTTAAAAAAAAGATTGCAATACATTGAAACCTACTGGATTTGCCTGTTTAAACTTGTCAAATTGAAAAAGTGAAAATCAAGTCATTTTGCCAAACTTTGGGTGCAATTCGACAGTCTGAATAGCCGAATCAATAGTTTTCAATTAAACAAAAACATAATCCCTAAAGACTAATCGGGTAGTGAATAAAAAATAATAAGTGCACCAATATATATAGGCACTCCAATCCACTCGCAAGGGGGTAACCCTCTAAAGAAAATTATTAAATAAGCCCTAAAAAGCAACTATAGTGGAGAAACTTTACAATTAAAACTTTAATTTTATGGCATAAATTCAAACTCATACGTCACCAATGAAAAAAAACGGTATATTTGAAATAAACTTTGTAAGAAAAAAGCCTTCTGCAAATGTCTAATAAAGCTCAAAATTCAACTCTGCTTAAATATACACAATTTAGAACCATGTTCTTATATGCTGTAAGAGGGAATTGTTACACTTTTGCTCATGTGATCCAAAAACCAGATTTAGATTACTAAAATGTCATTAATTTCCTTAGGTCAGTATATATATATATATATATATATACACAGGACTGCATTACTTAATTGTAAGGAAGGTTTCTCCATTATAGCTGCTTTTTAGTGCTTATTTGATAGTTTTCAATGGAACAATTTCTGTGCCGGCAAATTGCACCACATTTTGCTGTCAATTCACTTGTATTTGGCGAATTAACAGTTTTGTGAATAGACTAGTTGCACATACCGTTCGGTGCAATTCGTAGTGATGGGCCGAACACCCGTATCCGGTTCGTATTCGAACATTAGAACAGCCCAAATGTTCGAATACGAACTCGAACACAATGCAACCCAATGGGAGTCGAACCTGCAAAATGTGTTCACAGTTCTCCTAAATGTACCAGCAGCTGCCGGTACATTTAGGAGACCTGTGGCTGCAGCCCCCCCCCCCGGCCCCTGTACCTTACCTGTCCTGCTGCTGTCCCGGCCTCCTGTTCATCCGGTCCATTTGCTCCTCCGTCCGGCCGCGGCTCCTCTGCCCCACGCCTCGTCTTCATGCTGAGCCCTGATTGGGCAAAGTCCTGCGCCTGACCTGGACTTTGCCCAATCATGGCTCTAATTCAATACTGAGCCCTGATTGGTCAAAGTCCTGCACCTGACCTGGACTTTGCCCAATCAGGGCTCAATATTGAATTAGAGCTCTGATTGGGCAAAGTCCAGGTCAGGCGCAGGACATCGCCCAATCAGGGCTCAGTCAGCATGAAGACGAGGCGTAGGGCAGAGGAGCCGCGGCCGGACGGAGGAGGAACAGGAGAGCCGAAGGCAAGGGGCCGGGGGCCTGCAGCCACAGGTCTCCTAAATGTACCGGCAGCTGCTGGTACATTTAGGAGACCTGTGAACGCATTTTGCAGGCATTTTTTATTATGGAATGTCCGCGGTCGAACAGACCGCGAACATCCCATAATGTTCGGCGTTCGCCGAACACTCGAACGGCCAATGTTCGATTCGAACTCACGCTCGAATCGAACCCACAGCTCATCCCTAGCAATTCAATGGCAATTTCAGAGGTTAGTGAATAACCTCCTTTGTCTTGCTGCGTACGAACATACAACCTCCCCTTGTGACTATCAGGGTTATTCAGAGAAAGGTGAAACGCAGGAGAGTTGCCAGGAGAAGAGAACAATTTAGACCAAATAACCAATTTGGAAAGTGAGATAAATGGGAGAATCTTTCTGGTTTGTCTATTTTGACCTAGAATTTTCACTTCTCCAGTCATTCTACTGAGTTTCACCTTTCTTTGAATAGAGCTTTTTTTTTATATAAATAATATTTGCTCGCTTATGCCATGTATTCTTTTAGCAGACTCTATATAAGTCAGGCTGCCATGGTTTCCCTGCAGCTTTTGTTTATAAAATTAACAGAATAGAAGCAGAGTTTTGCAACATGTTCTGAACTGTAACCTGAATATTGTTTCTATGGAACATCTTGTTTATGCTCCAATGCAGTGTAGGTATGTCTGCTGTAATATTATGAATATAAAAATGTACAAACTCCTAATATAAGGAATTTCAGTACTTTCCAAACATTTAGAGAAGCAAAGTAATAATATTGCCCTTTTACCCCGACTCCTTTCCCATTTTGTGGCACAACTTTATGTATGCGACCTGCATTGTCTACGTCTATCCTTTTCTCCTATGCAAACTATACCCTTACTCCTTGACAACTCCTTAATTGGGTAGTAAGTCATTACTTGGCAAGTAAATACCAGCACTTTCTGAATAATCCTCTTAGGGCTCTATTCTCTTCCTCACTCTAAAACCGTCAGGTTTCACCATAGTGTCCCCGTTTTAGCGTGAGAACCATGTGCTACCTTTGGGGATGCTCGTGGTAGCGCTTCCGCGCCGCCTCAAGTATCACCTCCTGGAGTCCATAGGACTTCATAGAAGGTTGAACTGCTGGGCCTTGAGATTATAGGCCTTGAAATAATATCTCCCATCTACCCTCATCCTCTGATGTCTACTGCCCCTGTCTTCCTCTCTCCAAATATTACATTGCTAATGGTTCTGTACCATCATCTTTTTCCCACTTGTGTCCGATTTCCATGTGTAGTTTTCGCTAATACACACTTCAAATTCCTGAGAGTTTTGTTGCTGTGGTGCTCTGTATTAAGCAAATACACACTGCGAATTCCTAGGAGTTTTATTTCTGTCTGTGGAGCAACCCTCTCTGTATCTGTCACTTTCCCCTTAGTACCATGCGTGTATCACTTGACCAAAATTCTTATTTTGCCGTCAGTTCACCAGTATTTGGTGAATTGAACGCTCTCTGAATAGCTGAACTGCCCCGAAATTGCACTGCACGGGGAAATTCTCACCTTTTAGTGCACTTCGGTGGCAAGTTCGGAACTTAGTGTCATGTTTCCCAAGATCCCTTTCACCTTCTTGTCCACTTTAAGAACTGGAGGGTTCTTGCTGCTGCTATACTGCCTCACTGTATGTCTTAGGCTAGGGTTAGACGAGCGTCATTGGAGAGTGGAAGGAACGTTCGTGAGAGTGGACGTTCCTTCCACTCGCCGCCCGTCTGACACTCAGTGTGCTCAGCGCTGCAAAGCGCATACTAGCGCATCGACGGGGAGGCTTTGATAGCGGATGCTTGTTCCACACATTTCGTGCGTGTGCACAAGTATGCACAAGCGTGTGACCGGCCCCGTTGCATTGTCACAACGCTGCAACAGGCCCCGGTAAGCACGTCAGTACGGGTGCACATAGTGCGCTCATCTGACGCCGGCCTAATGTGGAGAGATGGAAACATAATGTCTTTGCTTTGTTTCCAACTGTACCACTAGCTTATGCCCACAAAACTTGTCAATGACTGCACTGATCCTACTAAAATCCTATTTTCCTTTACCAGACGGTTTTCTAATCTCTAGATGTCCAAGAAATCTCACAACGAAACAATCTTTTTTATCTTAGTTTTCCTTTTTCCTGAATAATCCCTGCCTCTCCAGCTACCCTTCCTAGAACGCCGGTGGTTTCACACTTTGCTTCATTCCTTTGACATCCTGCATCCTCTTACAATTTCATTACTTTAGGATTCATTACCTCCAATACACCATATGTTATTCTTTTGATTCTCCCCCACCTCAGCTCCTCTAGATTGTACAATTTGTAAGCTTGTCCTAGCAGGGTCCAATATACCTTATTGTTTCTGTTTTCTAACGTTTGCTGTTTAATAGAGAATAGATTGCAGACCATGCCTCAGGTTGCTTGGTAGCGAACTTTAATGGGTTCCACCTGGACTACGTTTCAGCTGAGTAGGTCAGCCTTTGTCAAGTGCTAAAACTTTATGTCATTTTATTTAACTCCTCACTTAATATGAAGCCAAAAATATTGTCGCAATATAGTAGATGGTGATTACAAAACTAACATTTTGTTCGTAATTCATGACGTGCCCCAAAATAAAGGAGGATTGGTTATTGCCAGATTCACTTTCCTTGTGTTATCTAATCCAGTGTTTCTAAACTCCAGTCTCCAGGACCCAATACAGGTCAGGTTTTCCAGATATCCGAAGCACAGCACAGGTGATATAATTAACTGCTCAGTGATTGCAGGATTCAGTCTTTATTTCCCCAAGGTGATCTGTAAAATCTGGCCTGTTAGTGGGTTCTGAGAACTGGAGTTGAGAAACACTACACTGGGTGGAGTAGAGGTAACATCACTGCTCTGCGTGGAGAGAGCCTGTGGAGTCATGGGTTCGATCCAAGCGAGCAACCTCTCCAGTAAGTGTCCTTGGGCAAGACACCCAACGGTACATACTCGCCACCCAGGACATACTTGAAAACGAGAGAAATCTCAATGTATCCTTCCTGGTAAAATCCTTTCTCAAAAAAATCAACGTATATCGAATTGGTCATAAACACCAATGTGATAACTATTTCTTTGAGATTTCGACACCGCTGCTTACTATTGTTCCAGCGCTGGGCACTCCATCTTCCTCTTTAGTGGGCATCGCTGAAAGAGGGTCATTACGTAGTGCTGTGTGATTCGTCCTCTGTGGTTAAGTAATTGCGTAACTCATCAGTCAATGCGTCTCCGTTCGTTTGGCTGTGAAGAGTGAGCAGGGGGCTGTCCTATAGGATGGCTTTTCCACTCACAGCTGTCACTCACTCAGTCGGCATGCCACCAAAATTGAGTGACAACAGACCTTTGATAGGAGTTACACAAACTTTTCCGAAATGTTGTACCAACTAAAAATGCTAGCACCTGTATTGGGAGTAATTTCCTATCAAATTAGCGCAACTTGTGCTGGACAGGGCAGGTGATCCTAAACAGAGAAAGATCTGAATTTTTATACCATTTAAGGATTTCTTTTTCGGCGGTCAGTGACTCCCAAAAGGAGTATTGGAATTTTAGGCCAATTCTTTAAAAGTGCAGCTGGGATGTATGCAAATGGCAGGTCATCATCTGGTGTTTTAACGATAATAGAAATGAACCGTAAGGTGGCAGTAGAGTCTCAATGTTAAATCTGCATTCAGTATCAGAAAGGAAAACATCAGCCTCTATTTTCCACTAGTCATAACTGTACAGGTTTTGCTTTTTTATATTTTTTTGTTTACTATTTTAGCATGTGTGATATGATCCTGACATTACGTACACTTTCGACCCACTTGAAACATGCCCCCCTGACTTGAAAAAAATATTAGAATACAACCTATATATAAAAATATGTCATTTTCTCATGCTAATGAAGCTCTGTAATGAACAGATTGTATTGTTCTCATGTGTTTACTAATTAAAAGATGAAGTATTTTGCTTGATTGCCTTAAACATTTGCATTACAAAGATGCATTAGTCTCGTTAGCGACTTCTTAATTTCATTGTGCTTGATAAAATGTTTGAGCGGTTCATAATAGCTGTTTATCACGTCGTTTAAAATCATCATTAAGAAAAAACATTAAAAAAGCTTCATTTGGGATATTCATATGTTTATGATACAGATTTTGTTTTTCCTTAGCAGAAGATATGGCCATCGCTTTCAATGTGCCTACAACAGATACAGAATGGTCAATGATCTACAAAACATCAGTAAGATAAGATATTTTTCTGGCTTGTAAAGAACATTATTTTGTGATACATCTGATATATTGGGCTTTGAGATACTTAGATAACGGGTCACACTGTCAGATTTCTTCTTCCATGTTTTTGCTTTTATTCACAGTACCAGCTTATAAATGCTTTTATGCATCCCATATCTATATCATCACCTGCTAAACTCCCATGGTGTAAGCTTACTGGTGGTCCCTATCAGTCCATTTGGCCTTTCAAAGGAAAACTCAACTGAGTTAGTCATTACTGTTCCTGCAATGCTTTCTGTACGTCCCTATCAGGACAGACAGAGGTAGTCAGCTCGGGAAGTTCAGCGATTGGATTACCCGAGGATATAAGTCATCCGGAGTTAAAGGACAGAGAAAAATAATGGGCTATGTTAATTATTTTGAGCCAAATCAATCATATAAAGTCTTTGAAAAACCTACATTATCATGAGTTTGGTGAGTTTGGAGAAAAACCCTTGGTTTATGAATATCACATTGAGTCAAAAGATGAAGAAAGCAACTGTGATAATGTTATTTCTTGCAAGTTAAAGGCCGGGGCAAGCTCTCACATAGATGTCATGTGGAATGTAAAAATAAGGCAGGGGCTTTGACTGTGTGGGGGTTTACTATATTGTAATAATATTTGACATTGTGTCCTTCCATTGACAGCAAGATGAGGTCCTCGTCAACCCTGTATAGAGGGTGAGTCATATAGACCCAAACCCAAAGTTTTTGTTATAGATCCTAAAGGAATGAAAGGAAATTAATGAGAATTTCAGGAAACATAGAAACATAGAAAAATGTCGGCAGATAAGAACCTTTCGGCCCATCTAGTCTGCCCAATTACATGGATACTTTACCTGGATTTATCTTTTGTTTAGCATAGCCTTATGACTATCCCATGCTTGCTTAAATTCAATTACTGTTTTGGCCTCTACCACTTCAACTGGAAGACTGTTCCATGTATCCACCACCCTCTCAGTAAAATAATGCTTCCTACTGTTACTTTTAAACCTTTGCCCCTCTATTCTAAGACTATGTCCTCTTGTTTTGCTACATTGTTTCCTTTTAAATATACTCCCTTCCTCTACCTTGTGGATTCCCTTTACGTATTTAAATGTTTCTATCATATCTCCTCTGTCTCGTCTTTTTTCCAAGCTGTACATGTTAAGATCATTAAGCCTTTCCTGGTAACTTTTCTCCAAGCATTCTGCTAGCATTTCCTGCTGCTCTATTACATTGACTACTTACCCTTAGATCCTCTGAAATAATCACCCCTAAATCCCAACCCTCAGATGTTGAGGTTAGGACTGTATCAAATATTTTATACTCAGCCCTTGGGTTTTTACATCCCAGGTGCATTATCTTGCACTTATCCACGTTAAAACTCAATTGCCACAGCTCCGACCATTTTTTTAGTTTACCTAAATCATTTGTCATTTGGCTGATCCCTCCAGGAACGTCAACCCTGTTGCAAATCTTTGTGTCATCAGCAAAAAGACATACTTTTCCATTAATACCTTCTGCAATATCACTAATAAAAATATTAAAGAGAAAGAATGGGTCCAAGTACTGACCCCTGAGGTACCCCACTGGTAACAAGACCTTGCGCCGAGTAAACTCCATTTACCACAACCCCCTGTTGTCTGTCACTCAGCCACTGCCTAATCCATTCAACAATATTGGAATCCAAGCTCAAAGATTGCAATTTATTGATAAGCCTTCTATGCGGAACAGTATCAAAAGCCTTACTGAAATCTAAATAAGCAATGTCTACTGCACCACCTTTGTCTATTATTTTTGTTACCCAATCAAAAAAATCAATAAGATTAGTTTGGCATGATCTCCCTGAGGTAAACCCATGTTGTTTCTGATCCTGTAATCTATGTGTTTTTAGATGTTCAACAATCCTTTCCTTTAACATGGTTTCCATTAATTTCCCCACTACTGACGTAAGACTAACTGGCCTATAGTTCCCCGATTCCTCCCTACTAGGGATGAGCTGTTCGGACGGTTCGGAGTTCGAACCGAACTTAGCCTGTTCGGTCTGCTCGCGAACTCCGAACATTTCCAGGTGTTCGGCGCATGTTCGACCACAATGCATCACAATGGACCACAATGCATTTATCCACTGGCCTGAAGCTCGTAATTGGCTACAGCCTTGCACCTGACCACAGGTCTGGTGCAAGACAGGTTCAACAGTATGCCAATCACGGCTCAGAGTCCTGATTGGGCAAATTTTGCCCAATCATGGGC
This sequence comes from Leptobrachium leishanense, assembly GCA_009667805.1. Lineage (NCBI taxonomy): Eukaryota > Metazoa > Chordata > Amphibia > Anura > Megophryidae > Leptobrachium > Leptobrachium leishanense. Next base: position 252,917,163 of record CM019067.1, read on the forward strand.
TCACAGGGCTAAGTCCCGCAGCACACTATATAAGGTTTCCACGCACGGCTTCACCACGCATTTGAGAGGAGATTTCATAGGATATTGTTGTTGTGTGTTCTTATTGCCGGTCTGCCACGCTACTGGGGGGGTCTGGGGGGGTCTCTTTTCTACAAAACATTTGGGAATTGAGGTGATCTGTGTCTTTTCACTGGTACCAGCAAGTATTTTGGGGGTCTCACAAATTTCTACAAAACATGTGGGAATTGAGGTGATCTGTGTCTTGTCACTGGTGCCAGCAAGTATTTTGGGGGTCTCACAAATTTCTACAAAACATGTGGGAATTGAGGTGATCTGTGCCTTGTCACTGGTGCCAGCAAGTATTTTGGGGGTCTCACAAATTTCCACAAAACATTTGAGAATTGAGGTGATCTGTGTCTTGTCACTGGCTGCCAGCAAGTATTTTGGGGATCACAAATTTCTACAAAACATTTGGGAATTGAGGTGATCTGTGTCTTGTCACTGCCAGCAAGTATTTTGGGGGTCTCACAAATTTCTACAAAACATTTGGGAATTGAGGTGATCTGTGTCTTGTCACTGCCAGCAAGTATTTTGGGGTCTCATAAATTTCTACAAAACATTTGGGAATTGAGGTGATCTGTGTCTTGTCACTGCCAGCAAGTATTTTGGGGTCTCACAAATTTCTACAAAACATTTGGGAATTGAGGTGATCTGTGTCTTCTCACTGGCTGCAGCAAGTATTTTGGGGGTCTCACAAATTTCTACAAAACATTTGGGAATTGAGGTGATCTGTGTCTTGTCACTGTGCCAGCAAGTATTTTGGGGGTCTCACAAATTTCCACAAAACATTTGGGAATTGAGGTGATCTGTGTCTTGACACTGGTGCCAGCAAGTATTTTGGGGGTCTCACAAATTTCCACAAAACATTTGGGAATTGAGGTGATCTGTGTCTTGTCACTGCCAGCAAGTATTTTGGGGGTCTCACAAATTTCTACAAAAAATTTGGGAATTGACGTGATCTGTGTCTTGTCACTGGTGCCAGCAAGTATTTTGGGGGTCTCACAAATTTCCACAAAACATTTGGGAATTGATGTGATCTGTGTCTTGTCACTGGTGCCAGCAAGTATTTTGGGGGTCTCACAAATTTCCACAAAACATTTGGGAATTGAGGTGATCTGTGTCTTGTCGCTGCCAGCAAGTATTTTGGGGGTCTCACAAATTTCTACAAAACATTTGGGAATTGAGGTGATCTGTGTCTTGTCACTGGTGCCAGCAAGTATTTTGGGGGTTTCACAAATTTCCACAAAACATTTGGGAATTGAGGTGATCTTCTGTGTCTTGTCACTGCCAGCAAGTATTTTGGGGGTCTCACAAATTTCTACAAAACATTTGGGAATTGAGGTGATCTGTGTCTTGTCACACAGCCAGTGCCACGCAGTATTTTGGGGGTCACTAATTTTTACTAAATATCTGGGAATTGAGGTGATCTGTCTCTTGTCACTGCCAGCAAGTATTTTGGGGGTCACTAATTTTTACAAAATATTTGGGAATTGTTATAATCCGTGTGTTCTCACTGGCTGCCACCCATCAGGGGGTCTCACTGATTTATAGGAGGTTTCTGAGACTTGTAATCCGTGGCTTCTCACTGCCACACATCAGGGGGTCACACTGATTTATAGGAGGTTTCTGAGACTTGTAATCTGTGGCTTCTCACTGCCACCCATCAAGGGGTCTCACTGATTTATAGGAGGTTTCTGAGACTTGTAATCTGTGGCTTCTCACTGCCACCCATCAGGGGGTCCCACATACTTCTATCAGATTTATGCGAATTGTAGTCTGTGGCTTCTCACTGACACCCATCAGGGGGTCACACTGATTTATAGGAGGTTTCTGATACTTGTAATCTGTGGCTTCTCACTGCCACCCATCAAGGGGTCTCACTGATTTATAGGAGGTTTCTGAGACTTGTAATCTGTGGCTTCTCACTGCCACCCATCGGGGGGTCCCACATACTTCTAGCAGATTTATGCGAATTGTAATTTGTGTCTTCTCACTGCCACCCATCAGGGGGGTCTCACTGATTTATAGGAGGGAATTGTAATCTGTGTCTTGTCACTGGTTGCCAGCTATCAGGGAGTCTCACTGAGTTATACCAGAGTTCTGTAAATCTTTAATCTTTATACCAGAGTTGAATCAGAGTTCTGTATATATTTAATCTATATATCACTCACTATGTCTGAAAGAACAAAAAGGACAGGCAGACGCTCCCAGACACAGATAAGAGGGCAAGCAGCCCCTTTGTCGGGAGGCTGTGTCTCTGGTCGTGGTGGACGTGGTGCATCCTCTGCAGGGGCACGCTTGTCCTTTCTAACTGGTGCTGGCTGTCTTAAGCAGCAGCAACATACTGAGGATTTGGTGGATTGGCTAACCAGGCCATCCTCATCCTCCGAGTCCTCTGCCAGCCAGGCTTGTAGTGCTTTACAGTCCACCTCAGCTGACAAAACATCTAATGAAGCCTCCATGTCCACAGCTACTCCTGCCGTAACCTCGCTATCACACACGGAGGAGTCAGCTGAATTGTTTGACTACGATGACAGTGACATGCTGCTTGAGGATGCGCAGCAAGTACAGTGCTCTGATTCAATCTCTGAGGTTGAGGAAGGGAGTATAATCAACCTAGAGGAAGGGGGTGCCAGTGATGACACACAAATAACTGGCACTCATGTTGCCCCAGCAGCTGCAGCATACTGCCAAGTTGGCTCCAGTGACGAGGAGATAGAGGGTGAAGATGACATTGATGATGAGGTCACTGACTCCACCTGGGTGCCAGATCGAACAGAGGAATCAAGTGAGGGGGAGGAGGAGGAGGCACAGCAAACACGAGGCACAACATCCTCTATGACCAACCGTAGCACTAGCCAGTCCAAGGCATCAGATATCAGAGCTGCTCTGGTGCAGAGCGCTGTTGTCTTAAAGCACACATGCAGGAACTCTGTTGTCTGGGAGTTCTTTAAGAAATGTGCAGCAGAGCGCACCGTTGCTATTTGTAATCTATGTCAGATGAGGCTGAAGCGCGGGAAAGACACCGGACACTTGGGTACCACGTGCTTGAGGCGACATATGAACACCTGCCACACATCCCGTTGGCGCAAAACTTTGCGTAGGTCCTCCTCCTCCTCATCTGTCTCTACCCCCACTGTATGTCATGCCATGTCATGCCTGCTACAACCTCCACTGACAGGGATGATGCAACAGTAATGGATGTACCAGCTCCTTCCTCACAATGTGACATCATCCCATCAGTTGAAGATTTACACAGTCAGATTACGTTGCCACAGCTGCTGCAGCGTAAGAAAAAATATAGTCCCAACCATCCCCAAGCACATCGTCTAAATGCCAGTTTAGCAAAATTACTGGCATTGCAGCTGCTGCCTTTCCAGCTGGTGGACTCTGCTCCTTTCCGTGAATTTGCTGAATGTGCTGTACCACAGTGGCAGGTTCCAAAAAGCCATTACTTTTCACGCAAGGCCATTCCAGCACTATACCAGCACGTGGAAGACAATGTTATCGAGTCATTGGGAAAGGCAGTCAGCAGCAAGGTGCATGTGACTTTAGACACGTGGACCAGCAAGCATGGACAGGGCCGTTACATTTCCTTCACGGCACCCTGGGTAACTCTGATTGCAGCTGGGAGGGATCCAAGACGGGGCTCTGTTCTGGAGCTTGTTCAACCACGCCTCCAGAAAGCTGCTTGTATGAGGTCTGTCTGCTCCACCACCTCCTCCTCCTTCTCTGTCTCTGGCGAAGTGGCAGTTAAACCGACGCGTGGCAGGGGCTACGCAATGGCTCAAGCAAAAAGATGCCATACTGTGCTTGAGCTGGTTTGTTTAGGGGACAGGAGCCACACCGGGCCAGAAATTCTGTCAGCTCTGCAGGGGCAGGTGCAGAGATGGTTAACACCACGCCAGCTTCAGCTGGGAATGATCATCTGCGATAATGGCAGCAACCTTCTCTCCACCCTACGCAAGGATAAATTGACGCATGTACCATGCCTACCACACGTCCTAAATCTAGTGGTACAGCGTTTCCTAACCAAGTACCCAGGGCTGCCAGAGCTTCTCAGCCAGGTCAGAAAAGCCTGCAGCCACTTCAGACGGTCATTCCCAGCAAGCGTTCGCCTGGCAGAAATTCAAAGAGAATTCCACCTTCCCACAAACCGTCTGATCTGTGACATGGCCACCAGGTGGAACTCGACATTAGCAATGCTGCAGCGTCTGCACAAGCAGCAGAGGGCCATCAACGAGTACCTGTGTGAGTATGGCACAAGGACAGGTTCAGGTCAACTTGTTTCCCCCCCCGCAGTGGCCGATGATCAAGGATGCATGCACTGTACTGTCACCATTTGAGGAGGCAACGAGGATGGTGAGCAGGGACAGTGCATGCATCAGTGACACAATTCCTTTAGTGCTCCTGCTGGAGCTGCACACTCTGCGGGGAATTATAGATGTGGCTCTAGAGGCAGAGCAGCGGGAGGAAGAGGAGGCCTTCCCTAGCTCTGAAGGCCCCAGTCTTTCCGCAGACAGCATTCCAGCGCGTCCTACTCAGATCAGACAGGAGGAGGATGAGGAGGATGAGGAGGAATATTTAAGTAGTGGGGGCATTGAAGGTGGGGATTCCTCAAGGGAGGGTTTCGTGTGCCCAGAAACACAAGGGCTAGTGCGTGGCTGGGAGGAGGAAGTGCACGATACGGTCATCCTCATTGACCAGGAAGACTCGGAAGCTAATGCCACCTCCAACCTGCGCTGCATGGGCTCCCTTATGTTGCAAAGCCTGCTAAAGGACCCCAGGATTCGTGCTATCAAGGAGAGGGATCATTACTGGTTGGCAACCCTTCTTGATCCACGATACAAGGGTAAAGTTGCAGAGCTCATCCTGCCCGCACAGAGGGAGCACAGGATGAAAAAACTTGAGGACGCTCTAAAGCGACACTTGTGTAACACCTTTCCAGGCACTGGTAGGTTACCAAGTGATGACACACGTGCTTCTGAGGCTGCGGATGATCAGAGGAATAGTGGTGAAGGCCAGGGCCACTTGACTGATGCATGTTTAATTTTTTTTAGTCCACGACGCCCAGGGACATCAAATGTAGGCACCCATTGCCAGCGTCTTCACCATATGGTGCAGGACTACCTAGGGGCAAGGGCAGACCTGGATACCTTTCCAGCAGATGATCCACTGGCTTACTGGGTGTTGAGATTGGATCACTGGCCAGAACTTAGCCAATATGCTATGCAGCTACTAGGTTGCCCTTCATCCAGCGTGCTTTCTGAAAGGACGTTCAGTGCCGCTGGAGGTTTTGTCACAGACAGAAGAGTGCGTCTGTCCACCAGCTCTGTAGACCGGCTGACATTTATAAAAATGAATCAGTCCTGGATCAGCAGTTATCAATCCCCTGATGCTGACGTAACGGAATAGATCGGGGATGTCTTCTGCATGCACAAAACCTCCAGCACTGAACTCTTCCACAATACCACAAACGGGTTACGGTGTGAATGCACTTGCTGCCATGAAAGGCACAATATTTGGCTGCACTGATGCCTGTGCCAGATTTATATCATTTAAATTTTTTGAACAGCAGGGTCCAACCCTGCACTCTTCCACAATACCACAAAAGGGTTACGGTGTGAATGCACTTGCTGCCATGAAAGGCGCAATATTTGGCTCCAATGACGCCTGTGCCACATCTATATCATTTAAATTTTTTGAACCGCAGGGTCCAACCCTGCACTCTTCCACAATACTACAGAGGGGTTACTGTATGATAGTACTTGCTGGAAGTCTGGCACCAAAAGCACAATATCTGGGTGCACTGACTCCTTTACCAGATTCATATCTTTTTAATATAGGACCACATGGTCCACCCCTGCATTCTTCCACAATACTACAGAGGGGTTACTGTATGATGATACTTGCTGGCCTGGCAGTCTGGCACCAAAAGCACAATATCTGGGTGCACTGACGCCTTTACCAGATTCATATCTTTCTAATATAGGACCGCAAGGTCCACCCCTGCATTCTTCCACAATACTACAGAGGGGATACTGTATGATAGTATTTGCAGGCCTGGCACCAAAAGCACAATATTTGGGTGCACTGCCACTGACGCCTGTATCAGATTCATATCCTCAGAGGGGTTACGGTGTGACGGCACTGTTGCCGACGCTAAAGGCCCAATTCTAAAGCACCTATTGTTACTTTCATCCAAAGCCTGCATAAGTTTCACAATAATTTAGCCAAAAAATCAGTAAACTTTCTCTGCGTGTCCGAAAATGTCTTCTCTTTTCATACAGACTGCCGCCCCAAGCAATTGTTTATGGATAGATTAAAGGAAAAGCATTTACCGTCATTTGAAACGTCATTTTTTTGTTTTCAAGTGTTTCTATACATCCTAGAAATCCGCCACTTCGCGGGCAGGTTATGGGGACCTCCTAGGCACGATATTTGAAGGAATTTTTCGTTTTTATTTTTAACCCTTATTTCATGGAAAACTCACTGTCCCTTTAAAAACGTTTTTTTTTAAAACTTTTTGTCCTTGTTTCCTGTCCCCCAGGGCACTACCCGGACCCCCATACACCTTTTATGGCAAATATCTAGCATATATGCCCTCTTGGAGGGCACTCTAAAAACCGAATTTTCAGCCCCATTGACTTGTATTGAGTTCGGATTCGGATTCGAACATTTGGAATGTTCGGGTTCGGGTACGAACCCGAAATCGGACGTGTTCGGCTCATCCCTACTCCCTACTACCCTTCTTGTAAATTTTCCTATATTCCTAAACTATGGGACGCACTAAAAGAACCTACAAGGAGACTAAAAAGTCAAACAGTACTGCTGGTAAGAGCTCCACTTGAAATAATCAGTTGAGCAGTAAAGTATTTGTGCGGTAATTACTGTGCCTTGTTCAATTATTACTGCTCAGCTTCACATAGGGACACTTCTCTGGCAGTAATGGCCAAAACATTGATTGTTCCACTTATAGATATGGAGTGAGATATTCTAGATGCTATCTTCGCTAGATGAGGAAATGATATTCTCTAGATAGAATTTAATCCTTCCCTGGGGACCAAAGCATATCTCCCATGTTAGCCATTTAATGTTACTAAGAAGTAAACAACATTTACAAGTAGTAATATAGGTATACATGTATATAACAAGACTCTATTAATCTAATCATTATCAGCCAGCAGATTGTATGACTTTATTCACTGCTGATAATCACAGCACGGGCTGGAGATAAGTATGCTGTGACAGAAGCCTCCTTCACCTTTTAATGACCAGCAGCCTCTGTCTCCCTGGATAATGTTTGCTTCTGTGTCAAGATATGTAATTGTGAATGATAAGATTAGAGTGTGACCATTGTTCTTGTGTTTGATTGTGTTTACTCTGTGTCTGGAAGGAGTGTGTTTTTTACTGTTATTCGAGACACAAAACCAAACAAGAGAATAACTTTATTAAGTAACTGGTGAAAGGGAATATAAGGGAAGCCCTGGAATTAATAAATAATTAGATTTAGGCCAGATTAGACTTTGCCAAAAAGCATCTAAAAAAGCCACACCAGCTTTGGAAAAGCATTCTTTGGACAGAAGAAACTAAGTGTGGAGAAAGCTTGGAACAGCTCATGATCCAAAGCACACAAAGTTAGCCATAAAACATGGTGGAGGCAGTGTTATGGCATATGCAGGCTTCCAGTGGCACTGGGTCATTGGTGTTTATTGATGATGTGACAGAAGCAGCTGGGTGAATTCAGTAGTTTTTAGAGATATACTGTCAACCCGATTCAGCAAAGTTGATTGGACGGCGCTTCACAGTACAAATGGACAATGATCCAAAACACACTGCTAAAGCTACTCAGGAGTTTTTGAAGGAAAAGAAGTGGAATATTCTGCAATGGCCAAGTCAATCACCTGATCTCAACCCAATTAAGATGCATTTCACTTGCTGAAGGCAAAACTAAAGACAGAAAGACCCCCAAACAAAGAACAACTGAAAACAGCTGCAGTTAGAGCCTGGCAAAGTATCACAAAGGAGGAAACCAATCTTTGGTAATGTTCATGGGTTCCAGGCTTCAGGCAGTCATTGCCAGCAAAGGATTATCAACAAAATATTAAAAAGGAGCATTTTATTTATGATTATATAAATATAGCATACAGAGCCAAAATTATGAAAATTGTGCCTGTGTCCAAATATATATGGACCTACCTGTAGGTAGTATTTTTTTTATTTATAGTTTTGTTCTATTTTTGTCTCAATTAATGTGAGGGTTTTATATTTGGAGTAATGAATAAACATGGTGTAGAACACTCGCCAGCCTTTGAAACTTTGAAAGGTCATCAAAGTTGTAACGAAATTGTAATTTACCTAATGGGTTTATTGAATCTACATCTTTGCCTTCAGTCATGTTGTTAAGATGTAGTTTGGCCTGTCCCTCAGACACACATGACCATACACATCCTATTTCCTCTGGGACCCTGTGATTATGAAGTAAGCATATGATGTCAAAGTCAGTAAAAACTTTACAAGGTGCAACATAGTTAATAGAAAGATGCATTCATTACAGTAACATATTTGTTTATCTCTTAAATGAATGAAGCCAGTGTGTAGGTATGCAATATGAAGGAAATGTCATGGGTGGTTTTTCATAATTAAAATATGTGTAAATATATTCTTAATTAATTCCTACACTAGTGGTTTATTCATGGTGGATTATAATCTTCATAAACACCGTAATGCTTTAATTTGGATGTATGTCCACAGAAACAAGTTAATTACTTGATTATATATAATATTTTTTTTGGTGACTGCACATGGCTTTTTTCTTTGTGTTGTATGTTTATTTTTGTGAGCCCTTTTTTCTTTGTGTTACATGGCTTTGTGTCTGGCTATTCTATATACAGTATATATTGATATACTTTTTATTTTAAAAAACCTCAATATTATTCACAATTATTTACTAGATATGTTTTTATATTATACATATTTCTAAATACGGCAAATTCTCTATTTAGCGAATAGTCACTGTGTTTTGCTGAAATTGGAGTCACCGAAGCAGTTATTGGACTTCGATGAAAACCTCTGATTTGTGCCAATAACCCCTGAATTAGCCTCGTCAAATTCCACTGAACTGAAAAAAAAGGAAGTCTCCTAATTGGAATATAAATGAATAAAATGTGTCCAAATAATAAAAGTGTCCTTTAAAAAATAATAAAAAGGTCTGTTACAAAACAAAAAAAAATAAGAAAAACAAAACTGTCGTCTAAAAAATGCAAAAAGGTGATTTAAAAAATAAACAGGGTTTTTCCAAAAACTGGAGAGAATAAACAGTATTTAAAAAACAAACAAACAAACAAACATTTATTGCATTGAAACCTATAAGATTCGCCTGTTTAAAGCTGTCGAATTGGACACTGAAACGCAGGGCATTTTCTGGAATTTCAGTGCAATTTGGTGTTCTGTGAATAGAATACACAATAGTCTTCTATGGGGCAATTTCGGTGCCACCAAACAATGCTGAATTGCGGCAAATTACACTGTAATTGTTGTCAATTCACCTGTATTTGGTGAATGGCCAGCTTAATAAATAGACAAATTGGCCTGAATGGTGAAATTAGTGAATAACCTCTAAAAACTATGGTCCCTATTACATACTTCGTGCAATTTCGTTCGCACAGCTCAAATAGTTTTGCGCGCATCTTCCAGCGTTATCACGCGAAAATTAACGGTGGTATTACGATCCGAATGCATTTTCTCATCCGTCCAAAAATAATGTTCGTAAAAACGACGTGCAAAACGAAGAGTAATACGCGCGCAGTAACGTAGCGCACGTAAATCTGTGTGCGGACTGTTTTTTCCGCCGGATTCAGCCAATCAGAATTAAGAAACTTAATTGACATCAATTTACCTTAATTGACTCACTTAAGGTTTTACGCCTGTCAAAGTAAATCTGAGTATATATGCTGCAGCATTAAAAAAAATTTATTGTTTGGGTATGTGTACAATGTGTAACTATACTGTGCTGTATTTTTTTTTCGTGCTGGTGTATTTCCTTTCGGCCAGAACGTTCCAATTTGCCGTTACCACCAGCTTTCCAAAGACGTTAAAATTATGCGGGCAAATGTCGTTCGTAAAAAGATGCGCATCGATTGTAATACCATCCGCGTACCAGCGCACGAACGCATATGAGCTCACAATGTTAAGTATAGGATGCGCACAGTTCATCACACTCGTGCAAGTCCATCCACGTTAAATGATAACGCGCATCGTTTGCGCGAACGTTGTTAATACGACGTTCAGCGCAAAGGGTTTTGCCCCTCGCGCAAATACGCATTTGCGCACGCAAATCCAAATGTGCGAGGAATGTAATAGGGGCCTATCAGGGTTATTCAGAGAGAGGTGAAACTCTGGAGAACCTTTGGTGGAGAAGTGAAAATTCTAGGTCAAAATAGCCAAACCAGAAAAATTCGCCCATTTATCACACTTTCCAAATCGGCTGTTTTGACCTAGAATTTTCACTTCTCCAAAACTTCTCCAGAGTTTCTTTGAATAACCCTGAATGTTTTTTTTGTAAGCAAATTTAAGTAGTATGTCGTCTGCTTTGCTGTGGTTACTAAAGTTGCTCATTTGGTTACTGTACCAACTCTCACACCAGTCTAATGCTTCCCGTTACAATTCTGGCAAAGACCTGAAAATGATGTGACCAAGAACAGACAATAAGCAGTATTATAAACAAAATCACCTTGTGAACTCATTACATACAGGGTAATTCAAAGAGATTCGAAAAGTCACCGCACATTCGGTGACTTTTCGTTCTCTTCGATTCGGTTCCTTTTGCCGATCCCATTTCGGTGACCCTGCGGTGTATTCAGCAAGCACCACAGGGTCCCCGAATTGCAGGGAAAGGCTGCCGCAAACCTGACGAAACCTAACCGCAAAACTCGGGGAATGCACGCCGAAAACCTACAAAAACATCTGGATTAACCCACAGAAAACCACGGAAAAACCCGAGCAGGAGCCGATCACACGCAGCGAAGCCGCTGGAAAAGCCGACACCGCAGACGAGTGAAGTGAATAAATTAGGAAAACAGTTTGCTTGAATGTGTGAAAAGTGAAACGCTGTTTGCGTAGAAACTACGGAGCGAAAATCTCTGAAATTTACATATGCGGTCCAGGGAATGATAATAAAAAGGGCTGTTACAGAAAAAATAAGTAAACTTCAAAAAGAAATCTGTCTTTTTTTTAAAAAAAAAAAAATCCAGAAAAATGCTTGAAATATCCTAAAAAACCTATAAATAAAGAGACTCTTTACTGCAGAATTTTATAATGAACGGTTTATTAGATATTGAATTAAAACCGGAATATTTTTAACATTGAAGCCTATGGGATTCTCCTGAATAAACCTGCCGAATTAAACCCCGAACGACAGGGCATTTCGGGAACCTTTCACTGCTGGTTTGTGTTCTCTGAATAGCCGAAGCAGTGCTTTTTTATGGGGATTTCACTGCCCTCGAACACGCACCGAACAGGCACCGTATGTGCAGGCAATTTGCCAGGATTTGGGGAATTGCCTGCTCTCTGGATAGCCGAATGGCCAAGAAAGGAAACCGAATGCTGATTTTCAGCGTTCGGTTACCTTTCTCAAGCAATTCCGATCTCTTTGAATTACCCTGAAAGTGATAAAAGTTGAAAAAACATTTTTGTGAAGTTCAACTTTTTACTTTTTTCAGCTTTGCTTTTTCCACTAAATCTCTTTATCGATGTCATCTAACTATTTAGTGAATTATAAACGCATAAATTCTCCTGTCTATCAAATTTCTCATTCGGCTTGCGCCCTCTTTTGTTGCTTCCAACTGCAAAGAATAGTTTAATTACTACACATGCACCAGAAGAAAAAATAATTATTAGATAAGATTGCAATCGAAACGGCCAAAAGAAAATTAATATTTGTCTTGGCTGATTTTTGGATATTATCTGATTAGCCTTTTGTGGATTATTACAATTTGCAATATAGGCCCGGAGTAAAATGTGTTTGAATTTTTGATTTGTACGAACAGCAGGAAATATAACTAGATCAGATTATGAAACTATGAAGTTCTGATCTCAAAGTGGCAAATGTAAGTATATTTTTCCATTTCTAGTTCACATTATGTTTACATCTATTGAGAGCATTAACAGTGAAAGTTAAGTAGTTATGCTAGAAACTATTAACTAAAAGACAATGGGGTTATTCAGAGACCACCGAAATGTCGACGTCATTTCGGTGCTCTCTCGTTCCCCGTACTTACCTGCACTTCGGGGAATCAAAGTTCCCCACCCTGCGGTGAATTCAGCTTTCACCGCAGGGTCCCCGGAGTGCAGGGAAAACCCGTCGCAAACCCGCCGAACACCATATGAACACCTGCCGAAAACCCATTGAAAACCTGCCGGAACCGCTGCTAAAACACACTGAACATGCCGGAAAAAGCCGTTGAGCTGCTGATCACAGACAGGGTTATCCAAAGAGATTCGAATTGCTTGAGAAAGGTAACCGAACGCTGAAAATCAGTGTTCGGTTCCCTTTCCTGGCCATTCGGCTATCCAGAGAGCAGGCAATTCGCCAAATCCTGGCGAATTGCCTGAACATACGGTGCCTGTTCGGTCCCTGTTCGAGGGCAGTGAAAACCCCATGAAAAAGCACTGCTTCGTCTATTCAGAGAACACAAACCAGCAGTGAAAGGTTCCCCTAATGCCCTGCCATTCGGTGGTTTCATTCGGCAAATTTATTCAGGAGAATCCCATAGGCTTCAATGTTAAAAATATTCCCGTTTTAATTCAATATCTAATAAACCATTCATTATAAAATTCTGCAGCAAAAAGTCTCTTTATTTATAGATTTTTTAGGATACTTTAAGGTTTTTTACTGAATTTTTTTAAAAAAAATTAAAAGTCCGTTTTTTTTTTTGTTTTTTTTCAGTTTGCTTATTTTTTTTGTAACAGCCCTCTTTATTATCATTCCCTGGACCTCCTGTGAAAATTTCAGACATTTTCGCTCAGTAGTTTCTTTGCAAACAGCGTTTCTTTTTCCCAGATTCATACAAATGGTTTTTCTAATTTATTCACTGCCTCCTCTACGTCACAGCTGCTTCGGCTCTGTGTGATTCGGCTCCTTTTCGGCTCCTGTTCGGCTCCTGTTTGGCTTTTTTCGAAGGTTAATCCAGATGTTTTTGCTTGTTTTTCAGCGTGCATTCGGTTAGTTTTCGTCAGGTTTGCGGCAGCTTTTCCCTGCAATTCGGGGACCCTGTGGTGCTTGCTGAATACAAATGCAATCGGCAAAAGGAACTAGGGATGTGCGTTTCGGGTTTCGGAATTTCGGAATTTTCAACGAATTTCCCGATTCGGGTCTTTCGATTCGACCGAAATTCCGAAAATATTTAGACCCGAAAACAGCCGAATCGAAAAGGTTTCCGAGCCGAAACGAATTTTTTTCGGAATTTTCGAATGAACTTGAAATGTCATCGAAATCTATTGCTTTGAAACGAGAACAGACTTTCGAAAAAACGAAAAGTTCCGAAAAACGAAAAGTTCCGAAAAACGAAAAGTTCCGAATCCGAAAAGTTCCGAATCCGAAAAAGTTTTCGAGCCAAATCGAAAAATTTTCGGAATTTTCAAATGGACTTGAAAAAGTTGAAATGTGTCAAATCGAAATTTATTTTCCCTCTATAGTCTATTCATGATTTCAGTTCCATTCGGGATTTCGGTTCCAGTCTGGACATCGTAATCGTATTATTTAACTATTATATCTGTTATATCGCTGATTCTGTAAAGTTTGTATGTGTAAAATGTAAATGCGTTTATTTTTTTCACTGATCCGATAGGAATTGTCGTATTTGGGTCAGATCCGATTCGACCGCGGTCGCGCATGCGCGCGAACGCACGCGGAGATCGTAACTTTATTGAGCAAACTTTTATTGACAACTTTTTGAACAAAATATTGTTGTTATTATTATTCATCAAAATGGCCGCTGCAAGCAGTAGCACCTCATCATCGGCAGATTCGTCACCAGCAGCACCCACGAAGAAACGAGCCACAAACATGTCATTTGAGGAGATGTTGGAGCTTGTGCGCATTTTCGATTACAAGGATTATGATTGCAGTAAGGGCCCTTACCGCAGGAAGTGTAATGCGAGAAAGGATCGAATCCTACAGAAGGTACGCGCCACCATTTTGGAGAGGTTTGGAAAGGAACGCACGAAGGACCAGCTGAGAAAACGCTGGTCGGATTTGAAGGTTCGAGAGCAGAAGCAGCTGAGGCGCATCCGGCGCATCATAGCGAAACGTAAGTGTCAAGTTATATTGTAAAGCGCTGCGCAAACTGTTGGCGCTATATAAATCCTGTATAATAATAATGTGCTTGCATGTGCTAATGTGCACAGAAATACGTTGATTTATCTAGTCCTTTTTTCATGCAATGTGATTGTGTATAGCTTTGCGGTTTCACGACTCGTCATACATGCATTTTTGCCATAACTCTTCCTTTTTGTGATTTTACGTATTCGTGAAAATTGTGATATTTGATGTATGTAGGTGAAGTTACAATGCTGGATTTCTTTTGGCACTGTGTGTAGTCTGTAGTGTGCTGGGGGGGGGAGTTGTGATTGAGCGAAGCATACGAGATGACCCGCAGCTTGCCCAATAATGGCTCCCACCTGCGCATCAATAAAAATCTCTGCGTCTTTGCTAAGTGTTAGGATGGGACATGTAGTTCTTCTGAAGGTGCATAACAGAGCTGCGTTCAATGCAGCTGCTGCAGCAGTGTCACTGAATGCTTTAGATGCAAATTTCAAAACAAAATGGTGGATTTCTGTTGTTTCTGCAATATCCAGTTTTATTATTCGCAGAAACTGAAAGTGAAACTGAGGCTGAGGCCTTCTATAAAATAACTAAAAGCAGTCGCACAATGCGCTTTGTACGCACACACACACAAATAATAGTTTTTATTGAATAAACGTAATGTTTACTTCTGAAAAAAATATATAAATGAACGGTAATATATGTCTGTGTGCAATATATGTATGAGATGGGAGTAGGGGGGGGGGGGTCAAGCTGAGGCCTGTTCAATACCTCAGCCGCTGCAAGTGCTAAGTTAGCAACTTGCCATTGAACGCCGTTCAATCGCTCAGCATGCTAACCTAGCACTTGCAGCGACCCGAGGAGATGCTGAGTGTGACGTTTTAAAGATGGCCGCCGCCATGAAGCAGTAACAATGCCGTACAGCAAGATGGCCGCGCCTCCAAGCATGTAATAATTCCGTACAGCAATGTTAATTTTGCGGTTTCTGTTAACCAAAGCACAAAATATTTATTTATTATTTCCCCCTGCACATAGACATATATTACAGTTCAAATTATATATTGTTTCAGAAGTAAACATAACGTTTATTCATTAAAAAACGATCATTTTGTGGTGTGTGCGTACAAAACGGAATTGTGCTGACTGCTTCTCTTTATTACATTTTGTCCGAGTGATCCGAAAAAACAATCTGAATTTTTCATTAAGAAATCATCGGCCATTTTGGATTCAAAATTCGCATCCAAAGGGTTCAACGACACTGCTGCAGCAATTCAGCAGCTGCTGAGGTACTGAACAGGCCTCTGGTAGTGGGGTAGTGGAGGGGGTGTCGCAATACTTTCGGCAATATAGTGTATAGATATACCATTTTTTCCAGTCTGCATTATTTACGTGTTATTTTTTTGAATCTGGCAGAAGACAGGAAGAAGGCCGCCGAATCTGCCCCGGCGGGCACCAGTGCCCCGGAGGAGGAGGAGGAGGAGGAGCCACGGGCATCCACCAGCGCTGGTATATACTGTTTTATTTTGCAACGACTTTTGGTCAAAAACAGAAACATTTTTTGTTTACTGTATTTTAATTAAATTTTTTTATGTATAGCACAAGAGGAGCAGGAGGAGGAAGAGGAGGAGGAAGAGGAGGAGGAGGAGGAAGAGGAAGAGAGGGAGCCAGAGGCCGCCAGTCCAGGTTTGTTTTTTTTTACTGTTGTATTTTGCATCGACTTTTGTTCAAAAATAAATCAGTTTTGTTGTTTACTGTATTTTTTTATTTCTTTAATTTCTTACATATAGCCCTGGATATGCAGATGGTGGTCGTGGGGGATCAGTCGGAGGAGGAGGAGGAGCCTCAGGAAGCTGCCAGCACTGGTATATACTACTGTTATATTTTTTCAAGACTTTCAGTCAAAAATAGAAACCTGCTTTACTTACTGTATTTTCCTTCTTTCATTTATTGGATATATAGAAGGAGAAGCCAGACCTCGGGACTCGGAGGCAATTGGTCTGCAGCTTCGCCTGGCAGTCCGGACACTCGACAACGTCCAGGAACTGCTGCACGATGACGCGTCCTAGCATTAACCCCTAACTGCCACGAACTGTGGAGATAGGGAGTTCCAATGAACTCCCTATCTCCCGATCCGTGGCAGTTAGGGGTTAAATTTTGATATCGTTGGATCGGCCAGAGCATGGCCGTTCCAACGATACCAAACATGAAAGTAAAAAAAAATGTAAAAAAAAAAAAATAAACACTTTTTTTTTTTTTTTTTTGTTTTTAATGCAGCAATATTGTTCCATTTCAATTATAATGTGAACAATGATGCTGCATTAACGATTTTTGTATGCGGTGCGTTTGTTAAAAAATGGTGTCATTTTCCCCAAAAAAAAATGTAACGAGACCCCATCTCTAATTTTTTTAACAAGCGCACCCCATACAAAATATAACCGCAATTGCTCGCATGTTAAAATGTGGAAAAAAAACACTTTACACGCTGTAAATTATTGAAAATACATATTTTATTGCATTTTTTGTTATAATATACAAACATGACATAACGTATACATATAATAATGACATATTATGAATCTACCGAGTCTGACGGAAAGAACGATATATAATATGTCGATGTCATATACTAAAATAAGCCTTCAAACAGGTTTAAACATGATGCGCAAAACAGGTAAAAAATGACCTCAGCACAGGGGCGGGAAAAGCCTCAGCAGCGAAAGGGTTAAAGTCAGATCATTCGGGTCAGTTTACCGTTTTTTAAATAGTTTTGTTCTTTTTTTTTTTGTTCCTTGGCTTTCATACCATTTTTTTAATGTGATTAAATAAATAAAGTTGTGAAATGTATATTCATAAGAAAAAAAGGATCTTTATTTAATAAAAAAAAACACGATAGAATCGCCAGAATTATCGTATCGACCAGAATGAATTATCGGATCCGAAAAACAAACCAAAAATTTATTATAAAAATATATAAAGTATAAAAAAGTAAACCATAGTAGTTTACGCGTCAAAACGAATAGAGTTAGACAGCTTTGAAACGAGGAGAACAGACGTTCCGAAAAAAATGAAAAATTCCGAAATCACGAAAAGTTGATACAAAAAACCAGCAAACTGACCCGAAAATACGAAAAATGGTCGATATTCAAAAAAAAAATTTACACGATAAACGAGCCAAACCAAACCGAATCGAAAACAGAAATCGTTGAAACGAGCCGAATCAAAAATTTTAAACATCAGAACAAATCTAATCGAACCGAAAAAAAAATCAGTGCACAAGCCTATTAATATCTGACATCCCGATGTGAAACATCGGGACTTTTGCATTAGATTCGACCTTTTTTATTTTTTTTAACTTCTGGATAGTCGAAAATCGAAATCTATCCAAAAAGTCCCAATGTTTCACATCATTCTGAACTTTGTTTGGATAGAGTAAGTCCGTGGGCGTGCGGCCGTTAAATGTATATACCAGTGGCGTCGTAACATGGGGGCGGGGGTGCGGCCCGCACCAGGTGACACCCGCCTTTAGGGTGACACCGTCACCCTAAGGGCGGGTGTCTCACCCTCCGCCGCGTTTTTCACTCCCTGCGAGCGTCCGAAGCATGCAGCTTCGACGCTCGCCTGGAGGAAACACGTCACCAGCCAATCGCAGCTGGTCACGTGGCTCCCCCTGGCGAGCGCCCAAGCTCTGCGCCGCCGGACGCTCTGAGGGAGCGAAAAAGGCAGCGGAGGTGAGCTGGGGCCATTTTCATGAGGTGCTGGGGCATTCCATGTGCTGGGGCAAATCCATGAGGAGCTGGGGCATATCCATGAGGAGCTGGGGCATTCCATGTGCTGGGGCATATCCACAAGGAGCTGGGGCATTCCATGTGCTGGGGCATATCCACGAGGAGCTGGGGCATATCCACGAGGAGCTGGGGCAAATCCATGTGTGAACTGGGGCATATCCACGAGGAGCTGGGGCAAATCCATGTGTGAGCTGGGGCATATCCACGAGGAGCTGGGGCAAATCCATGTGTGAACTGGGGCATATCCACGAGGAGCTGGGGCAAATCCATGTGTGAGCTGGGGCATATCCACGAGGAGCTGGGGCATGTCCACGAGGAGCTGGGGCATGTCCACGAGGAGCTGGGGCATGTCCACGAGGAGCTGGGGCATGTCCACGAGGAGCTGGGGCAATATCCATGAGGAGCTGGGGCATGTCCACGAGGAGCTGGGGCAATATCCATGAGGAGCTGGGGCATATCCATGAGGATGTCGGATGTCGGCCAAGCTTCCGGTAACTCCCCCTGAGGACTGGCGTCATCGTGCATAGCACGATGACGCCAGTCCTGGAGTTAACCCCAAGCTGCCACCAATGGTGGAGATAGGGGGTTCCAAAATGAACTCCCGATCCATGGCAGCTAGGGGTTAAAGTTTGGTATTGTTGGATCAGCCAGAGCATGGCTGTTCCAACGATACCAAACACGACGAATGTGAAAAACGTTTGTAAAAAAAATTAAAAAAATATTTAAAAAACATTTATAAAAAAATAATAAACAATTTTTTTTTCTTTTTTTGGTTGTTAATGCAGCAATATTGTTCCCATTTCAATTATAATGTGAACAATGATGCTGCACTAACGATTTTTGTATGCGGTGCGTTTGTTAAAAATCGCGTAATTTTCCCCAAAAGAAAATGTAACGAGACCCCATCTCTAATTTTTTTAACAAGCGCACCCCATACAAATTATAACCGCAATTGCTCGCATTGTTAAAATGTGGAAAAAACACTTTACACGTTGTAAATTATTGAAAATTCATATTTTATTGCATTTTTTGTTATAATATACAGACAGGTCATGACGTATACATATAATAATGACATATTATGAATCTGCCGAGTCTGACGGAAAGAACGATATATATATTTTTTTTTTTTTTTTTTTTTTTTAAAAGTTTTTTATTTAGTACGAAAGGTTACAAACCAACCAGCATAAATGGCCTCGCAGGGCCATAAAGCAGACTCAAATAGCGACTTAGAAAATAAAGGGGGGTGGGGGTTTCTCAAGAAAGAGAAAAAAAAAACAAAAAAAAAAACAGTGAGATGCACAAAATCAAGGTGGGGGGGATCTGGTTGCCAAAGAAAATCAATAGGTCTCATCGGGGGGGAGGGGAGTAACAAAATAAATAATATCACCTAACGGTTCAGTTAAATCAGAAAAACAAAGGGGAGGGTCAAAATCATCCCCGGTTGGGGGGTCTCATCAGAAACAAAAAAGCGAAAGTCAGCAGAAAGGATGTCTCGAAGATCAGCTTAAAAGATTACTGAGCGCACGTCGGAGGGAGAAAAACAAAATGTCTCAGGCGCAGTGCAAAAGGGGACAGTGAGAACCTGGGGCAAGGGACAGTCCAGAGTCCAGATAGGAACAGCCGGAGAGTCCAAATCCCTTCAGCCCGTATCTCGCCATATAGCAGCTACAAGCGCCCCGCCGGCCTTAGACCGACCGCAGTGGGCATCCATCATGACCCGTCGGCCGAGCACATAGCCGACAGCCACAGTCCCGGTCCAGAGGTCACAGCCACCTCTGTAGATCTCCAGAGGGGTGACAGTTCCGCCAGTCCGACGATCGCAGACATCCGTCAGAGGCCACGGGGCGCCGAAAACAGCTCCAGCACTATGGGTTAAAGCGGCCTCCAGGGGTCGAGACTCCAGGATCCTCGCCTCATCCAAGTCGCCAAGCGTCTCACCTCTCCCGTCAGCGGTAGCATCCACACAGACGTCAGCAGTGCCCACATCAGCGACCACGGGCTCGCGGGTCACAGCCAGGCCCAGCGAAAAGACAGCGCCAGGTACACCTGTCTCCAGGGTTCTCTCATCCACATCTCGTGGTTCTCCCTCCCCCGTTGCAGAAAGGTCATCCATGCGGCCAGCAGGGGAAGCATCACCCGACTCTGCTCCAGCTAGGGTCTCCGTCCACCAGTCAACCCCCAGCGCCTCCATCAGCCGGCGCCAGGCACCACGTGTGAGCGGGGTGTCATCGTCTCCAGGCATCTGCTCCAGACATGCCTCGAGACCGTCCAGAACGGCCCCCAGGTCTCTGGGGGAGGGTGGGCAAGTCAGCTGCCACCAGTCTTTGCCCCCCACCTCCTTCCCCGCAATAGGGACTTCCGCAGCAGCCGAGAGATGGGGGCCCTCCATCTCCCCAGCACACAGCATCCGATCACCCAAGTAAGGAAGCCTGAGGAGTCGCTCGGAAACTAGGCCTCAAAATGGCCGACACAGGAAACGCCAGGTAGGAAACGGAGGCCTTTTTCCTCTGCTTGGCACCAGAGGGGGGGCCAAAACGAGCTCTGGCGCTTGCCACCCGATGGCCAGCCTCCCAGGGGTACTCAGAAGCGGAAATCTATGGGAAAATCCGGTCAGAAATCCCCGTTCTCTGCAGGATCTAGCGGAGCTTACTCAAAGCAGGACTGCTCCCTCGCTCGCCAGCCACGGCCAGCCACGCCCCAACGATATATAATATGTCTGGGTCATATATTAAAATAAGCCTTCAAAACGCGTTTAAACATGATGAGCGAAACCGCTAAAAATGAGCTCAGCACAGAGGCGGGAAAAGCCTCAGCAGCGAAAGGGTTAATTAAAAAAACACGATAGAATCGCCAGAATTATCGTATCGACATAATGAATTATTGATCCGAAAAACAAACCAAAAATGTATTATAAAAATAATATAAAGTAGTATTAAAAAAAGTAAACCATAGTAGTTTTCATCAAAACGATAGAGTTAGACAGCTTTGAAACGAGAACAGACGTTCCGAAAAACGAAAAATTGGCGATATGCCGAAACATGTACAATTCCGAAAAAACGAAAAGTTCAGAAATACGAAAAGTTCCGAAAAACGAAAAATTGGCGATATGCCGAAACATGTACAATTCCGAAAAAACGAAAAGTTCAGAAATACGAAAAGTTCCGAAAAACGAAAAATTGGCGATATGCCGAAAGCCATGTACAATTCCGAAAAACGAAAATTTTCCGAAATAACGAAAAGTCGATACAGAAACCTAGTGAGGTTACCCGAAAATACGAAAAATGGTCGAAATTCCGAAAAATAAATGTACCCGAAAACCGAATCGAACCGAACCGAATCGAAACAGAAAGCAGTCGAAACGAGCCGAATCGAAAAGTTTGAAAAATCGAAAAATCGAATCGAATCGAATCGAAAAAAAAATCGGTGCACATCCCTAAAAGGAACCGAATTGAAGAGAACGAAAAGTCACCGAACGTGCGGTGACTTTTCGAATCTCTTTGGATAACCCTGAGAGTAGAACAGCTGCTGGAAAAAGCCAGCAAGCTGACGAACGGGGTAAAAAAAACCAAAACAATACGTTTGAAAGTGTCAAAAGAGAAACGTTGTTTGCAAACAAACTACTAAACGAAAATGCCTGGAATTTACAAATAAGATCCTATGAAAGTTAATAAAAAGGTCTGTTACAGAAAAGAGCAAATCGCTTTTAAACAAAAAGCGGAAAAAATATTTTTAATATTGAAGCCTGTGGGGTTCACTTGAATAAACCTGATGAATGAAACAACCGAACACCAAGGCACTTTGGCATCTTTTCACTGCTGTTCGGTGGTTTCTGAATAGATTAACCATTGCTTCTCTGTGGGGGATTTCACTGCCTTAGAACAGGAACCGTACTTGCTGGCAGTTCGCGAACTACCTGCTCTCTGAATAGCTGAATGGCCCTGAAATGTCACCGTCAACAGGGAAATTCCCTGTTCGGTGACATTTCAGGGCCAGATCGTCTCTCAGAATAGCCCCTAGAACATCTGAAATGCTTGTAATGCTTATTGCTTAAGTATATATGTGTTTCAGAATGCTTTTCATGGGTGGTTAGAAGATTCACTGGTAGAATAAGGATTAATATTTGTAAATTGAGAAGATGCTTGAAAATGCAGTGAAATGATTATTAACACTTGACTACCAAGATTGAGTATAGTCGATCTTCAAAGCATCTGCTAGTGCCCCGATATCGAGTATACTCAATTTGTTCTAATTCTGGAACAAAACAATGGAATTTTGTTTATTGCAAACAAAGTTCAATTCCAAACGGGATCCGGAATGCGCCCCCGAAATATTTAGTACCACAGGCATGATAACCGAGGTGCGAAAACAGTTTGAAGAGCTGATACTCTATATCTAAATCTTGAATCCCCAGCAGATTCAGCATGGACCCCTAGGTGCAGTAGCACCTTTTTTCCCAGCAGATGACACTGGCTCACTATGAAATATAGCTTCTACAGCAAAAATTACATTGCGAATATCCACAATGATTTTTTACTGTATACATAATAATAGGGGATTTTCAGAAAACCCCCAAAAACCACTGGTTCCTGACAGTTGCTTTATGGAAAAACACATGGCAGTGAAGGGATTAAAGGACTTATTAAGGATATTAATAGGTTAGCAAATAGGTATACTGCAAAGAGCACAAAGTAAGAGGAGTTTGTGCCTCCACAGCATATAAATGAAACCAGTGAAATGCAGGTCTGAATAAGAATAAGTGATGGAAAGGTAATAATGGGAAGGGAAAAAAAGACATAAAATGGGGAAAAGGGATGTAAGAGCAGAAAGAAAGAAAATGTGATTCATTATATTGTGAACAATAGTCAAGTAGTCAAGGAATACAGAATCAGTGGCGGAAGTACCAGGGTCGCAGCGGTCGCAGTTGCGACCGGGCCCTGGCATTCCGCCACTGGAGGGGGGCCCAGCGCCGCCGCCAGATTCCGTCAAAAAGCGCCGGGATCTGGGAGCAGCGCCGCCGGCTGTTCCCCTCCCTGCGAGCGGCCCGCTGGCTTGCAGCTTGGCCGCTCGCGTGGGATGGGAACTAGCTGACCAGCGCACGAGATCTCACGAGAACTCGGCTGCGCTGGTCAGGTGGATTCCGGTGAGCGGCCAGGCTGCATGCTTTCAGCGGCCGCTCACCACGGAGAGAGGAGCCTGAGCCTGAGGTGAGCTGGGGGGCCCTATATACCCATAAGAGCTGGGCGCAAATCTATCCATTAGCTGGGGCAATATAGCCATGAGCTGGGGCAGTATCCATGTGCTGGGGCAGTATATCCATGTGCTGGGGCAGTATATCCATGAGCTGGGGCAATATATCCATGAGCTGGGGCAATATATCCATGAGCTGGGGCAGTATATCCATGAGCTGGGGCAGTATATCCATGAGCTGGGGCAGTATATCCATGAGCTGGGGCAGTATCCATGTGCTGGGGCAGTATATCCATGAGCTGGGGCAGTATATCCATGAGCTGGGGCAGTATATCCATGAGCTGGGGCAATATATCCATGAGCTGGGGCAGTATATCCATGAGCTGGGGCAGTATATCCATGAGCTGGGGCAGTATCCATGTGCTGGGGCAGTATATCCATGAGCTGGGGCAGTATATCCATGAGCTGGGGCAGTATCCATGAGCTGGGGCAGTATATCCATGCGCTGGGGCAGTATATCCATGAGCTGGGGCAGAATATTCATGAGCTGGGGGCAAATATATCCATGAGCTGGGGCAGTATATCCATGAGCTGGGGCAAATATATCCATGAGCTGGGGCAATATATCCATGAGCTGGGGGCAATATATCCATGAACTGGGGGCAAATATATCCATGAGCTGGGGGTAAATATATCCATGAGCTGGGGCAATATATCCATGAGCTGCAGGGATCAAGTCCTAAAAAAAGAAGTGTGGGAACTCACCAGGATTTCTGTCTCCCAATAAGCAATTATCACGTCGCATGTAACACAAACACACACTCAGCTCTGATAAATTTATGTATGTATGTCAATAAGAAAGAAGATTGTACAACAAATGCTTATGCCAGCTATTGAATACGGAGATGTAGTGTATGCAGCCGCCCCGCAAACACACCTCCAGAAACTTACTACATTGTATAACTCATTCTGGCGCTTTGTGCTACAATGTAACTACATGACCCACCATTGTGACATGTTAAAAGAGCTAAACTGGCCGTCGCTGGAATCTAGACACATCTTTCACCTTTCAAACCTGCAGGCACGGATTGAGATCTCTATGGGCCTGGAGCTGAATATTTTGGGTGGGCTTTTTTTTGTAATTTAGTGAAATTAAAACATATTTCTGGTTATTTAATAGTGCAGATACGGCTATGTCTAACCAGGCAGATACTGTGTGATTAATGTTTCATTCAGATTTCAATCATTTAAAAGAGTGTAAATTTTTTTTCCCCATTTTATCATCCAAACCTTTGTGGTTATATATTCTATAGGGCATTCTTGTTAAAAAATAATGTGAAATGGGAACCTGTTACTGCATTTTTTGGAGAAAATATAAAATTTTAACCAAAAAATTAAAACAAAAATAAAATATTTCCCTTGTGTTTTGAAAGGTTTATTTTACGAATAATATGACTTTGTATAAAACACTGACCTTGCTGTAATGTCAGTGGTGTTGCTCATTTTATACGTGACAAATGAACAATGCCATCGCTTTGGAACTAAAAAAAAAATAATAAAAAAAAAGATTTTCTTTTAGATTTTACTTGGTCATGTTTGGGATTAATGCGAAGGCCAGACTCTGCCCTGTCCAGTGACACCTCACTTGACCTTGTGAGGTGTAAAGATTAGTGACGCAGGGGTCCAAAGTTCCCCGCAGTGCTCTTCGCTGCAGTGCGGCAGTTTAGGTTTTTGATATAACAATTCGTAACAATGGATAGTACCATCACCTCTACACTTGTTGGTGACACGAGAAATGCGATGGTTAGTTAGTGCAGCATCATTGTTTACTTTGTAATTGAAAAGTGAAAAATATTACTGTTGGAAAGAAAAAGAATAAAGTAAATATTTATTATTTTATTTTTGTTTACTTGAAACCTGGTCATATTTGTATAATTTGAAAGAGCATACTCTGGCCTTTCCAGTGATACCTCACTTGACCCTGTAGCTTCTACGGAGTTGGAGATACAGGTGTCCAAATACAGACATAGTTATCCTTTCTCTGGGCCTATTCTGAGGCATTGGCCTGGAGCTGCTGCTCCATCTGCCCCTATGGTAATCCGGCCCTGCAAACCTGGTGTTTAAGAGCTTTTCTGGGAAGCTGCCACCATACCTGAATAGACTGCTTCCCTCAGCAGTTCCTTCATCCTATAACCTCAGATCCAGGACCTGCACCTTACTTGCAATACCACAATACAAAAAGAAAGTGGCTCAATCCTCATTTTCCTACAGAGCACCGCAAATATGGAATAACCTCCCAGACACCATCAAATCTTCCCCCAGTCTAAAGTCCCTTAAGAGATCTCTATTAATATACCTCAATACAGAATGCACCTGTAAACATGTAACATAGTGGCATATTTATTTTCTGGGTTAATCTGTATATTTGTGTTTTGTTTTTAATATCTTGCATTTTATTACTTTGAATTGTTACAGTAGGTACAGAAATACAATGTTCTTGAACCCAGTACTTACTTGAAAATGAAAGAAATCTCAATGTATCCTTCCTGGTAAAATCCTTTATAAATAAATATGTGAAATATAGCAAAAATATATGATAAATCCTATATTTATTGTGACTTAATAGAGAAATATGTGATTGAACACCTGACTACAAGCTTTATAGAGTATGGGACCAAAGGGAACTCCGTTCCCTCTGCAAAATTAGTGCAGGAACTCCGTTCCCACGCGTTCCCCCTCGACTTGACCCCTGAGCTGGGGCATTATATCCATGAGCTGGGGCATTATATCCATGAGCTGGGGGCAATATATCCATGAGCTGGGGGCAATATATACAGGAGCTGGGGCAAAAATATCCATGTGTGAGCTGGGGCAATATATCCATGTGTGGCCTGGGGGCAATATATGTACATGTGAGCTGGGGGCAATATATATGTCCATGTGAGCTGGGGCAATATATATATCCATGTGAGCTGGGGGCAATATACAGTATATATCCGTGTCAGCTGGGGCAATACTATCTTTTTTATATTGCAGGAAAAAAAAAGTAAAAATATAGATTTATTTTGGGGGGGGGGGGTTGGGGGGGCCCTTCATGGATTCTTGCACCGGGGCCCTCAGGTTTCTAGTTACGCCACTGTACAGAATAGATACAATTTGTGGTCCTGATATACTGTATATATGTGCTTGTTTTGTAAATTTTATCAAGTCATTTTATCACTAAAGGGTGAACTCAGGAGAATGACTGGAGAAGTAAAAATTCTAGGTCAAAATAGCTAAACCAGAAAAATTCTCCCATTTATCTCACTTTCCAAATCGACTGTTTGGTCTAGATTGTTCATTCTCCTGCCAATTCTCCAGACTTCATGAAATGAATAAGAAGATGGTGATGTATGGTGAAGAACAGCTCATATCTAGCAGCATGAATACTGAAGGCAAGCTTTAGCAAGAGAGAAGACCAAGCATTACAACCACAATGGGAGCGAAATTGCGAAGCAGTAGTGAAATCTAATATAATATTTTTTATGAGGAAACGCAGCCAACCCTCATTTACGTTAGTCTTACCAAGACACTCTCACCATCGCAACAGATTACAAACTTTGAATTCCCTTAGGAATTGCTTTAGCTATTTTAGATAAGGCATCATTTATTTTTCTATCATTTATTTTCTTTTGCATCCCTTGAGCTACATTACACTCTAGGTGCTAACGTTAGCGCTCACCTGAGTGAGCGTTAACATTAGCCCTGGTAGCCACCGCAAATTACAGTCCCAATGCTAATGATTTAAGAAACCCGTTTGCGTTTGGTATCTTGCACTTTTCAGCGCGAGGTTACTGTACTTTTGTGCTCACTATACTTAGCATGGGGAGTGCAAAGATTTAATCAGCGTTCGGATTACAAAGTCCTAAAGCTAATTAATGTTCGGCTGCGGTTAATAAAATGTTAACCACAGCCTGGACCTGGTGCTAATGGATTCCGCTGGTGCAGAATCCGTTAGCACCAGCCAAACCCCCCCCCCCCTAAAAATCCAGATACTCACCTCCTATCCCGCAGCGAGGACCGCGGCTCCGTCCGCCTCCTCCTTCCAGCGGGAGCAGGGAGAGACTGGGGAAAAAAGTCCCCCAGTCTCTCCCTGCGGATCACCATGCCGGCCTTTTATCAAGACAAAATATGTGCATAAACCAGTGAGCCATGTCACCAAGCTCCAAACAACACCCCCCTCTCCTGGTGTGAAAAAAACACAATAAGTATATATATATGCAAATGAGCACGGTGACAAGAAGGCAATAAAACAATACTGCCCTTATTTAAGATGCTGAAATGGTGGAGTCACAGTAAATCTTCTGTACTGGAAATTAGAAGATATAACACTGGCATAGCGTAAAACCATAAAACTATTTAAAGTAGTAATCACGAATAAAATGTCCCACTCACAAAATAAGTGGCACACCATAGGATAAAAAGTGTGCAAACTCGCATATTAAAGACATGGGCATTCAGGAACAGGTACCATCCACTGTATGTTGGAATCCAGAAAAGATCGTCTCAACTTGGGAGTCTCCTCCTTCCGGCAGGAGCAGGGAGAGACTGGGGAAAAAAGTCCCCCAGTCTCTCCCTGCGGATCACTATGCCGACCTGCCGGATCTCGCGAGGTGAGATCCGGCAGGTCATGTGACCGGCACAGGAGAAACTCAATGGAGTCCTATGGACCCCATCAAGTGGGTGCTCGCGGCAGCGCTTAGCGCCCGGTAACAATGCAGGCAGCTTTGTTAAGCGCCTGCATTGTAATCTCGTACTAAAACAGCGGCGCTAGGGAGAAAACTGCGTGCGCAATTTTTCCCCCTAGCGGCCCCGTTTTAGTGGGAGGAATGTAATTTAGCCCCTTGAGTTCTTTTGTTCTTTGGTCAGTTACACTTTACAATTCTTCAAGACATCCCTTGATAGAAAATAAGGCTACATTGTTTATACTTTTGGTTATTTAACGTTTTCGTCATACTTTTTCTATACATACTTTTTTCTTTTCTGCACCACAGAAATATCTTTCACTTTTATTGTACACTTAATCTAACTCCTGCTTTTTAGCTGTGCAGTTACCCCCCTCACGTTTGAAAGATTTAACAAAAGAGTATAAAATGATGATAGAAGTACAACACACAGATATATCATATGATTGAAACACAGCGCTGTCTGTTCAGCACATTTACCCTTTTTACAGCATATGCAGTATTAATATTCTGTCTGCATTTTTGACATGCTTACAGATCTCTCTGCCTTTACAGAAGGCGTTTGCTGTCTACATGTTCCCTAATGACTGTTTTTTCAAATTTTTTACATGTCTGTAGGAAATGATACACACTAGAAGGAGAATCACTCGCTTGTGAGATAAAATGCCAGTAATTCTATAGTGATTATGATCCGATATCTGTTAACATTTCTAAGACAAAGGAAAAATAAGCGACAAAGGGTCTGCTAAGGGTGACTTTACTATAATTATATGTGATGTGTTGCTGCACAGTGCAATTTTTTCTCTAATATTTAATGTACCAATTAGGGATACACCAATACCGATACATGTATCGGTATCAGTGCTGATATCGGGCATTTGCACAAGTATGTTAAGGTATTCTGCCAGCCGTCCCAGTGACTGTGTCTGAGGTTTGGGATATATATATATATATATATATGTGTGTGCGTGTATACATTTATCTGAGGTCTGATGCAGGAATATATGTATCTGAGGACTGGTGCAGGTACACAGGTATCTGAGGTCTGGTGCGTGTATACATGTATCTGTGGTTTGGTGTGCGTATACATGTGTATTAGGTCTGGCGTGGGTTTACATGTCTGGTATGGGTATATATGTATCTGAGGACTGGTGTGTGTGTGTGTGAGTGAGTAGATATATATACAGTCATGGCCGAAATTGTTGGCACCCCAGAAATGTTTCCAGAAAATCAAGTATTTCTCACAGAAAAGTATTACAGTAACACATGTTTTGCTATACACATGTTTATTCCCTTTGTGTGTATTGGAACAAAACAAAAAAAATGGAGGAAAAAAAGCAAATAGGACATAATGTCACACAAAACTCCAAAATGGGCTGGACAAAATTCTTGTTACCCTTTCAAAATTGTGGATAAATAAAATTGTTTCAAGCATGTGATGCTCCTGTAAACTCACCTGGGGCAAGTAACAGGTGTGGGCAATATAAAAATCACACCTGAAAGCAGATAAAAAGGAGAGAAGTTCACTTAGTCTTTGCATTGTGTGTCTGTGTGCCACACTAAGCATGGATAACAGAAAGAGGAGAAGAGAACTGTCTGAGGACTTGAGAACCAAAATTGTAGAAAAATATCAACAATCCCAAGGTTACAAGTCCATCTCCAGAGATCTAGATTTGCTTTTATCCACAGTGCGCAACATTATCAAGAAGTTTGCAACCCATGGCACTGTAGCTAATCTCTCTGGACGTGGACGGAAGAGAAAAAAACGATGAAAGGTTGCAACGCAGGATAGTCCGGATGGTGGATAAGCAGCCCCAAACAAGTTCCAAAGAAATTCAAGCTGTCCTGCAGGCTCAGGGAGCATCAGTGTCAGCGCAAACTATCCGTCGACATTTAAATGAAATGAAACGCTATGGCAGGAGACCCAGGAGGACCCCACTGCTGACACAGACATAAAAAAGCAAGACTACAGTTTGCCAAAATGTTCTTGAGTAAGCCAAAACCCTTCTGGGAAAACGTCTTGTGGACAGATGAGACCAAGATAGAGATTTTTGGTAAAGCACATCATTTTACTGTTTACCAAAAACAGAATGAGGCCTACAAAGAAAAGAACACAGTACCTACAGTGAAATATGCTGGAGGTTCAATTATGTTTTGGGGTTGTTTTGCTGCCTCTGGCACTGGGTGCCTTGAATGTGTGCAAGGCATCATGAAATCTGAGGATTACCAAAGGATTTTGGGTCGCACTGTAGAGCCCAGTTTCAGAAAGCTGGGTTTGCGTCCGAGATCTTGGGTCTTCCAGCAGGACAATGACCCCAAACATATGTCAAAACGCACCCAGAAATGGATGGCAACAAAGCGCTGGAGAGTTCTGAAGTGGCCAGCAATGAGTCCAGACCTAAATCCCATTGAACATCTGTGGAGAGATCTTAAAATTGCTGTTGGGAAAAGGCGCCCTTCCAATAAGAGAGACCTGGAGCAGTTTGCAAAGGAAGAGTGGTCCAAAATTCCGGGTGAGAGGTGTAAGAAGCTTATTGATGGTTATAGGAAGCAACTGATTTCAGTGATTTTTTTCCAAAGGGTGTGCAACCACATATTAAGTTAAGGGTGCCAAGAATTTTGTCCAGCCCATTTTTGGAGTTTTGTGTGACATTATGACCAATTTGCTTTTTTTCCTCCCTTTTTTTGTTTTGTTCCAATACACACAAAGGGAATAGACATGTGTATAGCAAAACATGTGTTAATGCAATACTTTTCTGTGAGATATACTTGATTTTCTGGAAAAATGTCTGGGGTGCCAACAATTTCGGCCATGACTGTATATATGTATCTGAGGTCTAATGTCTGTGTGTGTCGTCAGGGTGTCTGCAGACCTGTGCAGTGGGTAAATGGCAATACATTTCTATATTTCCATAAATTGGACAGGCTTTCTTCAAAATCCTAAATTATTTAATGGAAAGCGATCACATGACATTAAATAAAAGTGAGGACCTTAAAAATGTATCAGTACTCGGTCTTAAAAAAATAGTATCAGTGCAACCCTAGTACAAATTATACACACGCATTTTATATGGAGAAAATGTCAAAGATGGCTTCTAGTTTAAAAAGTAAACATGTGCTTAAGAACATAAACTGTAAGCAATCACTATACTACAATAGACAATTATGATGCAACTAACATATATCAAAATGCACTTGTTGTTTCAGTTCTTAAGTTAACTCTGGAAAGAGTTTTAAGTGCAGGAGCCCAACACAATGAAGTAAACACAATGTGGTAATATTTTGGAGCAATGTAAAGGGATTAATTTACAACGAACAAAATTCATTTGCAAATGGATTCCAGAATGTGCCCTCAATGTTTCAATACCTTCGACAGGTCAGTCTTTATTCGTGGCTACCAACTGGTCAGGATCTCTCTAGTGGTTATTCACTAAGCAGGGCTCAAAATTTCAAGTCCCAAGCTACTAACCAGGCCATAAGAGTTACTCGCCACCAGTTACTCTGCCCCTAAACACACCCCCTTAAATTATTTTATGAAATTACACTGTTAAAGGTTTTCTGTAGAATAAAGTTACAAAAATAACATTAATAAACAAACATCAGACCCCAGAAACATGTAAACCCAGTCATCAGACCCCAGTGTGAGCAGAGCGAGGAAGCAGGGAAGCTCGTCTCCACCCCCTGCCAGTGACAGAGATGAGCTGGGTTAGGTAAGACATCTGATCCCTGTCATAATTTATTGTGCGGCCTGCGTCTGCATTTCCACTCACCCTCACTTAATTTCCACTCGCCAAATGCGAGTAAGCGAGTGGAAATTTTGAGCCTTGAACTAAACATTGTTTCATCAAAATAACAGTGAATTTATATTGTCAAACTACAGTGGATCGATTACAGTAACAAAACTTTGAATTAACTATATAGGGACGCTTCACCAGAATTTGCCATTGTTTTCGCTATTGTTTTCACCATGGTTTATGCTGAAGATGTTTCATTTTGTTGTCAATGTTGTTCCCACCATTGTTTCAACCAAAGTTGCCCAGTGCTGTTTTTATCCATTTCAGTAGATATTCAATGAACAACTCTATTATAAACTTTCTGCACTATATTCACCAGTGACGTGCGGTGAGGTCAGTGGCTGGTGAGGCACTGGCTTGTATCAGAGCTAGATATACACAGGATATTGCCCCAGCTCTCATGGATATTGCCCCAGCTCCTCTCATGGATTTTGCCCCAGCTCCTTTCATGGATATTGCCCCAGCTCCTTTCATGGATATACTGTCCCAGCTCTTCTCATGGATATTGCCCCAGCTCCTTTCATGGATATACTGCCCCAGCTCCTCTCATTGATATTGCCCCAGCTCATGGATATGCCCCAGCTCATGGATGTGCCCCAGCTCATGGATGTGCCCCAGCTCATGGATTTGCCCCAGCACATGGATTTGCCCCAGCTCATGGATGTGCCCCAGCTCATGGATGTGCCCCAGCTCATGGATTTGCCCCAGCACATGGATTTGCCCCAGCTCATGGATGTGCCCCAGCTCATGGATTTGCCCCAGCTCATGGATGTGCCCCAGCACATGGATTTGCCCCAGCTCATGGATGTGCCCCAGCTCATGGATGTGCCCCAGCTCATGGATTTGCCCCAGCTCATGGATTTGCCCCAGCACATGGATTTGCCCCAGCTCATGGATGTGCCCCAGCTCATGGATGTGCCCCAGCTCATGGATTTGCCCTAGCACATGGATTTGCCCCAGCTCATGGATGTGCCCCAGCTCATGGATGTGCCCGAGCACATGAATTTGCCCCAGCACATGGATTTGCCCCAGCACATGGATTTGCCCCAGCTCATGGATGTGCCCCAGCTCATTTATGTGCCCCAGCTCATGGATGTTCCCCAGCTCATGGATTTGCCCCAGCATATGGATTTGCCCCAGCTCATGGATGTGCCCCAGCTCATGGATGTGCCCCAGCTCATGGATGTGCCCCAGCACATGGATTTGCCCCAGCTCATGGATGTGCCCCAGCTCATGGATGTGCTCCAGCTCATGGATTTGCCCCAGCACATGGATTTGCCCCAGCTCATGGATGTGCCCCAGCTCATGGATGTGCCCCAGCACATGGATTTGCCCCAGCACATGGATTTGCCCCAGCTCATGGATGTGCCCCAGCTCATGGATGTGCCCCAGCTCATGGATTTGCCCCAGCACATGGATTTGCCCCAGCTCATGGATGTGCCCCAGCTCATGGATTTGCCCCAACTCATGGATGTGCCCCAGCACATGGATTTGCCCCAGCTCATGGATGTGCCCCAGCTCATGGATGTGCCCCAGCTCATGGATTTGCCCCAGCACATGGATTTGCCCCAGCTCATGGATGTGCCCCAGCTCATGGATTTGCCCCAGCTCATGGATTTGCCCCAGCACATGGATTTGCCCCAGCTCATGGATGTGCCCCAGCTCATGGATGTGCCCCAGCACATGGATTTGCCCCAGCTCATGGATGTGCCCCAGCTCATGGATTTACCCCAGCTCATGGATGTGCCCCAGCACATGGATTTGCCCCAGCACATGGATTTGCCCCAGCTCATGGATGTGCCCCAGCTCATGGATTTGCCCCAGCAGAGTCACAGGGTTCCTGCAGGGGAGGGCTCCTTACTTACCTGAGACAGCTCCTCACTGGCTGTGCTGTCCAAGAGAGAAGAGGTCGGCTGCTTCCTGTCCCACGTGTCTCTGTGGTGCTGGCACGAGGTCAGGTGATGTAGGAGGAGCTGCTGGAGCTTGAGAGTGTGTGACTGTGACAATCCCCCCCTCCCTCTGTGCTGAGCGCTTGTGTGCTGTGTTTATCACACACACATGCGCTCAGCACTTTCTGGAGGGGGTTTGTCACAGTCACACTGCTGTGATCTACCTGCCCGCCCCCCACGATTGACGAGGACAGTCACATGACTGTCTTGCGTCAATCAAACCATGGGAGCACTGCCTCCCATGGTGTTTTTTTTTTTAAAAAAAAAAAACTTGCTTGAGACAATGGAGCTTTCCCATTGGCTCAAGCTTCATTTGCTGTCATTGCCTGGAGGCAATGACGAGCTTGCCTGCTACCAGCCTGAGCTCTGCATTTAGCGTAGCGTTGGGCTGCGTAAATTGCGTAGCCTAGGCTGGCTCAGTGCTGCCCCTGCTGTCTGTGTAGTGTATTACACACACACACACAGCAGCCGGCAAACTGAGAAAGTGAAAGCTGCAGGAGAAAAAAAAAGCGGACAGAGAAGAAACAAAGTACAACGAGGGAGCGAGGAGAGGTGAGTATGAGTATAAATAACAATTTATTTACAGTTTAAATGTACATACACACACATCACATGTCATTACAATACACACAATGAGCTCATTAATTTACTGGCATGACAGGGGAGGCTCCGCCTCCCCTGCCACCCCTGAGTGCACGTCCCTGATATTCACAGTTGCTGAAAGCAACAGTTGAGCATCAATAAAAGTCTCCTAATAGAAAATAGATGACAATAAGCTCTCCTACAGCAGAGAGATTATGTTACTGTTGTTTATCTTTGTTTGAAGTAGCATCAACTGTTGCTCTTAAATTTTGGTTCTCATGATATCTGAAGTTCACTGTAGTAGCAGGAGTAAGATTATTTCCAGTAAATTGTTTAGGGTTTCTAATTTCTTATTATAAACTCACATGTGATGTGCTATTAAAAAGGTTTATGGTGGTCAGTCTGCTAGATTTAACTCTATAACGTCCAATAATGCACAGCCAGCAGAAGTATGTACACATTCCCAGACACTTTAGCCATACATTTTCATTATAAGATGCAAACTAAAGCTGTTTAAACTATTGAACAAACAATTACCATGAAATAATGTACAATCTACATTGTTTTCACAGTGTTAATTGACTTTGGTCAGAAAGCATACATCAGAGGCCAATAATATCCATAATGAAACTAACGGTGAAGCCATCTTTCCTTGGGTTCATTATACATCAGTTTCCTATTTCTATAAAGCGGGTCATTATGACCTGAACAGCTTGTGGAACCATCCATATTTCACTTTTCACATCTATAAAAGAAGTGGGTAAATTGGAATATGCTGGCAGTGAATAGTGAGACCTTGTCTGGGTGATAAGCAGAGTGCGAGATTAATCCCTTCACTACCAAGGTTGAGTATACCCAATGTTTAAAAGCTCCTGCAAGAGCCCAGCATAGAGTAAACTTGATCTGTTCATATTCTGGAGCAATGCTAAGGAATTGTATTAAGTCGCCTACTGATGACCGAGTCGTACCCAGGGAGACAATAAATACTCAAAAATACACAAACACATAACTGTGGAATAATATATATATTTATTATATATAGGCCACAGCTAAAAACTCCACACAATAAACCCACCACCACGACATAAAAATTCCCATAACGAAATTAAAACAATAACCCAGTGCTGAAAGAGGACTCCCCACAACCACCACACACCTCCAAACCAACCAACCACAAAAACTTCCCAACTCCCAACCATCTGACCAAAATTATCCTAGCTAAAAAGGAACCCCTAGCTAGCACTGCCTACAAGCCCCCGCCACAGGCTCCTCACATAACCCCCTTATGGGAGAGCTCCCCCACCAAGAGAAAACAGGGCTTGTTCAATCCCCTCCTTGAGTCCCAGGATGAACAGATCTTTGCCCACATCATTTAGGTGAAAGCCTCCACGCCATCCTTGGCATCACCTCGGACCACACCACCACTGTCCAGGCGACCACTCCCTCAACTGCCGCAGATCCTCCTGCATCTGCTCCAGCAGCTTTCCGTGAGGGACCACTCCCAAATCCCTCAACTCCCGCAGATCCGCCTGCATCTGCTCCAGCAGCACACCAAGAGGGACCACACCCAAATCCCTCAGCTGCCGCAGATCCACCTTCATCTGCTCCAGCAACTTTCCGTGAGGGACCACTCCCAAATCCCTCAACTGCTGCAGATCCGCCTGCATCTGCTCCAGCAGCACACCAAGAGGGACCACACCCAAATCCCTCAGCTGCCGCAGATCCGCCTTCATCTGCTCCAGCAACTTTCCGTGAGGGACCACACCCAAATTGTTCCATCCCATGCGTACCACCAGCACATGGGGAACTTCACCGTGCCTAAGGGCACCCAAAACCATCGGCTTAAACTCCTCCCATAGGAGTCCACGGATTCCGAACCACCGTACCCATGTTGCCGACCCATGCAAACCCATCTGTACTCCAGATGTTCGCACCAACGCCCTTCTCCTATCCCAAAAAACAACGAATCTCCAACGAACCATACAACTCTCGAAGGATCCGCAAAAAAACAAAACAAATTCCCAACATCTCCACCACACAAAATACTCAGGAAAAAGAAAAGACTCTCCGCCAAACCACTACACACCCCACCAAATAAACGATGTTCATACCTGCAAAGAAAACATAAACAATGACCATACTCCTCGCCTCCAAATCCTCCAACCCTCACACTCCTCCACAAACAACAAGCAGATATACAAAGATAAAATAGAATAAATATATATATTCCATATTAAAAGGTATAAATTCATATTCCATGTAAAAGGTATAAATTCATATTCCATGTAAAAAAAAAATTATTTTTGTATTTTTTATAAAAGTGAAAAACATAACAGAACAGATCATACAGCAAACTTTTCTCCACATAGCCTCCCAGCATAAACAAGTGTTTCCAAAATTCATAACACCAAACCTGCACGCACGTAGGACTGAAAAACCCTCGATCTTCCCAATTCTTGAATTTCCGCTGCCAACAAACCCAACCTTGAAACTTCTGTTGCTGCGCAATACAAAAAGAGTGAGAACCAAATTCCTCCGGATTTCTCCTTAAACTCAACAAACCCTTCTTAAAAATGATACCAAACTGATACCTCGATAAAGCTGCCCCGTCCGTGTGACATAAAAAGGGCACTCCAGATTCCACCCGTACCTCCAAAAATTCCTTAACGTTCTTCACTGGACAAACCACACAGTTATCCACACTGGATAAACCAACTCTACGCCCCCTACCCAACTGATCAGTCTTGGGAGTTAGAAACCCATATAACAATTTCCTTAACTCCCAACCAACCCGCATCAGCTCCCAAACCACCACCTCCTCTCCTAGAATTGCACACCAGCTCACCCACTCGAACCTGATAACAAAAACCTTGGTGACATCTCTTTTCCCCGATACCTGGAAAAGGAAAGCCAAGGCGGCCAATGACCGCCGTACTACCCCAGGAGATGCCCCTGATTCGAATAACCGAATGAGGTATGCCCTAGGCAAACTCTCATCCAATCCACCCACCGAAACGTACCTGAACCATTCAGCCAATGCATCCCAATCCCTCCAAACTCGCGAGTAGGCCTTCCAAGAGGACTCAGACAAAGAACCTCTCACCCATCTTCCAAAAATTCTGAGCCTAGCTGCCAAAGGCCCTCTGGACAAGTGGTGCGCACCACCTCCGCCAACGGAGCCAGGGAACGAAACCTGTCACACTGAAAACGAGACAAAGCATCCGCCACTGAGTTAAGGCGACCCGGGACATGTTGTGCTCTGCATAAAACATTAAATTTAAGAATGTGCAGACATTCTCTTGTCCTTTCCCTACCCACACACAAAAAATCATCCAGATAATGTGTCAGTTTATCCGACCCTGCCACTTCACGGCCCACCCATTCCAAAAATGTACTAAACCACTCAAAAAAGGAACAGGAAATTGAACAATCCATAGGCAAACATAGATCCACATAAAATGTGCCTTCAAACCAAAATCCCAGAAGATGATGACATGAAAGATGAATAGGTAATAGCCGAAAAGCCAACTAAATATCCACCTTAGCCATCAAAGCCCCCTTTACTGCATCCCGAACCAAATTCACCGCGGAATCAAATGACACATACGACACCGAGGCCAACTCCTCACTAGGGATGAGCTGTTCGATCAGTTCGGAGTTCGATTCGAACTTTGGCCATTCACAAGTTCGCGAACTTGTTGGCGTGTTCGGTTCGAGTTCGATTTTTTTTTTTTTTTAAAAAAGTATAACAAATGCTTAAAAAATACTAAAAAAATCTAGAAATAAAGAGACTCTTTACTGCAGAATATTATAAGCAACGGTTTATTAGATATTGTATTAAAACATAATGTCTACGTGCAAAGATTCTCACTTCTAAATGACCTGTGGTCTCAAACGCCGTAAACAACAGGTGTTAAATAGTGTTTGGAAATAACATGTGCTTTTAATTAGTCTGGTTTGATGAATTTGATACATTGTCTGTAGAATGAGGGTGTGGTGTCTCCTGAACATGTATCAAACAACACCTGTGCTTCTGAGAAGTGTTCATTTCTCTACTAAATCTTCCTCTGATATGCTGTTTAACCCCTTAACCCTGCATTTCACTGCTGTGTGCTCAGCTCATTTTTACCGCTTTTGCTCATCATGTTTAAACGCGATTTGAAGCCACATTTTATTAAATGACCCAGACATATTAGATATCGTTCTTTCCGGCAGACTTCGCAGATTCATAATATATCATGTTTATATGTATACGTCATGTCCTGTCTGTATATTATGACAAAAAATGCAATAAAAATTGAATTTTTAATCATCTGCAGTGTGTAAAGTGTTTTTTTTTTTACATTTTAGCACATGAGCGTTTGCGGTTATGTTTTCTATGGGGTGCGCTTGTACAAAAATTAGAAATGGGGACTTGTTACATTTTGTGGGGGGAATTACGTGATTTATAGCAAAACACACCCCATAGAAAAAAATCATTAGTGCAGCATCATTGTTCACATTATAATTGAAATGTGAACAATATTGCTGCATTAATAAAAATAACACACAAAAAAAATACGTGTTTTTTAACAAAAGTTTTTTTACTTTATACCTGGTTATGTTGGGTATCATGGTCACACCTTTTCGATTGGCACCCTCCATGACCCCCTAGCTGCCACGGTTCTGGAGATATTGGGGTTCAAATGAACCCCCTATCTCCACCAGGGGATTCCGGGCAGCTAGGGGTTCCTCGGCTATCTGACGTCATCACGCTATGCGTGAGGACGTCAGGCAGTGAGGGGGGACCCGGGGGTGGAGCCGCCATCCAAGATGGTGGCCCCCACCGGAGCTAGGCCGCACTTCGGTGCCGGAAGGCATCTCTATACACAGCCCCATCAGCATCTCTATACACAGCCTTACAGCATCTCTATACACAACCTCATCAGCATCTCTATACACAGCCTCACAGCATCTCTATACACAAACAGCATCTCTATACACAAACCCATCAGCATCTCTATACACAAACAGCATCTCTATACACAACCCCATCAGTATCTCTATACACAGCATCTCTATACACAGCCACACAGCATCTCTATACACAACCTCACAGCATCTCTATACACAACCCCATCATCATCTCTATACACAACCCCATCACCATCTCTATACACAAACAGCATCTCTATACACAACCCCATCAGCATCTCTATACACAGCATCTCTATACACAGCCACACAGCATCTCTATACACAGCTTCACAGCATCTCTATACACAACCCCATCAGCATCTCTAGACACAAACAGCATCTCCATACACAACCCCATCAGCATCTCTAAACACACCTCACAGCATCTCTATACACAGCCTCACAGCATCTCTATACACAACCTCACAG
Source organism: Leptobrachium leishanense (assembly GCA_009667805.1). Lineage (NCBI taxonomy): Eukaryota > Metazoa > Chordata > Amphibia > Anura > Megophryidae > Leptobrachium > Leptobrachium leishanense. Next base: position 252,956,955 of record CM019067.1, read on the forward strand.
CATCTCTATACACAACCCCATCAGCATCTCTACACACAAACAGCATCTCTATACACAACCCCATCAGCATCTCTATACACAGCATCTCTATACACAGCCACACAGCATCTCTATACACAACCCCATCAGCATCTCTATACACAGCATCTCTATACACAACCCCATCAGCATCTCTATACACAAACAGCATCTCTATACACAACCCCATCAGCATCTCTAAACACAGCTTCACAGCATCTCTATACACAGCCTCACCGCATCTCTATACACAACCCCATCAGCATCTCTATACACAAACAGCATCTCTATACACAACCCCATCAGCAACTTTATACACAGCCTCAGAGCATCTCTATACACAACCGCACAGCATCTATGAGAACCCTCAAATGAACCCCCTATCTCCACCAGGGGATTCCAGACAGCTAGGGGTTCCCCGGCTATCTGACGTCATCACGCTATGCGTGAGGACGTCAGGCAGTGAGGGGAGACCCGGGGGTGGAGCCGCCATCCAAGATGGTGGCCCCCACCGGAGCTAGGTTGCAGCGCCGAAGTGCGACTCGGTGCCTAAGGGGTTAAAGCCATGCACCGCTTAAAAGGGGAGACTCTCCTTTTAAGCGGTGCCTGGCTTTTTTTTGTGGGACCTCCCGATCAGGAGGGAGAGGGATCCGAACGGATCCCCCCTCCCTTCCAGGCGATCTCCCGGCATTGCCGGGGGGGTCGCCTGGAAATGACGTCATCGCGCATGGCGCGATGACGTCATTTATGTCGGGAGTAGCTTGACTTCAGCGTCTGAGGACGCTGAATTCAGAACGCCGCGGACCCCGGACAGTGAGGTGAGTATCTCCGCCGGGGGTCCCGCAAAGCTGATGACGTGTGGGACACGTCCTCCTCAGCATACAGCGGGAGTAACTTAGGACGTTTCCCACACGTCGTCAGCAGTGAAGAGGTTAAAAACGTCTTTCTTTAAACTTTTTGTCCTTGTTTCCTGTCCCCCAGGGCACTACCCGGACCCGGACATTGTTTTTAAATGTTTCTATACATCCTAAAAATCCGCCACTTCACGGGCAGGTTATGGGGACCTCCTAGGCACAATATTTGAAGGAATTTTTCGTTTTTATTTTTAACCCTTATTTCATGGAAAACTCACTGTCCCTTTTAAAACCTTTTTTTTTTTACTTTTTGTCCTTGTTTCCTGTCCCCCAGGGCACTACCCGGACCCCCATACACCTTTTATGGCAAATATCTAGCATATATTAGCATATATGCCCTCTTGGAGGGCACTCTAAAAATAGAATTTTCATCCCCATTGACTTGTATTGAGTTCGTGTTCGAATTCGAACTTTTGAAAAGTTCGAGTTCGAATGCGAACCGAACTCGGGGGTGTTCGTCTCATCCCAACTCCTCACCAATATCATCATTCGCCGATCCTCCCCGCGGATAGGATAAATGATGAATCAAGCGAAACTCTTCTGCCTTCCGCTTCGGCACAACCCCCAAAGGGGATATCCTCAAATCCCGCACCGGTGGAGACGAGAATGGACCTGCCATCCTACCAGCCCCGATCTCCTTAAACACCTTCTCCCGAACTACCTCTGGATACACTCTAGCCGACTTTAAATTTCTTAACTTGCCACCTCCTGGCCTTACCACAAAAGGAATCCGAAAACCATCACCAAAACCGTCTTGCAGAAACTCTGCATCCCTATCAGGGTTATCCAAAGAGATTCGAAAAGTCACCGCACGTTCGGTGACTTTTCGTTCTCTTCAATTCGGTTCCTTTTGCCGATTGCATTTCGGTGACCCTGCGGTGTATTCAGCAAACAGCACAGGGTCCCCGAATTGCAGGGAAAGGCTGCCGAAAACCTGACGACAACCAACCGAATGCACGCTGAAAACAAGCAAAAACATCTGGATTAACCTTCGAAAAAGCTGAACAGGAGCCGAACAGGAGCCGAACAGGAGCCGAATCACACAAAGCCGAAGCAGCTGTGATGTAGAGGAGGCAGTGAATAAATTAGCAAAACCATTTGTATGAATCTGGGAAAAAGAAACGCTGTTTGCAAAGAAACTACTGAGCGAAAAAGTCTGAAATTTTCACAGGAGGTCCAGGGAATGATAATAAAGAGGGCTGTTACAGAAAAAATAAGTAAACTGAAAAAAAAAATCAAAAAAAATCGGACTTTTAAAAAGAAAAAAAAAAATCAGAAAAATGCTTAAAGTATCCTAAAAAATCTATAAATAAAGAGACTTTTTGCTGCAGAATTTTTTAATGAACGGTTTATTAGATATTGAATTAAAACGGGAATATTTTTAACATTGAAGTCTATGGGATTCTCCTGAATAAATTTGCCGAATTAAACCACCGAATGGCAGGGCATTAGGGGAACCTTTCACTGCTGGTTTGTGTTCTCTGAATAGCCGAAGCAGTGCTTTTTCATGGGGATTTCACTGCCCTCGAACAGGCACCGAACAGGCACCGTATGTGCAGGCAATTCGCCAGGATTTGGCGAATTGTCTGCTCTCTGGATAGCCGAATGGTCAGGAAAGGTAACCGAACACTGATTTTCAGCGTTCGGTTACCTTTCTCAAGCAATTCGGATCTCTTTGAATTGTATGTCTTCCGTAAAGCCTTAGCCATGGTAACATCGCGTTGAGTTTCACTGGGGAAGCCCCCCTCTCCAGACCCTCCAAAAGGCAGACGTCCCTGTCGTGCCCTCTTAAAACATCTGGACAATGAATGCAATCCTCCACGATTTGAACATTCATGCTTGAACCTGCACCAATTACCAAACTTGCACTGACCCTCATTAAATTGCCAGCACAATCCTTTTTTAACACCTGCAGGTGGAGAACTGACCCCTCCCCCACCGGCACCCCCTGGAAAGGGCAAATCCTTCTGAGCGTCCTTCAAATGCAATCACAGCATTATGTCCATCTGATCCCACCTCATGCCTGGGTGAGCCGCCAAACGTTGCCTAAACTGCTCATTGTATTTCCACCACGCCCAACCACCATAAATCTGATAAGCCTCCCAAATTCCGTCCACATAACAAAAAAGAGCCGAACAGTGCTGTGGGCTCTTCTCCCCAACCACACTTGCCAAAATACAAAAAGCCCGGAGCCAATTCCCAAACGACTTAGGAATCCTCCGATACCTCTTTTTCCTTTCCTCTTCTTTCTTTAAACCGTCCTTAGATGAATCATCTTTAACCCCAGCCAC